>CM029612.1:38429361-38764361 GCA_017311315.1 Dendrocalamus latiflorus | reverse complement strand
GTTTTACCACTCGCTTTACCCACTCGCGAAAACAAGCTTCCAGTGCTTTACCCGTTAGCGCCAACAACTCCTGTGCATTGGCAGAGACACAGCTTCCCTTTGCAGCTTTTCGCATTTCTCCAAAATGCCACTCCGCTGCCTTCCCGGAAGCTTCCTCCTGCCTTGCCGATCACGCTTGCAACCACCTCACAGACCTCGTCGCCTTTGGCATCTCCCGGCCGCTCACGACCTCAGCACCCCCGTGCCTAATCTCGACCATCCATGCCTCACCACGACTAGTCTCAAAGTTCTGCAAACATCACAGACAAGCAAACATTCATAGCACCGCACAACACAATGTGTACAAACATCTGTACCAGAGAAACAGAGCTCAAATCATAAACCACAAAGTCGAAACTGCATTCCGACCAGTCGAAATGATGAACCATCCAATGCACGAGCTCTATGACTTCACCACAAAACCATACGACCGATTTCCAGCTCAAACGATCGATCCTATACGTCAAACAACCGGTTTCAAGGTGTCTACGACCATGTTCACGATTTTTGGACACTTCCGACCGCTTATGACCTCAGCCGACCACAACCGACCGCGCTCCGAGCACTTCCGACCAAATCCGACCGCGTACGACCGCCTCACAACATGGTCGAAGTCCGCCGACTTCCCACGTGGTCGCAGTCGAGGTCCGTCGACTATCGACCGCAACGATCGAAGCTCGACCTCTAACTTCCTCTTGTGCTAACGTGGTCGTAAGGCGCCAAATCCTCAATGTGGTCATTCACTCGAGCGTTGACTTCTGACCGCAGCAGTCGTAGCTTCGACTTACGACCTCAGACCGCGAGCAATATGGTCGTAACAGGCTTCGACCACAGCCAACGTGGTCGAATAGCCTTCTGACCACGGCCAAACCAGTCGTAAACTTCCCTGGTGACCTACGACCACGGCCAGAGTGGTCGTAAACGCCACAACGTGGTCGTACAGCCTTCCGACCACGGCCAAAATGGTCATAAACACTCCGACTGACTTCCGACCACAGCAAAACCAGTCGTAACAGCTCCTAGTGCTTTCCGACCACGGTCAGTGTGGTCGTAGCGACTGTTGCTGCCTTCCAACCACGGCCAGAGAGCTACGACAACAGTCAAAATCGGTCGTACGCCCTCTTGAAGACCTACAACCACAGCAAAAGAGCTACGACTTTGCAGACAACACTCAAATCAAACTCAAACTTTCAAAAACAACTGTCAATCACTCATCACAAACATGGAGCATGTCCACATGGTCTCTCATAAGACATGCTCCTTATTCTTCCAAGTGGAGGAACATCGATAAGATGTTGTAGACTTTGGTGTGGAACCGAGGAATATAAGGTTTGGGTTGAGTACAGATGGAATGAATCCTTTCAGTAACATGAGCAGTCGACATAGCACCTGGCCTGTGAATGTATGCATGTACAAACTTCCTCCTTAGCTGTGTATGAAGCGAAAGTACATTTTGATGTTACTACTTATCCAAGGGTTAAAGCAAACTAGGAACAATATTGATGTGTACCTAGCATCATTCGTGGAAGATCTTGTGACACTGTGGAACGAAGTGGTACAGGTATGAGATGCGGACAAATAGAGAACTTCACTCTGCACGCCATATTGTTCTACACCATCAATGATTTTCATGCCGTTGGTAACCTGTGGGGGTTGAGAACAAAAGGAGCCAAAACCTATCTACTTTGCTTAGATTATACCAAAAGTGTGTGCCTGAACAACTCATGTAAAACTATGTACATGCATCACCGTAGGTTCCTTCCATGGTATCACCCATACCTCAAGATGAAAAACAATTAGATGAAAAAAGAGAATGACTCAGCACCAAGGCCTTTTAGTGGGAAAGAGGTCTACGATATGGTCAAGGTATCTATTTTGTATGTAACACCCCACCCAACCTCTGGGTCTAGAGTGCTACCATCATTGCATAACATTAACCTTTATTTCAAATGCTAACCAATTTAAGCAAACACCACTTTATTCATAATGCCATGACCACTTACAACATATCATTTTAAGCAACTATTCTAGCATACTCACGGAGCTTAAACATGCTACCAAAAGCTAATATGCGAAGTGCTACTAGTATGTAACGTTATTCATGTGCTACTCCCGCTCGTACGTGATGTCCTCAACAGTCACCTAAAAAACAACAAAATAAGGGTGAGTCCTAAGACTCAGCAAGTACAAAGTAAAACAGTAAATAACAGGTTCACGTATTAGTTCATAACCGTCACAGTTTAATAACCACTTGTTTCCTTTTAATCCCTCTAATTTCTCATCAACCACTCATTATGCATTTGCACCTGTTCTCTATCACAATGCAATTGCATACGCATATGCACTTCTCTCTTATCTCTTTAGCCTATACCAGTATAGCAGAGCGAGCACCCATCGATGCTCACCCAAGCCCACCCTGTTTCCATGTGAGGATCACAAGCCCATCCTGTTTCATACGGGGACCTCAATAGCCCATCAGTACATATGGGGACCTCAGTCTCCACTCCCATGGAGTGTCCACATAAAGTGGACCAGTGATACCATAAAACTATCTCTCCTCATGACATGCATGCAATGCAAGTTCTCCATTTATGCCCATCAACATGTCATGTCTCAACAATCATTATTTATCATTCCTCAGTATGCATCCAGAAATAGTTAGCTTACCATATCATGGTAAGCAATGAATCAACATGCATCTAATAGCAAACACTATCCGAATTTACCATTTTACCGTACACTTGCCCGGTTAGCCATGGGGACGATGCGTGGATGGCTCCAACCCGAAACCTCCACCTGTACAAGCATCATCCGGCTCAATATACTAAAGCGATACATGCACTTATATGCACAACACCTATTTTACGCGGAACACTCGACATCGGCATAAAACACCTAGGGTTAAGGACTCGAAGCGCAGGTACCAACCCCCTTTTTCTCTTTCTTTTTCTCCTCTTTTTTCTTTCCCCTCTCTTTATTCTTTCTTTTTTCTTCCATTTCTTATTTCACCGATCAACCTTCCTTTTTATTTTTTTCTCTTCTTATCTCACATCCTTATCTCTTCCCCTCAATCCCCTCACCCACTCTCTCTCTCTCTCTATTATGATTGGGAGCACGCATGAGAGCTCACGAGACGTTGGCCCAATGCACCATCGGCCGGCTCGCTGGCGGAGACTCGTTTGCCTCCTCTCCCTGCATTGAAGCCCCTATCTCCCCCTCTAGCTCTCAGCCTCCGACCCCACGCTTGCATAAGGCGATTGCCACTCAGGCATCAAGGGTGCGCCAGCATTGGTGTAGCCTCCGGCTAGGCTCACCACTGGCCGCCCCAGTGCGTGTGCCAGCACCGCCCTGATGTCTCCCCCCAAATCTGATCGACCAGGGCTAAATTTGCCATTGTCAATCGTCAAATCCTATCATCGACTACCCCGAGTATGGGCCCTCTGGCGCCGCCACCTGGCTCCCCTCGCCGCTCGATGCCCCACCAGGCTCTGGCTCCACTTCCCTATGGGTCCAAGCTCACCGGCCATAGCTTGCAGCCGGCTGGCTAGCCCTCCTACTACCCAGACGGTTCACCCTCTACTCCTCTTTAAATGCATTTTGATTTAGCTTCTAGTTTTGTTTTGCTCTACTCTTTATCATGCAAGGCTAGGGAAAACGAACCTTACTTGGCTCGGGTTGGGTGGGGGTGAGAAGGCGATGACGATGGCCGTGGTGGTGACAATGCTCTCCACGTGTTTCCGTTGGCCCTTCTTGCCTTCTCCTTGTCCCACTCGAGTTCGGCGTGGTTCTAGCTTGTTCTAGGTGGCTTGCGGTCACCATGGATGCTGTCCTCACGTCGTCAGTCTTCCCCAATTTCCCAAGCTCCTCTCCTCTGTTTCTCTCTCCCTCACCTCCTCTTTGTGTTTCTCTGGTTGGTTGGGCTCTTGAGAGCAGCCGAGCAATAGAGAGACTATGTCCCCCTTGCTGAGCTCTAGTGTGTTATCAGTTGAAGGCTAAGCAATGCAATGGCTTGTGGGGAGAATGGTTGGTGTTGGCTTTTGCTCTCGGTAGAAAGGTGAAAATGAAACGGTGACTTGAGAAAGTGTTGGCTTGTGTTAGCCTTCCCTTCTTTTGTATGGGGGCCTTGGCCCTGACCCACGGCATAGGACCCGTCTTATGCATGGCTGCGTGTTAACTCATATATTGCCATGTCTTAATGCATATGTAGCTGTCTGTTGGTTTATGTTTAATGGTGAGGTGAAATGGTAGAAAGGTAAGAATGGAATTTCCTGCGGGACGGCGAAAACCCATAACACGAGATGGTGCCGACCGGCTGCGGACGGTCTGGGAACCTCAGCGAGTGCTTAATTTGTTTGGCGTTTCTAAAGCCAATGGGTCTGACGGCAAAACTCTTCTTGATTTTTTTATTCTTCCTTGGATTGTTTCATTTCTCGCTTTTCTTATCTTTTGCATTCCGGTGGTATTACGTTGTGCTTGGAAAGAGACGTAAGTAGAGGACCCATCAGAAGAACATGTGGAAAAAGAGGTTCATATTTTGGGATTACCTTATTAGGAGTACTTAGAAGTTCATAATTACATTAATGTCATGCATGAAGAGAAGAATGTATGTGATAGCTTGAGTGGTCTCTTACTGAACATTCATGATAAAACAAAGGATGGTGTCAACGCACAACGTGACTTGGTCGCTATGAACATCAGGACCGAGTTAGCTTTGATAGAGACCAATAAAGACCAGACGTATCTTCCCCCTACTTGCTACACTCTAAGTCTGAGAGAACTGAACTGTGTCAATACTTGCATGGTGTGAAAGTTCCGTCTAGTCACTCCAACAGCATGAGGAAACTTGTTTCCATAGAAGATTTGAAATTAATTGGCATGAAGTCTCATGACAGTCATGTGCTCATGATACAATTGCTTCTCATGTGCTCATGACACAATTGCTTCTTGTTACAATTAGAAGTATTTTGCCGAACAAGATTCGGGTGACAATCATGAGGCTATGTTATTTCCTTAATGCAATTTCTCAGAAGGTCATCGATCCCACTTGACTAGATGCTCTGTAGACCGAGGTGATGATGACTCTATGTCATCTTGAGATGTATTTTCCTTTGTCAGTTTTTTATATCATGGTCTATCTCATTATCCACCTTGTGAAAGAGATAAAGATATACGGCCCGGTGTTTCTACACCATATGTAACCATTCGAGAGGTACATGGGAATTTTCAAATCCTATGTACGTAATCGATCTCAGCCGGAGGGTAGCATCATCGAAGGTTATGCAACTGAAAAGGTAATTGAATTCTGCATCGATTACATGGCTCGGGTCGAACTGATAGGTGTGCCTCTATCTCGTCACAAGGGGAGGTTAGGGGGTATTGGGACCATTAGAAGGAAAACAATAACTCCTGATCTGGATATGTACGCTTAAGCCCATTTCACAGTCTTGCAACACATGACTTAAGTGTTCCCGTATATTGAAGGGCATAAGGGCATGCTACACCAAGAGAATCTAGGCCAGTCAGAGGTTTGAATTCCCAGACAACACAACCGTCGGTTCAATGAATAGTTGAATGTGTGATTCACTAGGATGTCATCAAGTGAAATGCTACAATGGTTGGCCAAAGAGCCAAAATTTACAATTGTGACATGGCAAGGATATGACATTAATGGGTACACATTTTATACAACGGATCAGGATAGAAGAGGACAGTCCAGAACTCAGGTATCCATATAGATGCATTCTATGAGCACTTCAGTACTGCTAGCCCAAGCTTTTACTACTAGCTTGTAGAGGAGATTTGGGAGCTTGACTAAGTACTTCTCAAGATCCCTCTATTTCGGTGCCGTTGGGTCCAACTCACACAAAGTGTAAAGATCAACAAGTATGGCATCACTACTGTGGACCTCGAATGTATAGGATACAAAGATGAACCATTTGTACCCGTGAGGCAAGTTGTTCAGTTTTTTTGTGTAACCAGGCCGACAAATAAGAAGCATCACGTAGTTCTTCATGGAAAAAAGAAGGATTGTCGGAGTTGAGAATGTCATGGATGAGAAAGAGTACAATTAATTAGACGATTTACCTCCATTCGAAGATGGCATCGGGCTTGAGGAAGAACCAAGCGATGAAGCATGCTATATGCATGTCGATCCCACACGGCAAACACCTATTGGAAATTATTCCAATGTAATTATAAGAAACTCAACATGTAATTAAGGAATTATTTCATTGTAATTGATTTAGTAATTAAGAAATAATTACATTGTGATTGTATATGCTTGCTTTTTTCATAGGGCATGGGTAGCACTTCATGAGGCTAGCCAAAAAATAGGATTTGTTGCAACTAAAGAAGAAATTATCACAGACAGTTTAGTGGCACAAACTGTCTGTGATACATGTATCACAGATGGTTTCATAATAGAACTGTTTGTGGTATGCTACCACATCATAGATGGTTCCATAATACAACCATCTGTGATATCTACTACACCATAGATGATTCCATAATAGAACCGTCTGTGATACGTACCACAGCACAGATGGTTCTATTATGGATCCATCAGTGATACTAATATCGTTGATGGTTCTTTAATAGAACCGTATTTGATAGTTCCTCCTATAAGTAGTGCCCTGCTAGGGTTTGCACCCTCACTCACTCACTCAGCTACATCCTTTCGCCTCCTCACCTCGTGACACCTACCCGAATCCAACTCCCCGCCATCGCCCCTAGCCGAATCGACAACCTCGTTGTCACCCTAGCCAGATTCACCATCAGCTCCAGCCAAATCTATCATCACCCTGACCAGATTTGCTGTTGCCCCCAACCAGATTGACCACCTCGCCTTCGCCCCCAACTAGATCAATGTTCACCCTGGCCAGATTCGCTATCGACCGTCACCCCCAGCTGAATCCACCGTCGCTCCCAGCTAAATTGGCCGTCACCCCCAGCTAAATCCACCGTCGCCCCCAACCGAACTGGCCATCACTCCATTATGAGTTTGTAATTTGATTAGTGATGCTTGTTAATTTCTGGATTATTTTTCTAGAGTAATTTCTGGATTATTTAATTGGTCTATGATGTGAACAATTTTCCTATACTACTCTGATAGCATCATTCAATTATGAAGCACACAATCTTAAAAATTCAACATAATACATTGTTATCTGGAATATTAGCATTGTTATTTGGTTAACAACAAATAGAACTTGTTGTAACACAATAGACAAATAGCTGGAAAGTGCTAATATTGAAAGTTTGTGCTAGAAAGTTGATATGATGATATCAAATAGGTGTGCACTGTGAGAAAATGAAAGAGATAACTAGTTGTTTGTGTGTGTACCATCTGCTTTGAAGGTGTTTCCTGAGCTAATCGATGAGTTGCTTCTCACCATATGATGTATATCTTCATTCTTTGAAAATAGCTTGTGTTGTGTTTTAGTGTTTAAAGTTATAATATATAGGGTAATGTACATTATAAGGCATATGTTAAGGCTGCAGTTATAATGTCTATATGTTCTAAGGCTCATGAGAAGGAGAACCCCGATGGTAGTAGTACTGGCTATCAATGAGTTGTAGCTACATGGCATATATAACAGTGGCTATCTTAGCTTTCTCTTACATGTCACATCACTCAAAACACTAGTTGGGGGAGAAATAAATTGTAATGGTGTATGAGGGTGGAAGTTTTTAAGTTGTTTCTAAGTGAGTTGGAGCATTTAGATACAACCTTAAAGGACGATTGTGTTATTGCTACAAGATCTATTTCAAGTGGCATGTTAGTGTTCTAAAGAGAGATTGTAACAATAATATGTCACAGAGACTTTCAAAGGGCATGAAGCAAATCACACACTCTAGTTTTCTCTGTGATTCACTTTGTTCTTGCCAGAAGCTCTATTTGAAATGGCAAATCACACATTTTTGTGTCAGGTTCTACAAAGTAAGTTATAACTATTGTTTCTTTCTCTTCATCATGTTGTGTGTTAGATTTGGTTGCTATCTTAGGCATAAAAGGACATTTGGGCTGCCACTCCATTCATATGTAAATGAAGGGCGCGGCAGCCCAAAGGTTTTTTATGCCTAACACAACAACCAAGCCCAACACAGCCATAACTTACTTCATAGAACCTAAGACACTAGGCTGTGTGATTTGGGATGTTGTATTGCAAAGAGACCTTGTAGCAATAATATACATGGCCAAATGTTCTTATTTCTTATAAAATCAACTATGTGCCAATGTCTACGCTCACAACTCACTGTAATTAGTTTTTTCTTATAAGAAAGATGACGTCATTGTCGTCGCCATCAACATCCGCCGAATGGGTCTAATGCTCCAAAGATCGGGGTAACTAAGCGTGGCAAAGGAGTATCGAAAAGGCTAGAGGACCGAATGACCATCACAGAGGTCTCTCCGAATGGGGTCCCTCTGAAACTGAAGAAAGTAGTAATAGCATTCTGGACTACCTGCGGAATACTTAGAAGGCAACGGGTCCTTATCACCACAGCAAACTGGGAAGCTTTGACAAAAAAAGAGAAAAATCAGCTGTGGGTGGAAATTTCAAACTCGTTCGAGATCCCAAAAGAAGTCCAAGGACTCGTGCGATCACAGGCACTCCTCACGATGGAAAAAGCATGAAAGACCTTCATGAGCATGCTTATCATGCACTACGTGACCAAGGATCGCACGCTCTTCACGAGGTATCCTTTCTTGTATCCAAAAATATGGGAGGCCTTTGTGCGGATGAAAACGGTGACTGAATTCCAGCAGCAAAGTTTGGCACACAAGGCTCTCCAGGCACAAAACACTCACCCATAGGCTCAGCACCGTTGGGTACGCGGGTAAAATCCCACATTAGAGGATGCAGGATGAGGTCGCAATCCTATCGGAGGCCTCCCCACTATTGGCCGGGATCACAACCGAGCGCGCCCGAAACTGGTTAAGAGCATTAACCATGTCCACGGGCATCTCCTCTTTCAAAAACCACACAGACGAGGAAGTCTCCTAACGTCTGGTAAGATATGTTAAACTATTTAATTATTAATAGGTCCATAACTTTATTGAGTCTAAAATAATATGATTGCCTCTTGTAGCAACCATTTACTACCGAATCTTCCCAAGACTCCATTAAAGTAGTCAGGAAGAAGGATATACTATCCACGGCCCTAGAAAACAAGGAGCACCCAGGTCGCACGCAAGCCTGGGGGTTTATGTGCCTTGGAGGCATGGATTCCCAAACGACTCCAAGGCGTATAAGAGTAAAAAGGGACCTAAGGCCGAGCATATGGAACAAATGAATCAAGTGCTTCGTGCACAACTTGAGGAACAGTTATCTGCCTCACTTCGAGAGAAGATAACTGCCTCACTTTGAGGAGAGATAAATTCATTGAGGCAAAAACTAAGAGAAGTCCGCAACCACTCACATGCCACCCCCGTTATTGTGGTACCCACTCCCCCTCAACGCCGGAGTAGTTGTGCGTCTGCGCTACTTTCTGAACATAGTGATGTCCACTTATCTATCAATGACATCTAAGTAATGTACCTCTCTAGAATGCTACATAGATAGATCTGGTGGATGCCTTAGCTCATCATGTATAGTTATGTAGAAGCCCACGCTGTGTATCCTCAGAGTTAGGCTTGTTGGCTCCATTCCCATTGAAGCTGGGCAGGGGATGCCATTTCCATGCCTATCAGAGATGCGGGTGCATGGTGCCCAGTTAGGGACCGGTTTTGTGAAAGTCTAGGTGGACATTATTAATGACGTTTTCAGAGCTGTCCCAGTTGAGAAGCCCCCAAATGAAGAGATCATGACACTAGGGGATGCCATCCACACATGCGTCTAGTGGCCCAAAAGGGACATCGTGCTGAACCCTTCCGTGTCGTGATCTTCGCACGACCATGCCTATCAAATAGAACCCTCTATGACTCTACCTCAAGCTTCACTTCAGAAGGCCATCGCATCGGCTCTCGTGGAGACAATGTCGAAGATGTATCTCAAGCAAAATGCTAAGGTACAACCGATGAAGATTAAGGCGCCTCCAAGGCCCTGCAAGTATAAGCTCGGAGTGTCATTGGTCTCTAAGTCACAGTTACCCAATCTTGGACTAGTTTGTAGGACTATACCCTGTACATGTAAAGGTCCAATAGGAAGCCAAACTGGCAAACTGGATTTACATTTCCTCCATGACTCAGGCTACTTCATCATGACCTTCAAAGACTTATTCTTACTATTCAATCTCGATAAACTCAACGTCTCACTTCTACAATGATGGATACTGTAATGCACTGTACAATCAAGTTGTATATTCACGTAATACCGATAAATGCTATAACTCATTTCTTATGTATAGATTCATGATCCAACAAGTCCAACAACAACGATAACCGATGGGTTTCCTCGACCCATACTTTGTCTTTGAGCAATCCATTAAGGAAAATGCATCCTTCATGGAAAATTACATAACGATGGGATTGCTTACTCAAAGTGACAAGAAATACATCCTGGTACCCTTCAAGTAGGGGTAAGTGCTTTACTAGTTGCCATACAAGTTTTGTTTGTACTTTATACGCAATAAACTTAGGATTAATCACTATAGTGACAAACATGACTAGGTCCCACTAGATTTTGATTGTGATTGTACCAAAGTGGAGCAAGGTAATATACCTTGATTCCCTACTTAGGAACAACCACGACTTCACCCGTGTACAATAAGCAATTGACAGGTAAATTCATTTCCTCCATACATAACTCTATTGTAGTCTTCCCTTCATTGGCAATGGCCGATGCTAACTTTTTGGAATCACATAGGTATTCAGCGCTTATGTTGCCCAGGGAGGGAGATACAAGAAATCTAGTGCCACACTACGACACAGGACACAATTTTCAGTACCCGCTGCAATACAAAAATCATATATCACGCTGAAATGGGGCACCATGGTGTCGGACACTAAGCCCTCTGCCTTTATAGTGCTTTTAGATGTGTGCAAGTGCAATAATATATAATGTATCAAGCAAACCTGTTAACATTTATTAATTCGAAAAAGCATCGATTTAGAAAGAAAGTCAGTGATTTAGCATGCTGAATCAATCATGGATGAAAAGTCTCAATTATAGAGCCTGAATACCATGATGCCCTGCTATTTATAACACACACACACACACACACACACACACACACACACACACACACACACACACACACACACACACACACACACATATATATATATATATATATATATATATATATATATATATATATATATATATATATATATATATATATATATATATATATATATATATATATATATATATATGTAAAAGGTATTTTTCCTATATATATGTATGTATATATGTATATGTATATATATATGTATGCATATATATATGTATATATATGTACACACACATATATATACATATATATATATATATGCATACATATATATATATATGTGTACATATATATACATATATATATATGCATACATATATATATATATACATATACATATATACATACATATATATAGGAAAAATACCTTTTACATATATATATATATATATATATATATATATATATATATATATATATATATATATATATATATATATATATATATATATATATATCTCTCTCTCTCTCTCTCTCTCTCTCGAGAATTAAGACCGGAGGACAGTGATAGATTACCAACCGAACCCCATTTTGTGACATCTGGCTGGGATGTCCGCGGGCATCGGACCTGCCAACCCACGTGAGCTTAATTTGGACCCTTCTTTCCCTGGCTACTCTACGATGCAAAAGGAACAAATGTGATACATATGTCAGCTCAAACTACAATCCAATAAAAATTGTGAATCGTGTACCCACTAGTTTTTCTAGTCATTTTTTGGGTGGTAAGAAGAGTTGGATTCAAAAGTCTAAAAAAAGGAGTTGCATTCAAAGCTTACGCGGAGAGGGAGGTTATAATTGAATCCCAAAAGTATAATAATTAATTAGTTAGTTACACTAGATCCCCAAAAACACGAGTCTTTGTCCATCAACTTTAATGTTCTTCTTTTTTGTCGTGCCACTCTAATACATCCATCAATTGAAAGTAACATAAGAAGCGATACGTCCTGCCGTGACAGGGAGGCTTTCCGGGTGAGATGTGGCATGCTCCTTCCTCTCTCCCAAAATAAAAATATATTTTAATTTTTTCCCGTCTCTAAAGTAATATTATAGGTGTGATTATCATACTTATACTAGAAAGAACTAATGATAAAATATATATCATGATAGTATTTTGCAAGATAAATCTAATAATTTTATTTTTCATGTAATTACTCTATATAATTTAACATATACTAATGATTAATGTTTAAAACCTTGACCAAACAGATTTCAAACGGACTTATATTGTGTGCGGAGGGAGTATTCGGATCACCAAGTCCTAGTAATGGTGAAAGAAGAAAGATGGCCAAAACCGAACTCACCCCTAGCACCAACCACGAGTTAGAGGTCACAAAAACTTTAAAGAATCTATTATGCGGGGCCTTCGAAACCAGGCCTCAAGCTTGCCATTCTATGACTTAGCTATACTATATGTAGTAACTACTTCATCTAAAAATTATAGAGTGCGGCTAAAGCACTACTAGGTGTGTGACTATCTGCCTTGCTTCCCAACCTCCATCTTGCTCTCTCTGCTGCCGCGCAACAACGCGGTCTTCTTCCTCCATGCCGATCGCCGCAAGCGCTCCCTCCCCATCTCCTTCATCTCCTGCGCTCCTCCACCGCTACCGCCGCTTTGCTTCTTCACAAGCTCCGCGCGCCTCCGTCCCCTCCCTCACCCCTACCTCCACCACTGGCGGCTGGTGGCACCCATGCCTCCTCGTCGCGCTACACCCTTTTTCACGCTGCCACCATGTTGACCCCACCCAACCTAAAATTCCTCACACCACCATGCCGTGCCACCCACCACCGCAACCCATCACTCTCCTCCGATCCCACGGCTGGCGCCACCACCACTACCACCTTGCCACACCACTATCGGGCTGTCACCTCCCCCCTCCCTCTACAATCGAGGGGCACCGATGGACCCTTTCCCAACTCCGTCTAACCCTAACTCCAACTCCTCACCATCGTCATCGAAAGCTTTAGTCACTGCCATGGCCAAAGAAGGGTGGGAGAAGATCCAGACTCAACCGCTGGAGGTGGACAGATGCACGGGAGGAAGTAGGTGGGAGGCACCTTCATGCGGGAGGAGGAAGAAGAAGCAGGTGAGTTCCGTGACCACATTGATGGCTCCACGCCAGCATCAGGCGACGGAGAAGCGATGCGCGTTAGTGCTATAGCGTGCATAGTAGTGCGATAGATTTTTTTTTTTTTGAAAACTTTATATTAACTTATGTAAACAATCCGCTAGTTATTAACTTGTACTAAAATTAATTAAGTTATTATTACAGGTGTTCACCAAAATAGTGGTTCTCACATGATACATCTTTTTCTTAAGTTTAAGCTTAAGTTGTCAATCATAAGTAGTTGCGGGATTACCGTATTCCATTTGGGCCCTTATTATTTTGACGGTTGTGTAGTTCACCATGCAATTGAGGTACCTAGCTCCTTGGAGTTATTTTTCGACTTCAATCTCAGTAAAATGTGCCTCCAATCCAAGACCCTAACACCTTTGTCTCACATTATGCGAGGAGGGGACCTGTACAAGAAGACGACGACGCACATAGGAGGCCCAATATGTAGCACGTACACGTACCCTGTGTATCTTTGCTGATAATATAGGTTGGAAGTATTGTGTGCAACGCCTGTTAATCGATCTGAAGATTACCATGTGGGCGTCATATGTGTGTCCAAATGCCACTAGCAAACATCCTCTGCCACTGTCCGTTACCATCCACATCAACCATTATTAGGTTGTCGATCTCAGCTTTGTATCTCCCCGGCCCATTGCTAGCTCATACTATATATATTTGCCGTTGTCACATGGAAATGGAGACTAGCTAATAATGTGTAAACATCCCATACTTTGTATATGTTACTATTTGTGATAAATGCGTGGAGAAGTAGGAGAAGAAAACGGGCAAATATAGTAAAAAGATATAATGCGACATTTATCTCTAAAGTTTTTTTTGCTAAATAATGTATCCATGTCTGACAAGATCAAACCTCCTGCACAGTGACCAGCAACAAATGACTGTTCGCGTGAGAGAGAGAGTACGGAGAGAGATACTCGTGTATGATTTTAGCCGATATAGATAAAATCAGGACATTGTCTACTACAATAACCTGTATATCCCGTTTTAAAAAACACATCGTTTAAAAGTTAGTTATTGTAGCAAAAAATAAAAGGCCAAAGTTAAAGCTGGGTCGAACCTAGCTGACATTGGAGCCGGTGGAGGTTGGAATCAGGAGTGGTGTGCTTGGCGGCGGAGGAGGCAACACATGGGGATGATGAGGGTCAAAAGCGCAGAGGTGGAAGCCTAGGAGAGAGCGGCAAAAGGTGAGTTCAGTTGAGCTTTAGTTTTAGTTTATCATTTTTTATTATAGTAATAAACTTTTAAACAATAAACTTTCAAGCTATCTAGTAAGCATATGCATATGCATGCCACCACTCCCCAGTGAATTTCTAGCGCGAAAGAAAAACGGAAAAACACAATAATTACCATGCTGAGACAAAGAAATTAGTAAAGCGTGCCCGTCATGCATGCACGTTATGTTGAAACGGGTGGATAAGGGATGGATGCATCTCGGCCGGGGACCTGCGTGTACATTGTACGTACGTATAATACCCAGCTGCAAGAATACGATGGACAAATAGCAACAATGAAATTAAGGCATGTTCGTACGTTGCCCTACTACTGCCAGAGTACACAGTACACATCCTTTGGACGAAGCGCCCATGCATGTTCTGTGTAGGGCATACGTAGTGTACAACGTTGTGATCCCCCGCCAAACAAGTGTTAGCCCCATGTATATTTCCCGTCACGACGTCGCGTCACTAATACGTCCAATTAAGTGCATGCCCCTACTAGCCAGTACTGGACACACATGGACATCCTCCACCGTTGTTACTATCCCCATCCAACAACCTTGATTAGCTTGTCGATTAATGCGTCTTTGTGCCCTTGTTACTCTCGCGTGCATGGGCCATGCATTGTTCTGACCCTGGGAGGCTAGCCCAGCTGAGACCACTACTGATCCAGCTAGCTAGCCAATTAACCTCATGCATGCTGATTTGATGTGATGTTTATTACTACTTCTTTGGCTTCCAAACAAGTGCCATTTTAGAAATAAAAGTTCCGACCATTAGTTTTCACATTAATATGTAGAAAAATTGCAAGAGTATATTGTCGAGGTATTTCTTTAATGCTGTGCAAGTATTTCTATGGACAAATTTACTAGTATTATTATCATAACCAGTGTAAATAGTTCAACTGGTAAGACATTGTCCTGCTGATGACTTGATTTCAGAACCCATCAGTCACATTTTAAGGGACTCTTGGGTTGTAGAATTTTTGGAGGAATTTTGAAGGAATCCAACCCTTTGAAACAGGATTCCTATGGAATGGCTTATCCATAGTAATTTTGAAGTAATTCTAACATGAGGTTAGACATTATGAAAAAATCCCTTTGTGTTTGTTATGTATCCTCTCTCTTATCAAATTCCTGCAAAATTCATATGAAAGCATCCAAACACTGATTTTTAATCATTGCTTTGTTTTGTGTTCCTGACTTCCTGTAGGATTGCACCAGCATTCCTATACAATTCATGTGTTTTTCTTATTCGTACGTTTTCATTTCCTGTATTCCAAAGAGACCCTATTTTCTCGGTTTCTAGGATTTGATCCAATGCCTTCCTTGGTTTTCAGGTAATTACTTTTGCCTAGTATAATACTTAAAAGAAGTTGAGTATTGCTATATAACATTCGATTGTTTTTGAGGACAAAAATAGTCAGATTGATCTGAGACGTTAGATCTCCATCCAACGGATCCACCCATACAAGCCCCCCTCCAAAAAAATGATCTAGGGCGTTGGATCTCCATCTAACGGCTCAAAATCTAGCCGTTTTTGTTCTCAAAAACAGTTGAATGTTGTATAGACACTCCCAAAGAAGTTTTCCTATTCCTTAGTTTGTTAATGGCATACACGAGCCATGCATATATTGCTCTCATCGATCGCACAGCTGGTGGTGGCACACCATGCACACTAAGTCCGGCATCGATCGAACCATGATTGAAGACAAACTTGACAATTCCTTGTTTCAATTATTGCCGTCTAAAAGGTGATGAGATGATTACCTGCACAGCTTGACCAAGCACATATCTAGAGAGACAGCCAAGAAAGATAGACGACAGATATATAGATCGACCAAATGCATGCATAGCTACACGCAGCTAGGTTTCCCTTTTGCTTGCTTGTCACAAGTGGCGCATGCACAAATGTCTGTTCTTTGTGTGCCTGCATGGTAGTGCGTGCTACAATGTTTTCCAGTGTGCAAATGTTGAACCCAAGTCATTCAGTACTGGAAGGTGCCAATAACAGTAGAACATGCATTAGAACAATTCTCTTTACTTCTTTTCTTTTCCCAGGCCATCAAGAGAGAACGAACCGGTCTGCGGTACTTGTGGTACTATCACAAGGTATCTTAGAACATTCTCAATCATCTTTTTTTAGCCCTGAAAGAAAAGGGTCCTAGGGGAACCGCAAGCCATCATTTCTTCAACTTTACCGAAGAGTACTGTCTTTAGGAGTAGTTTCCAAAGTTTTCTTTTGAAAGAATTAGCTTCCCCCCATTTAATTGGTGCAATGTCGTTCTGAATCTCCCAGACCCCATATATTAGTACTAGTGTTTCATTGAAGCCAGTTGATCATGCCATGAATTTTTATTAACTCAGCTATTGGATCAAGCCTTTAAATGTACGACAGCCTATTTAAGCGTAACGCTCAATATATGAATAAGTCGATCAATTAATGATATTTGTCCCTAAAATTAATGTAAAGAAGCTAAACATATGTAAAAAAATATTTACATATGAGATTTTAGACGAGTTAAGAATATTATTTCTACCAATTGTGGGAGTCTGAGATAGTACAGATCAATATATGAATGTAAGGCCGGCACCACTCCAGCCAGCCATAAAGCCAATATGCCGTAGTGGTAACTGTGGTATGCATCATGATGGCTTGTTTGAACACTTTTCACTTAGATGGTCCACACAAGAGCAGGACCAATAGCATATAACTGCATTATCAGTCTTCCAGACAGGGTGTCCAGTATCTTGCTTTTCAAATCTACGCAAAAACATATCCCTACTAGCTCTCTGCAGGCTGGCCGGTTGATGCATGCAGTCCGGCTGGTAGGCCCTCTCAGCTGGCTAGCTGCTAGCAACCTTTCTGCACCCAAAGGAAGACGAAGACATTCTAAGGGATCGTATCACGCAATGAGAGGAGGGTGTATAATTACACCTTTTTTTGAAATTTTTACATAGTTGATGAAGAACCCGATCGCTCGAACGAACACTTAATGATTAGCTTTGCTCGTAGTCGTACACGTCGCCCAAATAGCAATCACCAGAAATCACTAACCAGATTAATTCAAGATGTTCTTTATTGCTGAATTTCCGTAGATTTACAAAGTGCTCTCGAAGCACCCCTAAAAACCCTAGCACAAAATGTTACCTCCAAAAACCGCAACTAAAACTCTTAGCCTCTAACTGCTTTTATATGCTAAAGCCCTAAACCGTGCTCGACTTAAACACGAACACAAAATCTTATCTCCACATCAAATCAAGGGACCTGAAACCCTTCCTAACACGGGTTTTATCCAAACACTCAACCTTCTCAGTTATGGATTCCATCCACAACTCCTAACTCATCACGTAACGAAGCCTCCAGGACACACCTTCCATAGCCTCGTCAACTTCTATGTCAAAGCCTCCAGGCCACACCGCCCGTAGCTTCTCCACACATCACCACCTTTGATCTCCACATGCTCCAGCGTTAGCCTGACCACCTCGTGTGACATTCTTAACCATCTGGACCTCATATCTCCCCATCCTAGTCCCAGTCCTCCTCGTCACCAACCGTGATCATCTCCATGCTCACCTGCACATGCAAAGACCCGAGAAAGTTTCCCCAACACAAGTTCTTCACAACTTGACCGTCATCAGTACACACACTTGAAACACAACTTTAACCATCTACCAGCATCACATTGGTCGTCCATGACCACAAATCCCATCGCTCTCCAGAAAACAGTCTCAGATAACTCATTAAGACCGCTAGATCAACGAGTACTCGAAAATAACAAGTACTCAGGAATTACCATCATTCCGCTCAAAACACTTAGGTTCTACACCCAAACGAGCAAGTATTCGAAATGGCTTCAGTCCAATACTTCCAAGGAGTAGCATATTCATTTAGCATTGTTCTAGCCATCTTGACCAAGGTTCTATTATTGCGTTCGACCACACCGTTCTATTTTGGCACTCAAGCTGACAAAAATTGATGGTCTAAACCCTTTTGGCATAAAAGGAAGAAAATGATGTATTCTTGAATTTAGTTCTATTATCACTTCTAATTGTTCTAAGTGCTCCTAGAAGTTTGTTAGCAAGTCTAAGAGTTAGCTCTCGAAAGTGACCAAAAACTTCATCCTTAGAAGCCATAAAATACACCCAGGTGTTTCTAAAGTAATCATCAACAATAACAAGAAAATAACATTTACCTCCAACATACTAAACCCTAGAAGGACCTATAGTGTCTATCTGCAATAATTGTCCTGGGAAATCAGTCATTACTTGTGTGAGTGGGGGATGAGATGATGCGACCATCTTACCATGTCAACAAGGTGATCAAACTAGATCCATTGACTTTTCAATATTACTGAGCCGAGCTAGATAATCAAAACCAATGTGACCTAATCTACAATGCCAAAAGAACAAATTCTTAGAATCTGAAGAAAAAAGGCACTAAAGATCAAAAGATGCTAAATATGAAAAATTGCCCTTAAACAAGTGACCAACCCGACTTATTTTGCATACAAGATCACCAAATGAATCCAAGATACAATGTGAATGCCTTTTACAATTCACCTCGAGATTATTGTCTATCAACTGTGAAACTAAAAATAAGTCATAGCTCAACTTACTGACGAGAGCGACATCCTTTAAGATTAACTTGTCGTTGACATGCACAGTGCCTTTAGCAAGAACTCATCCTTGAGAATTGTCCCCAACAGTGATCATATCATCACTAGGGGCACAAGTGAGGGAGGAGAACCATCGTGAGTCTCCAGTCGTGTGTGAAGAACAACGAGAGTTAATAAACCATATGTTCTCCTTCATCTTGCAATGAGCCTACAGAGCACAAACAGTCATCAGTATCTTAGTACTAGGGTTAGACAATAGAGATTTAGGTATCCAGTACTGAGATACTTGATGAATAGGAGCAACAGTATGCATTGGTAAAGATTTAAGTGAAGCATTAGCATTTGACATATTTCGACCAGTTGACCGTTGAAAAGCATGTTCAACCAAAGACAACAACAGTAGACCACGAAGTCTATGACTAGGACAACAATCCTCGAAGTCTACGACCATCGATTACAAAGTCTACGACTATCGAGTATCGACTAGCTATTGCAGCTACGATCATGGAAAGCACTGTGACTACGACCATGAAAAGCACTGTAGCTACGACCATGAAAAGCACTGTAGCTACGACCATGAAAAGCACTGTAGCTACGACCATGAAAAGCACTGTAACTACGACCGTGAAAAAGTATTGTAGGTACTGTTGTGGGGGTGGCCCAACCCCCCGTGACTGGGCCTTGTAACTGGCCTAATATGTAATAGGCCTGATAGTGTAGAGGAATATACCAATGTAAATATACCAATGTACCCTCATCCTTTGTAATACTAAGGGGTAGAACGGGGATTTCCCATTCTACCCCACTCATGTATATAAACCCCTAGAAGGGGCAGGAGGAGGGGCATCCTCTCATTATTACTCATCAACTCTCCCTGTGTTGGTTCTCTTCTCCTTCCACTAGTCCCCTTCTTTACTGTTTGGCCAGTAGCCACAATAGATGGCGCCGTCCATGGGGACTGGATGAAAAGTCGCTTAAGGAGCTGAGAGCTGTTCTTGGGAGCATACCCTTTAATCCGTGGCATTGGTACCATTCAGCGCACCATCGACGACAGATAAGTACTTTGCTCTATTTCGTAGATGCTGTATAGAGTAGATCTGGTTGAATCGCCCAGATGTTGTATTGAATAGATCTAGTCGAATCGCTCAGATGCAGGATCGAGTAGATCTAATCGAATCGCCCATTTCTATATTATTGATATCTATGCTCTACTTGGGGTGTTCATGCAGAGAAATGATGTCTTGAATGACTTGGCGGGCCATCGGTGATAGATCTGTGCATGTGCGCCCCTGTCCGTACCGAGCCTCTGCGCCAAGTCAAGCCTCCATGTCACGCCATCACTTCCAAGCCTCCGCACGGTGTCATGCTTCTAGGTAGTGGCCTCCGCGTCATCGAAGCCTTCCTCGGCTATGGCGTTTATGCATCCACTTTTGCATGCATTACCCGATGCCTCAATGGTTGAACAGTACGTGCATGCAATTGTACACGTAGGTCCATGCGTAAGCATGCATGCATGCATGGATGGTGTGCGCACTTCGCGCAAGCAAGGTAGAGCCTCCGCGACGAGCCTCTGTGCCGAGCCCCCGCGAGCCTCTGCACGATGTTGAGCCTCCGTTTTGCAGCCTCTACGTTGAGTCTCCAGTGAGCCTCCACTCCAACGGTCTACGCCTCGACGTCTCCGGGCTTCATGCTGCACGAGTCCGAGTCGGCTTCGACCCTGCGTGCCTCCGCCTCGGCTCCGGGGAGTCTTCGCCGACCTTCGTCTCGACTCCGCCTCGATCCAACATCAGGAGCGCCGCAGATAAGTTCATCTTGACGCTAGCCTGTTCACTTCAGGGTATACATACTGTGCATGAGAACATCCTTACGATATACGACCGCATATTGTACATGCACAAGCATATAGGGTAGAACTATAGTAAATGGGTGGCTCCTTGCGTGTAGCAAGACCCAGATGCACTTGCATGCACGTCCAGCCGAAGCTCTTGCATGCACAACTGCACGACCTCGCGCATGGCCTGCGATCAGTTCCTAAACCTCCTCCACCGGGCCGTTCACACGAGCATGCGAAGCCTTGCCTCTGGCTGTGGCCTCCGCGCTCGACTTCGCATGCACTGTGGGCTCCGCGGTGACGTGTCGATCTCATCATGCATGGATATTGACGTAACCGCCTGTGGGTTGGACGGCGATGCGAACCGGTATCGAGGCGACCACGCGCTATGGCAGGATTACCTCTTCGGGCGGCCCGGACATGGTGCCTGGACGGTGATGCGAGCCGGCCTCGCCCGAATCAACAACGTCGCCTTCCACCAAGGCAAGCTGTGTACTTCACCGACATGGCAGCAGTGTTCATATCTACGACCTCAACCTCATAATGTTGTCTCCTCCCAAGCCACAACATGTACAATTACCTTCGGTGGTCGTTCTATCATGGTCAAAGTCAAAAATGATCAAAACTAGATATAGTCAAAGTTGGACATGATCGAAGATTGGCATAGTTGAAATGCCGTGTCGAAGTCTGCAGTGATTGACAGCATGGTCGTAAAGCCGTTCAGACCTCCAATGGTACTCGAACACCATTCGATCCTCCTGGACCACTCGAACACCATCCGATCCTAGATGATGAAAAACGATCTCTCTATCTTTTGGGCTGGTAAATCAATGGTCAAAAAACAAGTAACTCTTCGGACTACTCCGATCACGTGGGCTAGTGCTCGGACTGGTTCAAATATTCTGACACTGATCGGATTGCCAAAATGACTTAGATGAAGATTAGATTGTCTGAATGTCTTCGCTAATCAGAGTGGTCCGAATGTTCCATAGTTGATCGGACCATCAAAATGAGTTAGATGAAGATCGAATGATTTGAATGTCTTTGCTGATCGGACTGGTTTGATTAGCTTCTTCTTCGCAACTCAAAACCACTTGGAGCCAAAACATTTGACTGCAATCGACCGAAACTTTTGCAAATGCAAATTCCAAAGCAACCTAAATGCCAATTATTCATTATCACTTTTAATCACAACCACATATGGTCTAACACATTCTTAATCTCATTATAGCAACAGATCAAGGAACAAGATGCATGATGTATATACTTTTCTTGTTGCTAAAACTAACAGGATCATGGTCCAACAAAGCATTGATCATGAGTGTAGCTAGCCAGCATGGACATTAGATGAGGCAACATGCATTGTTTCTCTCGAGTGAACCTATTTGTACGTGTGTCTTTACGAAAATATTGGTAAACATATGCCAGTAAATTAATTGCCTATATCACTACTACAAAAATATCCTAAGTTTGAGTCCCCATACTTACACATGTTGCCGGCAAAAAAATTTCCTAAAAATTTCCTCCAGGGCCTCAGGTTTGTACTTACACAAGGGATTTGAGAGCAAAACTCAGGGATAGAAGTATTGATATGGAAATTTCATCGGAGGGCAACGATAGGACTAGTAACTCGGATTTTTTTTGGACAAAAATGTTGAATTGAAATTTGAAATTTTGTTTTTTTAATTTATTATTATTATTTTGAATTTTTAGATGAATTTTAGGTGAATCCTAAATTTTTGACTGGTTTAAAATTTTACTCACACCCACCGATAAAGCTGATATCAGTAAAATTTTAGCGATAGATTTTCCCTGGCAAAACTAGAGAGGACACGTCAGCAGCATTTCTTTGTAACACATTCCACATTGTATAAAGTATGTGTTACAACTCTACGTTATGTGTTACTGTAGTATTTAGAAATGTGTTACATCTAAATATAATGTGATACATGCATGTGTTACGAAAGACATGTCCTGTAGTAGTGGAATGGGCTTGCCTGTCTCCTTTATGGTGTCCCCCTCCTATTCCCTCTATGCTTCAATTGATAATAATTAATCTATACTTACTATTTATTCTAATTGATCTATACTAATTATTCATACTAATATTTTATACTAATTAATTACCAACCTAATTAATCACCTACATTAATTAATTATCTCACTAATTCATTAAAGAGTCAATTGAAGTATGCCATGTGAAGGAAACAGGGATGGGGACTCCATAAAGCGACAGGCAAGCCCCGTTCGTAGTAGTGCTAGTTTATTAATTCTCATGGGGTATAATCAAGAATTACTAGCCAGCACAGCAGGGTAAGTCCTTTTGTTGCAAGCAATGCATGGCCATGCAGCAGGCAGCCAGGCATGCATGACCAGTGAACTGTGCGTACGTGGGGCAAAAAAAAACATGCGTGCTGGCGATCGACTGACACTCCTCCATATGGGTCGGGACTGCATGCTGTGCCTGTGCGCGCAGCTGTGGTCATTACCTGCTAGCTTTTGGTTTGTCAGCTAACACATTTTCCAAGCCTCTGCATGCATGCCTAGGATCCTCTAGCTAGCTAGTCTCTCGATCCGTCTCAGCAGTCCCTCCTTCCTACAATATAAGTTCGACACGAAAACACTGCCTTTACTAGCTACTAGCTGTTCCAATCTAATGCGCAACTAGCTCTATCTAGCCGGCGTCGTAGAAATGTTGGTACAAACCATAACTCGCGTAATGCTATTTTAGTTTTTATTTCTTGCTAATATAGGTCACAAAGAAAAATAATGCAGTTTTTTACACACACACACACTATATATATATATATATATATATATATATATATATATATATATATTCGGGGATGTGCGATGTACTGTCGGCTGGTGCAAACTGCAAATTAATCATATGCTCTCCGTGTAAACTTGTGAACTCCAACATGGCTGCTGATAGGCTCGAGGTGGTTAATTTTGTCAGGTTGATCTTAGCTAGGAAGCTAGCAACGATAGCTCCCATGATCAAATCCAACAACACGATTCATTCACATGTCTTCGGGTGGAGTTCAAATAGATGTTAATTTACGTCAAGAGAGGGATTTTGCATGTGATGATTCCTTAATAATTCTCTCAATCATTGATTAGATGACCATCAGTACTAGCTAGCTTTTCCAAATGAGAAGGCCACAGAGATGAGATGTCAAAGGACAAAAACATGCGAGGGAACAGAGAGAGAACCCTACTTACCGCAGCCGCGCGCGTGCTGGCAGGCGTGCACGCCATGCACTTCCCAAGTGTCCCTACGTAGTAGGGCATATTTGCATGCAAACAGGTGATTGGGCAGATCGACCGATCGATAAGCTCCAAGTCCGAGGTAACTAACGAAGGAATAGAAGTGTGAGAAGGTAGCTGGTAGAAACGAACAGCACGGGAAGAGCTCAAAAGTTAATTGGTCGCTTCCCTGATCGAAAAGGAAGAGAGAGAGAGAGAGAGAGAGAGAGAGAGAGAGAGAGATGATAGAACGTGCTAGCTAGATGCACATGTAAAATACATAGATCGATCCAAGAAGCACGCGTGCATCGCGGGCCATGCATGCATGTCAATCCGTCTGCTGATCGGTCTCCTCTCGCCACGAAAGCTATGTTACATGCAAGCAGCTCACGGGTCACGGATTTAAATTTTGCATTGCTATTGGCAGCAGATAGTCTGTCCTAATTTTTTACCACACACCAGGTTTTGTAAATATGTTCACATAAGACTAGGTTCGATCCGTCACTTGCCGTTATCGCTCACGAAACTGCACTATAGGTCCTGCTTGTCAGTCAAGCAATATATATCAACCATATGTTAGTGATATACCCTAAAAACAATCTTAAAGGTTGTTATATCATTTACATGATTATAATCTTTTGAATAATATGTTATTTTATCCTTTGAATAAATATCTTTTGTATTGATCTACAAGTATGTAATTTGTTCGCGGAACTCTTTAATCATGTTTAGTTGGTATTCTAAATTATCCTTAATCTTATATTATTATATAAGACAATTATGATTTATAGATTAATATATGTATTTATTGATGATCATGTTTCACGCATAATAGATATAGGGATATCAGATCAATAATATAAATATATATTAGAGAATATGATGTTGGATTGATCCACCTTGAGATATTATTGAGATTTGTTATGTTTTATGTGCTATAAATTGGTCTCAAGCAATGATGGTGTATAATCCTTGTACCTGAGATTAACATAGTTTCCTACATGTGTAATAGTGTACTTAGCGGTTGCCAAATGCTACTCCATAACTCGATAGTTATAAATGTAGCTTTCGGGTATGCTATAAAACATGCGGACAAATGTGATTGGTTGGATATGAGATTTGCCCCTCATACATAATAGGAGAGATATGTCTGGGCTCCTTGATATGGTTAGATAAAGGAAGTGCATAGCCATGTCACGAATGGTCGAGGAGTTAATTACATGAAGTTATCCATCACTAGATCAAGAAAAGATTGAATAGTCCATGGATGACATATTTCTCACCTTAAGTTCGATTAGGTATCATGAGGCAAAAGGAGAATACACAAACAGGTTGTTTAGTCCGACCAGATACGAACTGGTCATGAACTGGTGAACATATCACAAACTGATCTGCGAACTGATTGTATCAGGATATAGACTGGTCGTAACTAGATATGAATTGGTCATAAGGAGTTATGAACTAATTATGAGTGACTAAGATTTGGTTGCAGATCATATTGCATAAGGTTTGTCCAGTTTGATCTTTGTATATATATTTAAGGGCTGATATGTCCTGCTAAGGACCACTACTGATCAGTGATTAGAAAGGTGTTTTCGGGATGTAACCAAGTATTCATGAATCTATAGAGTCACATACTTAACAGATTAGAACAATAAGGGTCTAAATGATAGACTCTGAGTGGAATATGATCTCTACTCATATTGCATAATTATCTAGATGAAGGCTCCATATAAAGGGATGCATTAGGCTATGGGTGATAGACATTGTACCTCCCACCCAAACCCTAGCTACCTCTTTCCGAAGGCCTTGTTGTGCATGCTGCTACTAGTACACCGGCACACGGTGCTCCATCACTAGACGTGTGGACTTCAAGGCACTGCTGCGACTATGGAGTTGATCGGAACGATCCGAGGGCAAGAAATTGGCTCGCGGAGATCGATTACCGCTAGAAGACAATCGGCTTCTAAGGATCGCTTTTCAAAGATGTTGGATGGTCGACTACTTCCACTACACCAATGCACGCTACATTGAACTAGGCTACTTCAATTCTTCTTCCGTTGCATTGCGCATCTAGTGGTAATGATCCATGATCTCTTATTCGTATGGCTTCTTGGTTTATGTGGTAGAAATTTTAATTTGCTCTAGTCCAACACCTTGGTGGATCCTATATGTTAGTGAGTGAACATCACTTCTCTCCCTACCTCACTATGCTCTCTCTCTCCCCTAACTCTGTTGACATGGAGGATGGCAGCGAAGGAGGCGATCAAGTTGGGGCACCAACAATATGCTTTCATGTAACGCCCTTGCTTCAAATAGGCTTAGCGCTACCTGCATGCCGAATAAACAACACAATAGCACCAACCCCACTTACACTTTCATTCTCACTTCGTGTAAAAGGATTAACCCGAGGGTTGGCATGCATTTAGCAATGAGGGTTATATGTTGGTGCAAGTTTTGCTCGACTAGCAAGGTGTGATTAAACTCCCAACTCTCTTATGCTCATGCCCCTACATCGGCCTTAATGGGCTCGATTCATCCTTCTCTTAGGCTAGGTCTCACATTTCAACTTCTGCATCAGCGGTGGTAGGAGCATACAAGAGCAACGTAAGACAACTGTGGTGCATTGGATCAGGCTTTCTCACAAACGTCTAGGAGCACCCATGACTACTAATCTACCCTCTCATACAATTTGCTCATGCCCCTGCAATGCCATCATCAAGCCCCACTTGCTACTCCTACCTCTCCCTTTTTTGTATCTAGTGATGGCATGGAAGGGAGGTGGTCGGGTCCAGCGCACCAGTAAAGCCAAGGCTAAGATCATCAACTATGTAAGGGTGGTTAGCGTTGAGGAATACGGTGGCAGAATTCACCGGAATTGATGTAGTCATAAAACTTCTCCAGCAACATCGACACTGCCACATATGGCTTCGACGCCAGTGATATCTTGGCAGCGATGATCAAAGTAAACATGAGCAACTGAAGGAGAGCAAAGAAACAAATGATAAGGTAGACACTGAACAAGATGAGTAGCATTGGTTGCCTCCATGCTTCTTAGTCCAACCCCGACACCAATTTGTTGTTCCATCACCTCCGTGGCTACCCTCCTCCTCTACTCACCGTCCGCTTCTTAGAGACCATGTAATAATAATATATGCCACATAGACCTTCAAAGGGCATGAAGCAAGTGACATACTCCAATGTATCCGGTTCAATGAACCTGATACACTGGTGTGTGTCACTTGCTTCATAGAACTTTGTTTAGGCCCATAGCTCACAACAGTTAGTTTTTTCTTAGAAGAGAGATGGCATCCACATAGTCGTCGTCGTCATCATTTGGGTCTCACGCTCCCAAGATTGGGATAACTAAGTGTGGCCGAGGAGTATCGAAAAGGCCAGAGGGCCGAATGACCATCACGGTGATCTCTCCGGATGGGGTCCCTCTACAACCGAAGAAAGCAGCGGCATCATTTTGGACTACCTGCGGGATAATTGGAAGGCAACGGGTCTCCATCACCATAGCAAGCTGGAAAGATTTGGCAAAGGATTAGAAAGATCAGCTATGGGAGGAAATTACAAATTCATTCAATATCCCAGCAGAAGTATAGGAACTCGTGCAACGGCAGACGCTCTTTGCAATGGGAAAAGCAACAGTGTGCAAGAAGTAATTAACAGGTAAACTCATTTTCTTCATACATAACTCTATTGCAATGGTCGAGGCTAAGTTTTTCAGAATCACATAGGTCGTTTACCGATTATGTTGCCCTAGGAGGGAGACATAACGAATCCAGTGACACGCTGCGACACAGGACGCGATTTCCAGTACCCACTACAATACAACAATCCTATATCAAACTTTGTTATAATGCCTCTAGAATTGACAATACCTATGTATGTAATTCTATATATTTTGCAGTGCCACCAGCAGCTATAGGGAAACGTATGTGGATTCTACGTTTGCCGCCATATGAAGAAAATCACGGACACTAAGATGAATGATCCAGAGGTTTGTCAACCTTTCAATAATTATTATTTTCTGATTATATATATGTATATATATACACACATGCTAATTAATGACTTAACATTGCTCCTAGCGACAGCGGGTGGACTTCGACGAAAGTGCATATGATCTTGACAAACTCGTCGAAATTCATGGAAACCTCTTCCAATTCTTGCTAGCAGAGGTCATAAACAAGACTGAAGAGTTCGACTCCAGCAATGGTGATAATTAGATTTTGAAACATTGGATTCAATTGTACAAATCACTCAATTGTGCTTAATCAAACAATTCATTCAATTTAATTCATTTGTGAGATCTGTGTAACGATTATCATGCTATATATGTGATCTGCTGGTGTTGTTTCATTCATCTGTGTGATTTATGTAATGATTGTCCTGTGCTATATACATGATCTTGCTTGTTTTCAGAGAGCATGGCTAGCATATCTTGAGGCTAGCCGAAAAAGGGCAAATAAAATCTCTGTTGAAATAGCTATCACAGACGGTTCGGTGTTCCAAACCGTCTGTGATATGAACGATATCACAGACGGTTTTTTGTTATTAACTATCTGTGATATGGTGTATATCACAGACGGTTCGGAACACCAAACCGTCTGTGTATTAACCATATCATAGACGGTTAATAACAAAAACCGTCTGTGATAGTCGAGTATCACAGACAGTCTTTCTGAAAAACTGTCTGTATTGTAAGTTATTACAGACGGCGTGGGAGCCGTTGTGATAATCACCTATTATCACTGACACATAAATACAGACGGTTCATGAATCGTCTATGATAACACTCTCTGTAGTAGTGTCATATCCAATTTGAGCGCAATCTTGCTTTCTTTGAAAAAGGTTGAAACTTTGATCAAGATTTATATGATCTTTGAATAGAATAGTTCTTAAGACCCTATGTAAGGTGTGTTCAATGTTTTATCTCTTTTGATTGAGGACTTTGGGAGTTGCACTATTTTTGGACTTAGCTCGGGCTGATTTTCTTCTCTGGAAATAGGGGAGCGGTTAGACCGCCCCTAGGCCCGATCCAATCGGCTATCGGTTAGACCACCAAGGTAAAGCCGATCAAACTGTCGGCTCCTTGCCAGTCAGATCGTACTCTCTATTGGTTTTTTTTAGATTGTTACTTTATTCTTGATTTCTAATTCTGATCTTTATAACTTTGTAGCTACTGGAGTAAAAAATTTGAGAATACTTGGAAAAAACTTCTAAGACACTATTCACCACTCCTCTATTGTCATACCGGTTCTACAACTTCCTTAACACGCCGTCCATTACTTGCCTTCTTAGCCACCTCTATTGGTTAGGATGAAGAGAGGCCAAACACAGGTGAGACCGTGGGAGGGAGATGAGAGATTAATTGAGAGGAGCATTGCACTAACTTGTGTGACCTATCATGGACAAGATTGATATTCTCCCTAACATGTAGGACCCCTTTGACTTTTGTGGAGAATAATACGATATGGTTTTTTTCCCCAATAAACTTTTTTTAAACGTGGTGTTATGTAAAACTATTCACAAACCTAATGTTTTTCCAAAAATCTGGACAACTTACCTAAGGCAAAAATGCAATTTACTCTTTTAATTTTACATTTGAATATTTTCTTCAACCCCTATTTTGTCGATACTCATATAAATTAACGAAGTCCTTTCTGTTGATTTAGGTAACCATGGTCCCTATGACCCTATCTCTTACCATTTTCAAAAGGAAAGGTAGATCGAGATCATGTTACTCAATTACAATTAGGGTACGGTGATGTTGAAAGTGGGTATTCAATTTCATAGTGACATGTGGTGATGTTGAAAGGAAACATATGATTGAGATGGAGAATTGTTGTGAAGAACATTAGGTGTGTTCAGTTTAGCTATTAGTTTTGTCAACATCTCCTGGCCTCGCCGCGCGTTCGCGAACAGAAAGAGAGAGAGAGCTCCAGGTCCTTTCTTTTTATAGGTTTTGGTGCTATTTCTTTTCAACGATGTTTGCTTGTATGCTTTGATAAATTAAACTGCACAAATCTTTAAGCGTTACTGCTAGTGTGTGCGTGGTTGCAAATCAAACCATTATGCTTTAAAACTTGTGCATTTTTACTCTTCGGCTGAGCACCGAAGCACCTCGCAATTCTCGGTGTTTAATTCTACGTATGCACGTTTGTGAACTAATTGTTTTGTGAACATCGTTATTTACTGACACTACTTAGCTCAAATCTACAGGAGGTGAAATATTAGAGGGCATCTGTGTTAAGTTACAAGTGCTACATCTGAATTTCAAAAAAGAAGAAGAAGAAGAAAGAAACAAGTGTTATATCTGAGTCGTGTAGCTCGGCCCAAACTTTGTTTTGTTCAGGTAGGACGGAAAGAACAAGTCAAGGTGCATGCAACATTTGGAGAGGGACAGGTTGCTGAGATGCACTATGCATGGTTGAATAATAGTCCAAGGATTTTATTGGAAGGGTTTTCACGCATTTGGTTCTTTGCAATCAAAGGAATACAAACAAGAAAAGATGTCCCAACCCACATGTCGGCCAAATTGTCCATATGCGTTTGAATAGGCCTGTCGAGGTTGCATATGGAGTTCCAAACTTTGGGTCTTAATTGCAAATTATTTCTTATTTTTAGACAGGAACAAAATGGTTGGGAGCAAGATTCCAAGGGGCATGCATGCATGATGGTTTCTTGATTTGTTCTTTTCTGGGATCTAAACTTTGGTTCTTAATTGCAGAGCCATGATTAGTTGGGGTGGATGCATCATACATGCTTGCGCAATGCACATATTCTTTCCTTTTCTTTTTCTTTCTTTTTCTTTTGAGAGAGACAGACGACACACCTGAAAAATATGCAATTGGAGGTCTGTCTCCCTGAAATGGCACGCGACTTGTTATCGTCGGCCGAAACAATTATAGGCCCAGCCCAAATGTTCTATCGGTCGAGCCCATTATTGTATCGCCTATCTAATAAAACCCTAAACCTCGCCTGCACGGCTGCGCCTCCGCCATTCCCCGCAATCGCAATCCCCGCCTCCTCCGACGAAACCCTAGCCATGGCGTGGCGCGGCGCCGCCTCCCGCTCTCTCCTCGCCGCCGTCCGCGGCCGCACCGCCTCCTCCGCCTCGCGCCGCAGCGCGGCCCCACCCCCCTCCGCCCCTCGCTACCGCATGCCCACCTTCGCATTTCCCTCCTCCCCCTTCGCCGCTGCAAGGTGATAGAGACAAAACGCCCCTCCCGATACCCTTGGCGTTGGATGATGCGATGTGATGGTGACCCGGTGGTTTTGGTCCGTGCAGGCCATTGGCGGCGCTAATGGGGTCGCCGGCGGCGGTGGCGGCGAGGCTGACCAATCACCCTTCGGCGAGCGCACGGGCGTGCTGTGAGCTCTCCCAGGGTACCCCCTTCTGCCGCACTTGTCAGGATCGCTAAGAAGTTAGTGGTCATGAATCATGATATATTCATCCATCATCTTACGATGTTGTATCTGTTTACATCAAAGATTGCTTCTTTCATTCTAGATGTGTAATTTACGCCTGGTGCAATTGATAATGTCTGTGATGATCTTGTATGGGTGCATTGCGAGGATGACTATCTTGGAAAATCTGAATTTTGCTTGGGTTGTTGGGTTGCGGGGGCTGTTTTGAGAATTTTAGCGAATTGCTGCAGCCATGAATGCATTTTCACATCAGGTCTTGATTTGGAAGTATGTCTAGGTACAATGTGCTTCATATTTGACTATTTCATGGTTATGTGAAAATTTCTTACGAACTGTAGTACACGATAATAATAAATCAGCACAGGGATCACTGGGAATGGAGAATATTTTCCCTTTCAATGGTTGGAAATGCATGGTGTCTTCGTGCCAAAATGTAGGGTGATCTACGAAGTGGATCCTTTGCAATGTATAAGTTGGTGCGCAAGCATTGCTACCTGTTAGGAGCAGGTTTATCGGAAGCGAATCTTAGGGTCATGACAAGTTGATAATTGGCAGTCTTGTGGCATCATCGCTAAGGCTGTGTTTGGTTTGGGGTTAAAATAATTACATTAGCTAACCTTAACTTAGATAGCATAGCTTAACCCAATTTTTATGTTTGGCAACAAACCTATTTAGTCTAAAAATGCTTTTTTTGCTAGATTATGTGTGTTAGCTATAATAACGGTAGAGAAATAGAACTCGAGTGGGTTAATTGTTCTGGGTTAGCTTATTCCACCTTCGTGGATTAGCTTAATCCTTTGTTAGGGTGGTTAAAAGGCTTGACCAGGTTAACTTATCTATCCCAAACCACAGGTATTTGGTGTGTTAAACACCTAACCCACCTCATAATCCTTGACCAAATGCGGCCTTCGTGTATTCTTGTGCATCCATTTTTTGATCAGAGAGCTCTGAGTAGGTGGTGACAAGCACTGTGTCTTAATTGAAGTAATGCATCATCATCATTGTGTTGTTTTTACAAAGACACATATAACTCCTACTGGTGCTGTTTGTTAACCTTTGGCAGGTTTTGACTATATGGTCTACTAGCGGCATGAGATGAAAAATGATTTCCCTGCCTATAATATTTGTCGTTCAATGACCAAAGTGAAATTATAACAGAATGTGGGGTTTGTCCTATGATGTATCCTTTATTTGCTCTTTTGATGAAGTTGTATTAGACCTAATAAAAGGACATCGAAATTGGATTTTTATAGGGGAAAATGGGAAAGGGGGTTGATGCAGAGGACAAACATAATTACATAATGACTTAGGATCCCATTCCCTAAGATGATGTAGGTCTCCCCTTTTCCCAGAATGTTATTTTGCTATCAACAAATTAAAGGAATTGTATATTAAGGGGATGACCATGGGTCCATGACTCTTAAGAAATAGTTGTATCACAAGGGTAAAATTCTGGGCCCTACTGGTATGTTGGGTTTATTGCTTGAAGTGGTTGTAAGCAGCAGGCTAGCTTTCCTGTAGAAACCTGTGGTAATTTGTTCCCAAACAAATTCAGAGATACACATAATTTGTTCCCAAACAAATTCAGAGATACACATACTTTTTGCAAACTTATTTGCAATTTGGGCTGTTACCAATTAGTACTATGCATTCCCCAAAAATGCTAATATGTCAAACAGGGTTATGTGTTAATTGTAACTGTGAAATTAAATCAATAATTCTAGCACACAGTACATGTGGCCTGAATGTATTATTTGCTATGTTTGCCCCATGTCTAAAGATCATAGTTATTGAGGCAGTGCGGCAAGGCGCGGTGACTCACCACCTCCACACAACAATATCGTTTATGGCGACTCCATATACACATCTTAACCTAGTTTGGTAGCAAATTTAATCGACAATGTAGTAGAACATGCATACCTTGATTTTGTCTATTCTTGTGCTCATGTAGCACTATCATCTACTAATGTACCTTCTTCCATATAGCATCTATCCTTTTGTAACTTGCAAGTTGCAACATGTAGCTTGTTACAATATATTACAGTAATGCATATTTGATATTACATTTAATTGAGTAAATATGGATTGCATGACACACCTATTTGATAATATGCTATATCTTCTCGTAACCCATAAGCTACATGAAAATGGGTTAATATGAAGTAAATAACTAAGAATTAAAATGTACATAAAAATGGGTTAATATGAAGTGAATAACTAAGAATTAAAATATACATGAAAATGGGTTAATATGAAGTGAATAACTAAGAATTAAAATGGATTGAGAAGCCCCTTTAGCATATCTTTGCTCTACAACCTCTATGGGTGTACGTCGAAGCATTGCGCCAATAGACTTTTTAGTCTCCTTTACCATCTTTGGTGCTGGACCCTTGAACTTTAAGGAAGATTGCTTCCTTTTGGCAGCTGTCCCTGAACTTGGCTGCATAACACTCCTAACAGCATCTTGGGACTCCTCTGTCACATGCTCTCCATCTACGAAGAGTGGCCTCTCCTCCCTCTTCTTTTTCATCAAAGCATACTTCCATCGCGGGGCATTTGACTTTGCCCTCCGATTAGGATTGGTCATTGGATCATATGAGGTGGCATTAGAGCACCCCATGCTTTCAGTTGCCATTTGTGATATGTCACGCTTCTGCATGTTGCAAACTAGCATTAGCATATGACTATGATTGTATGACACTAGGAGCACTAATAGAGGAGTACATAGCAGTAGTACATCGAGCATATTAATAGTAGTGTAGCAATTAGCAAAGCATATCAACCATATTAGTATATAGCAGTCTTCAGTAGTAAGTAGTAACTAGTATATAGCAATAGGCATTTAGCAAAACAGAAGCAGTACATATGAGATATGACTATATGAGTGAAGTACATATAGCAGTAGGCATTTAGCATCGTCGCATCAAGCCATCGAGCATATCAGTTCAGTACATACAGCAGATTAGCAGAGGCGACTAACTCACTGGCGACAGAGGAAGCACAGAGGCGGCAACAGTGGGCAGACCGGAGGAGGCGCCGGAGAGCTGGCCAGCGAAGTAGGAGGCGGCGGAGAACTCGCCCCTCGGCGAAGCAGAGGAGGCCCGATCTGGCGGAGGAGGCTCGATTTGGCAAAGGAGACCAAATCCGGTGGCGGCGACGGCGAAGTAGGAAGCGGCAGCGGACTGGAGGCTGGAGCGGTGAAGCAGGAGGCAGCGGTGGACTGGACACTACAGCCAGCGGCGGCGACGGATCCTACGGCGGATCCGGCTACGGCGACGGCGGATCCAGCGGCGGCGATGACTCTCTTCGCTTTTTCACCTAGCCACAAAGACTTCCCAAAATCCCAACCATGAGGTATGTCTATGACTCGAGTAGTACTCTCAACTTTTAACACACCCCCCACCCCTATGGCGTCCGTCAAGCAATGGCTTACCGCCATAACGCCACCACGAAGACGCCATACCGCCATATCACCGCCGTGGCAGATGGGATACGGTGCACCTCTGTGCCGTCCAGATGGCATGGACCTCCAGTCCGCCACGTCAATATGGCGACGAGATATCGCCGATATCTCGACACCTTAATAACCATGCTAAAGATCCTAAGTGCAAACAGTACTACTGCACAGCCAATATCTGTATTTGTAATCGTGGGAATAAATTTGTAACCTATTAATACTGGGTAATAGGGTGCTTCTTTCTTGGTTGCTATCAATATCATTTAAATGGTTCACTACCACCAAAATAGTACCCATGATGATGAATTCATGCTTCAGCCCTTGCATTATGATTTCCTTCATCTTTGATTGTGAAACTCTGTACTCATGTACAGTACCAGACTACCAGTGTACACCAGTTTGTAATGGGTCCCAGTTCTTGCACACTGCACTTCTGATCATTTTAGACTGTCTAATGTGCAAGTAACTCCTTTTCTAACAAATTCGCCACACACTAGCTTCAAATGATTCATTCTGCAATAATCAAAGTTTGGTTGATTTGAGGTTTTCTGTGGTTGGGATCTGTTAGGAAATGGAGATGATGCATGACATGACGCTTGGGAGGCCACTTTAAAGCATAGTGAAGGTGCTGATCTTGAAGCCATGTACTTTTGTTATTTTGTCAGTCTTGACTCTCTAAGAAATCGATTAATCCAAATTCAATAGCTGAAATGAAATAGCACATTGGATAAGTAGACACAGCAGTGAAAATGCTAGGTTTTAGCACTAAGTGCTTCATCATGTCTCGTGTAAATAATGTGTGACATTTGGGCTATGAGCAGTTTTCTTTATTGTGGGAAACTGAAAATCGTTCTGAATTTTTAAAGATTAGTATTCTTAATGATCAGCAACCATCATATCTTCACTCCGGCTACAAAAGAATCATGTAACCTAGAGAATCTATATACTACCCACTTATTTTCAATATTAGGGGCTTATTTCAAGTTAAAAGTTACAAGCCTTACTTACTTGACGATTGACATCAATACCCAATCATGTCCATGGCTCCATGCCAAGGTTTTCCAATTCTGTTGATTTCAAGAATACAGCCTTTTTTCTACCATGATGTTCTTTCACTACTGCATAGAGTCCTCTAGATTATCATGCATTAGTAATTTGAGAACCGAACGACCTGTTATATGTCAAAGACCTACGACTAACATATTGTCATAAAATATGCTTGCTTCGAATTTTATGTCCTGCTTCCCTGTGCTATGTTTTTTATTACTTAAACTGCACTTCTACAGCTATTATTCTGAACGATTTTCATGTCTAACCTACCTAGCATACACAACTTATTTTGCAGGTACTTAAAGCTTAATAGTCGTCTTTGGCTGCAAGGATTCAATTCTTTTGGGGTGCATCTCTTGGAAGCTCTTCTGGCTTGTGGTCCTTTTTCTGCGTTCTGCAAAGTAATAAGAAACTCACTAGTACTAGTTCGTCTGTCTCCTAGACAAACTGACATTACTTGTTTTCTATATAAAATAATCTCCTGTTAATCAGCTACCCATTGGAATTAATGTTTTTATTTTGCAAAGTTTAATATGTACGGACGTGTTAAAAATTTTCTTTCCATGATTTCATTTTTTTATTCTGCATGAGTATACATTCCGACTGAAATCCTATTTGATAATCCTGAATTGTGATTTGTAAGTACTATCGTTAATGATCAAACAGGAAAAATTGCTACTAGGCTGGTGTGTAGATTACTTTGGGTGGTGCCTGGCAAATCGCAACTATTCTGATTTGATTTGTAAACTGGCCTGTTACGCAGTTCTGATTTTGCTGACCATGTTGATGATTTTTTTTTCCCTTGCTGGCCCTGCGGGTGGTATTTGTCCAGTGTTCTAGCCCGAGTCTTTTACCATAAGAAAGTTTCTGCATCTCTCATGCTGTCCCAATTAAGGCAGAGGCGAACAGTGCAAACAGTGCTCAAAACAGCACACATGAGTTTATGGTTTAGCTGTTTACAAGAGCTAGCTTTTAAACAAAATATCTTTTTAAGGTAGGGTTTACAAGTCTATTGTAGTAGATGCTGTTCTGATTTTATCTATTGTAGTATATGCTGTTCTGATTTCAACTATATATTGGTTAAAATAATACGTAAGCATCTTTCTCTGTACTCTCTTAGTGAACAGTTAGAGTTTAAAATTTTAAACTATCAGTCATAAGATACAACTCAAAAGCTCCAAAAGAACCTGCCAAGATCTCTCCCCGTTTTCTGAAGAATCCAAAAGAACCTGCCAAGATCTCACCCGTTTTCTGAAGTCTTGTGAGAAAGAGGACGCATCTTCCTGTTACTTACAACAGTCATCATCTAAGGACTCTTGAAATAAGATGTGGTTAAGCATAAACTGAACCAAGCATACATACAGTAGAGCTAACACAATGAAATTGATCTTCATCGAGATCAGACACACCAAGACAACCTACATAACTTTCTGGCATCAACGTACGTCCATATTCCAATCTATCAGACTAGAGCTGCAAGCTCTACGGTCACCACCGATCACAAGAGTTGTTGCAGCACCCAGGTATATACAAACACTGCCACCGGGAAGGCGGGAAGAGGTGCACTTCCTGCAACGTTACAGTCTCTTTAACACGGTTTCAGTTCAGTTTGGGTCCAAACACAGGAGAGCATTCAACGCAGCAGGGCGAAGCGGCCGCGCAGCCTCCGCAGGACGTGCACGGCCATCGTCGGCCGCCGCTTGCCCTTGATCAGCTCGAAGAGGCAGACGTCATGGCCGAGGAGGCTGTTGTCACGGGCGAAGTCGCACCAGCCGCGGCCGCACAGGCCAGGCAGTTGCCTCGGCGTAATTTTGGTCGCCCTGAAAATTGTATTTTGCAGAACTAGCTCCTTTTCAGCCTAATTTGCAAATCTAGCCCCTATACTGTGCTCCTGCCCCTGGCACCGGGCGTGGCACGCGACCTGCCCCTGCACCAGAGAGTGGTACGGCATAACTAGTAAACTAGTAGACGTGTATATGTGGCCCGATCTTTCAATACCCCCTCTCGAACAACAGTTTTTATCTCTCTTTCTCTTGCGCACAGCAGTGCTACTGTTTAGTTCTTCTCACGTAGCAGCAGCAAATTAGTCACCTGACAACTCTTCGGTGCCCACTTCTCACCAGCTGAATCATATAACAATAGCAGTGGCAGTTGGAGTAGATGAGTAGCGCTTTTGTGCCACACCCTAGCATAGGGGTGAAAACGGATCGGATAATTTCCGACCAATCGGACGAAAATGAATTCGGATTGTCTCGGATTGGATTTTCTTCGGATAATTCTCAGATCGGAAACGAATATGGATTTTTTTTGTCGGAAACAAATACAAATATAGTAAACCTAGTATCCGTTGAATACGGATACAAATACGGATTATCCGGATAATACAAAACCGGATAACTGTGATTTCAGCCTAATAGGCAATAGCAGTCGACGGCCCATCACTGCCATGAGCCCATGACTCATCATACTATCATCCATGCCATGAGCCCATAAGCCTAGCTACAGTTTTTAGCATTATGTTTTATCCTTCTCTATAAAGTTTTATAGATGACTTTTTTAAGGTTCAAAGAAGGATGTGTTTTGATCATATTGTGTTATGTAGCTCTTGAGTCTGGTGTATTTGTAAACCTAGTTCCTATCTTATCCTCATTGAATCATAAGATATTTTTGGTTTTGCTCATCGGTTCTAGCCCAAATCCATTCATTTCAAGGATTGTTTTTACATACGTGAAATGTTTGCCATGTTAGATAAATTTTACCTGTATTTATTTGCATTTTTAGTAATAGCTTCTACTATTAAGACATGAAAGTTTTCTAGTTTCATTTTGTATAGGTATGTTTTTCCTACAGAAAATATTTGGATGAGAGGGATATCCAAACATGCCCTAAATGTGTGCACTATGGGCGTCTAGGCAACAGGGAATACTATCAAGCCAAAAGGAACATCAGATAGTTAGGCTCATTATTCTACTTTCAAACGAAACATAGAGTTAATGCCAGCAAGAAATGCCTGATACTAAGTGTTATGTTTCTGATGAACAAATTAATGCTTCTTACTAGTGCCAATGTTATGTGTGGTTTTTGAAAATATGAACAATTCATGAATATTTGCATCAAATAAACTAGTTATATGTTTTCATTAATTTTTGTCATACAATTTAAGGGGTTTTTATGTTACAAAAAATATTTGTGATCGTATTCGTTTCGATTCATATTCGCTCCATATCTGTATTTGATATTATTCGTATTTGTATTTGTATCCGAGGTATTCGTACTCATATCCGCATCTGAGAAAAAATGAAAACAAATATGGTAGCAACATTATCCGTCCGTATTCAATCCGTTTGCATCTCTACCCTAGAAGTAGCTGGTCTTCCCTTCGAACAGTAGCAGCTGGTCTTCCCTTCCTCCCTCTCCTCTGTCTTGGTCATTATGGATGTAGTAGTAGTGGTACTTGGCACCGTATCATCCCCTCTCCCTTTATGCAAAGCTGTCCTTGGCTTTGGGATGACTTTTAGAACCTTTTTCTTTGTTGGAATTTCTTCATCAACATGGATACCACTTTCCAATTTTGGTTTCAACACATGTTTCTTTCCCCCGTGTATAAAGGTATATGTGTTAGATCGTCCCTAATGTGTAGAATTGTGATCATATTGTCATGGCCTTCCCAATAATAACCCACATGCATCCATTGAAATTACTTCGCAATCCACCTTGTCAACATAGTCACCAACAACAATTGACACACGTACCTTGTGAGTTATCTTTAGCCTCCCAGAGTTGTGTAACCATTCCACATGGTGTAGTTGAGGATGTCTCCATGTGGCAGCCCCAAAGTGTACATCAAATCCTTGCTAAGCACATTGGTATAACTCTCACCATCTTTGATCAACTTACATGCTTTATCTTTGATCTTGCACTCTGTTTGAAAAACACTCCATCGTTGTCCCCTTGTTTCAGTTTCTTTACTTTTGACCTTCTCGATCAAAAGATTAATATCATTCAATTCTGGATCACAACAGATAACTTCCTTATTGGAATCGTCAAATTTTTCACTTTCAGAATCACTATTAGAACTCATCGAAGACATCTTTAGTGCTAAGTACTCTTCGTTCATTTAGACAATCATGCATCATATGGCCTCTTCTCTTGCACTTGAAGCACTTAATTTTTCTAGGAAGAGCATTAGAAGGCAAACTAGAATCAGCTTTAATTACTTCTCTACCTCCATTGCTTGCCACCCTTGAAAGAGCCCCGTTTGAATAGTTTAATGTCGCCACTTTGGAGTGTGAACCAATATCATCGCCTTACTATAATGGATGCTACCATGGGTTTGTTTGAGTGTTGGCACACCCACTCTTTGCTTGCTTACGCTTCAATTATTGTTCGACACGTTCGGCTTGATGCACCAAGTCTTGGATGTTGTAGTAATAGACCATCTCCACACTATCTTGCAAATTCTCGTTTAACCCATTAAAGAAACATGCCATAGTAGCCTCATCATGCTCCTCTGTCCCTGTACGGATCATCAACATCTCCATCTCTTTATAATATTCATCAACACTAGAATTACCTTAGTGTAGTTGTTGTAACCGGTTGTACAAGATTCTAGTGTAGTGTGATGGAACGAAATGTTGCCTAAAAATATTCTTCAATTGTACCTAAGTATCTGAACGAGCTCCAACATGACACAAGTGGTTCCACCAAACAAGAGCATATCCGGTGATCTCAATCATCGCCAAACAAATCTTCTTGTCCTCAGTATAGTGATGGCTATCAAAAATTTATTCGACGCGCATCTCCCACTCCCAGTACTCATTAGGTTCAGCTTTACAATTAAATGACACGATAGAAATTTTTATCCGCCCAATACCATCATCCACGGTAACACGTTGAGCAAAACCAACACCATCTCGCATACCTCCACCACGAGCAGCACCTTTGTCACGTACGTCTCTACCATGGTCAGCACCATGGTAGTCCTGAGCGCGACGCGGTTGTGAAGCAAAATCTGCTACACCATCAAAGTCCTCGTGTTCATCGTCTTCATATGATGCACGCCGTTCAGGATATTGAGGACCCCATTCAGCATGTTGAAATTGTAGTGGCCGGTTGCGTATCGCCTCCGTCAACACATCAATTTTCAATCCTTCAAGAGAAGATCAAATGGATCTTGTGGGATACAAGTTGATCATACAACTGGCATCAAGTTTTATAAATGGAATCAACAACACTTGATGTCATGTGTGCTCACAAGTGATATCAAGTTTTTTTTATGAATGGATTTAATCATGCTTTATATCGTTCAAGCTCATAAGTGGTATCAAGTCTCTATAATTGGAATTGATCATATTTGGTATCATTTATTTTTACAAGTGGTATTTTTCACAAGTAATATCTAATGTCTTCATAAGTGGTATAAATGTCAAAGTCGTGAATGCTTTTATGGAAAAGATAAAAGAACCACAAAAGGTTAAAAGAATTTATTATGGAGAAAAGAAGAAATCTTTGATTCTTGATGCTAGATGACATAAGGAGAGAAAGTTTTAGTAAAAGGGAAGAGATGTGGAAAAAAAAGAAAAACAAGAAAGAGGAGAATCCTTTTTGTGTCAAATGAGAAGAAAAAAATGGCAAAAACCTTTGCGTAAGGGGGAGTCTTTCTTTGTGAGAAATATATATAGTATTTTGGGTTTACCTAAACAAAATGGGTAAAATATTAATATTCAAAAAACTATTTTACCTATTTTTGCAAAATATTTTATGGATCTTGTGAATGAATGTGTTTCATTCTCATTTACTTCCTTTGGTATTCATGAAGTGAAATTGTCAATGATATGCAAGGTTAGTTTTTTAAAAAATCCTTTTGGTCAAAAATCAAATATCTTATTTAAAAGGCTAAATTCATGAAAAACTAGACGAAAGTACTCAAATATGTATTTCAAGTGTTTTCAAAGCCTTTTAACTAAAAAATTTATATTTTAGAAACCAAAAGGGTAATTTGGCCCCAAAATGATCTTATATGAACTTCATTTTGGAATAAATGACATATCTTCTTAAATCAAAATATATTGAGTATTTGAAAATGTGGTTAATACAAAACTGAAAGGGTTGGTCATTTTGAACATATCTCTTGTTCAAGGTTTTTTCAAAAGACCAACCGATGAAAAGTTATACTCATTTAAATCTCATAAAAAAACAAGTCTTAACCTAAAATGACCAATTCTTATATATAGTGAGTTTTGCTATTTGAGCCAGATTTCTATGTGTATCTTAGCTTGAAATAGTATTTCTAACTCCTATAAAGCTAAGAAAACAAAAAACTTCATGAAATTCAAATTGAATTTGCTTTTGAGCTTCGATGAAAAATCATTCTACCCTTATGCAAACAAAGTGTTTTTTGCCATATCTTCTAAAAGGAAATTCCTTTCTCAAGAATTCATTTTGGGAAATGCTTAATTAGTCCAAAGTTAAATTTTGTAAAATTTCAAAATATTGGACCTCATTTGAAAGTTTTTTGCATTTCTCCTCTCTTTATGTAAAAAGATGGCAAAGAAAGTAAATTTTGGCATAACTCTTGAATGGAGACTCCTTTTTCAAGAATTCTTGTTGGAAAAGTTTCTTAAGATCCCAAAGTTTGTTTGTGTAAAATGTGAATGCATATCAAATTGAGTTGAGAAAGTTACGTACTTTTCTCACGTTGCTCAAATGCTGAAAATTCAGAGTTTTGCATGAATTTGAGCGGTTTTGTGATTTTTGTATCTTTAAGTGTATTCATAATCTGAAGAAGATATAATAATGACTTTTGATCCTCTATTATTGATCTATATTTATAAATTTTATTAGATTTATTGGACTTTTGTAAGTTAGTTTTTCAACTAGCTTTTAAAACTCAATTAAAATGTCAAAATCGAAAAATCTGAAACTTCAATTGAAGTGTGTTTCTAATATCAAAAGGGGGAGAACTTCAAACTACAACTTCAATATGAAACTTCAAAAACTTTCTGGAAGATCTCAAGAGTAACATTATTTGAATATGTTTCAAATATGTTTTCTTCGATTACATCAAATTGGTCATATGTATTTTTTCATACTCTTATGATCAAAATGTAGATAGATTAATTGTCAAGTAAGATTCAAGACTCTATTTTTGTCTTAATTTTTTTCCTTGCTTTTAGTTGATTAGCACCAAAAAGGAGAGAATTATGGATAATAGTATTGATAGAATGATCATTGTGTATAATAGCATTGATGAAATGATATAATACCAAAAGCGGGAAAATAGCATTGTTAAAATTGCCAAAAAGGGAGAAATTCTTTATGCTTATGCTTTCACCTTAGCTTAATTTTCCATAATATGTCTATGTTCATCCAAATGCTATTATTGTTAATGGATTTATCATTCATCACCAAAAAGGGAGAAATTGTAAGTTCAAGTTCCAATAAATTAGTTTTGGTGATAATGACAATTACAATTGTGACTAACTTGCTTATCATTTATAATATTGACTAGTCTCATTTGGATGTAATTAATGACAAATGGTTTTGGTGATAATGGCAAATGTATTTGTGAGACTAACGTGTTTATTAATTATGATATTGCTTAAGTCTCATTTGGATGAAGAGGTAAAAATCATAGAGATATGCATTCTACATCATATTCTTATATCTTAGTGCATTCCTCAGATACAAGTGTTGTGTACATGTTGTATACTCAAAAATCAATCTTTATCTCATTATTTATTGAGATTGTCACAAATTACCAAAAAGGAAAGTTTAGAATCTTGTCCCTCCATTATGAGTTAATGGTGAAGTTTTGATAATTGATGACAATTGATTTGTGGATTAACATTTTTTTATGAGTTAGATGAATATGTTAGGTTCCACAAATAAGGATAACATGTGATGACTTCGTGTGTTGAAGATCATAAAGTCAAGATATGGGATGGAAGATGGTTTCATGTGTTGAAGGTCATCAAGAAGAGGATGCATCATGAGTTAATACATGTCCAAGAGAAGATGATCATGAGTTGATCATCCAAGTCAAGTGAAGACCCATCATGTGCTGATAGAGTTCAAGTAAAGGATGCATCATGGGTTGATTCATATCAAGATAATGACTCATAGCAAAGGTATGACTAGCTAGGGCTAAGAATGTGTTTCTAATCTTTTACCAGTCTTGGAGTTTGGTTGGAAGATTGGATTGCTAGTATAGGTTACCGTACTATTAAGAGGAGTTATGTCTAGTAGTTTAAGTCTCATCATGTGTTGATAACTTAACCTCACTTGCTCTTGCTCTTTGTAGCATGATGCTTGTATTTGTGAATGTATTTTGCAAATAGTTTGAGCTCATGTGTTGAATCCTTATAACATGAGACTATACATTGCGATTGTGTTTTGCAAGTGTTTGAAGTCCATGCTTCCTCGTTCTTGTAATATGAGGATTATATTTACAAATATGCTTTGCAAATGGTTGAAGCTCATACACAATCCTTGTAGCATGTGACCTAGGTTTGCGAATGTGTTTTACAAACGTGTTAAATCCATGTACCTATACCCTGTGTCATGATTTCAAAATTGTGTAAATATATTTTGCAACTTGTTGGGAATCATGGTTGTTCCTTGTGTGTATGATACTAATTTGTAAATATGTTTTACAAGATTTATTGAAGTATCTGCACTTGTCAGAAAAATCATAACTACCTGCATGTGTTGTGCGTTACGACCAGACGTCGGAACTATTGGCTCTATGTGAGCTGTACTAACGGATCCCGGAAGTTCCAAAATTATGTGAAGTATGTCTTTTTGAGAAAATGCCAAGTTTTGGCCTTGGAGACAGACGGAAGTACCGTGTCAATAATCGAAACTACCGAAGAGTGGAAGTACCGGACTTTGTATGGCAGTACTTCCGAAATTGTCTTTGATGGCTAGTTTTCTAACCGTTACGAGGGGAGTGGAAGTACCAGAGTTTTGTCAATGGTACTTCCGAAAATCCTTATTTCTCAGGGTTTTGCATCCAATGGCTAGTTTTTGTGTGTGGGGTATAAATACTCCCTTGTGGCCAGTTGGGGTAAGACTTTTGGCACTCCATTTCACTCTCTTAAGTTAGTGTGAGGTTCTCTCAATTGTGCATATGTTGCACCTTATGAGTAAGGAGAAGGGCTCTAGATTGCATATGTTGTATCTAGAGGTGGATTTAGTATCCACTTGAGTTTGTGCATTCGTTGCACATGGTGAGAGTCAAGCAAAGGGCTTGACTTATTACTCTTGGAGGTTGCCGAGTTCTAGATGACTTTGGAGGCGTCGTGCGCGGTAATCTTCTCAAAGAAGGCTATGAGAAGACCCAACAAGTTGTGAAGGTTGAAGCTCAGCTACCTAGAGCGGGAAAGAGATACCACTAGTGAAATTGAGGTGTTTTACTTAATTCGTGGATCCGGTTCAATTCATTTAGGCTTACCTTAATGTGGACTAGGGAAGACTAGCAAATCTTCAAATACCATGGTAAAAAGGAACCGTATCAATTATGATTTATTTTCTTATACTCAATTTACATTCAAGCAATTTATATTTATAGAATAAAATTGATTGCTTGTCGTCCTACAATTACAAACCTTGACATTGACTTAGGTTGTTGGTGCACTTAGGTGAACCTAGTACATTTAGGCTTTATCTGTGCTAAACGATTGATTTATGCTTCTACATTATAAACTTGGTGTCAACCAAATAATTGATAAAAGAGAAAATTTTAAAATGGCTTATTCACCCCCTCTAGTCAGCCTCCTCGATCTTACAAATGTGCTAATTTCCTTAAGCAAATACCTTTGTGAAAATGTAGCATACTATTGCTATTTTCTCCTTCCCTTTTCTTAAAGTCTTGTTCTCATCCTACTTACCTCTTATTTCCAAAATGTGTTACTGATCTTTTCCACTTAAATTCTTTGTAGATGTCGGTGCTTTCATACCTACGGTGAATGCTTGGGAGGATTTTCCATCAAGCTATGGAGGCTGTTGCAGACATTGTGAGGCTACGATATGCCCCTTGTACCACAGCACCAACTGGATAGTTGATGGTACACAACGTGGAGTACGGTGTCATCCTTGCCGCTACACTGCCAGGAGGGTCAACTTCGAGGAAGACATTCAGGAGACTTCCCGCATCGCGATACTCCATCTATGCAGCATATATTGTGCCGAGCTCGAGGAGACTATCTTCCGTTTCCACCCCTATGCCATGTAGTGGAATCAGCCAGCAAAGGCCGGAGATACTTCTGATGAGAAAGACACCACCACCATTCACCTGGCTCATTTCGCACTTGCCTAGGAAGGAGCCATAAGGACCACACTCATAGAACTCAGTTGTATTTACGAGATGTGGTGGATGGCTTTAGACAGGATCACCAAATTGGAAGAAGCTCTGTATGGTCGTCAAGCGATGCTCCTGCGGAGCCAAACCAAGAGGAACCAGCCCCGCCCCAGGAGGAGCCTCAGGCAGAAGTAGATTAGGACATGTTGCAGCACCGTCATTAGAGATTGCCCACCAAAACTTCATGATGAATTTAGATGACTTAACCTAGAAATCATAGACCAAGATTGAATCACCATAATGGAAGTTTAATCTTCGTTAGAAGCCCATATTAGAGCAGACAATGAAGTTGACAAAGATGTCCTGAAGACGAAAGAGGATGTAAAGAAAGGCCAAGCTCTAGAATTCACCCTACATGAAAAAGACACTCTGTGGTTTGATAAACATATTTGAGTGCCCAACAACTAGGACATCAAGAGCCTAATCCTCAAAGAAGCACATGAGTCTACTTATTCAATTCACCGTGGAGGTACCAAGATGTACCAAAATCTGAAGAAAAGATACTGGTGGCCTAGAATGAAAAAGAGGTGGCCGAGTATATAGCCATGTGCGACGTATACCATCAAGTTAAGGTCGAACACCAAAGACCCACAGACCTACTCCAACCATTAAGAGTTCCAGAAGCACTAGGAAGTTTATCATTGGTTTGCTCAAGACAAAGACAAGATATGATTCCATATGGGTTATGGTGGACATGCTAACCAAAGTAGCCTACTTCTTCCCATTAAGACCACTTATAAAGGGGATAAATTAGCTAAACTATACATGCTTCACATAATTCACCTACATGGAGTCCCAAAGATAATTGTATCAGATCGAGGAACACGGTTCACCTTGAGATTTTGATCCAGTCTTCATGAAGCACTAGGAACTTACCTAGCTTTCAGCACCACATATCGTTCTTAGATGGATGGACAAACAGAATGGACTAATCAGATTCTTGAGGATATGCTATTTGCTTGTGCACTCACATTCAACACCAATTGGGAAAAGAGTTTGCCTTATACAGAATTTTCCTACAATAATAGCTAACAAGCTAGTTTACAAATGTCGCCATTTGAGGCACTCTATGGCTGAAAATGTATGATACCCCTCCTATGGTCAGAGACAGCAGAGCTAACTATCATTGGACCACTCATGTTGAAGGAGGCTAAAGAACAAGTTTGACTAGTTGAAAAGAACGCTAAGGTAGCTCAATCTAGGAAAAAGAGCTATGCCGACCATCGTTGATGGGTATTAAGTTTTGAAATTAGAGATTTTGTCTATCTCAAGGTTTCGCTTCTAAAAGGCATGAAGCAATTTAAGGTTTGTAGAAAGTTGGCACCACAATACGTTGTACCCTTTTAGATCACCGCTAAGCAAGGAGAAGTCGCTTACCAGCTAGAATTACCAGCAGAGACGGCCAACATCCACAATATTTTTCATGTGTCGCGAAAGGGTCTCTAGCCCAATGGTTAGAGGCCTGAGTAGCACCCCCCAGGTCCTGGGTTCGACTCCCAGTGGGAGCGAATTTCAGGCTTGGGGGAAAAAATCCCCTCGCCTGCTACCACACCAAAGTACAGGTCTAAGGCCCCGCCAAGGCGTTGATCCAAAGGATCCGCCGGTAGTCTCACAAGGTCGGGCGATGGTGCCGCTGTGTAAGGGTGGAGCAGGGGTTCGGGGGTTTTCTCAGTCTGCGTGAGAAGACCTTCTTCTTAAAGCAATGCCCGGGGGGATTCTTCCCCCCCGCAGGTCGAGTTTTTTTTTAATATTTTTCATGTGTCACAATTGAAAAAATGTCTTCGAGACCCGGAAGAGTTAACCCCGCTAGAGACCATTAACCTCGATACAGACCTCACTTGTTTATAGTACCTCGTACGGATTCTTTGTTGGAAATGTGGGCAATATTTTAATTCCAAATTTTACTAGAAGACAAACACAATAAACTAGTGATGCAAAACTTACTACTAACAGCAGGCTGCTGATCAAACTTCAGAATATACTCAAGAAAAATATAGTGACAAAGTCGTACGTGCGCGCAAACGACTTACTTGTTAGCCTGAAGAAGAACAGGAAGCCGCGCAGCTTGACGCAGTGCAGAACGTAGATGACGCAGTGCAGAACGTAGATGACACAGTGCAATGAGCGGTCGCGCAGATGCGCTGCCCAGAAACCTTATTGCCGCCCCGTGCAGGTACTCTCTGCGGCAACGGTTCGAAGATAGCCGCTCTCCCTCCTTCCAGGTGCACGCCGGGAAGAAAGGTCGACGAGATTTAGACAGAACAACACAACAACAGAAAGTAGAGAGAAGAATGGAGGTGTAAAAATTCTCTCTTTTTTCCTGGACGTCTCCAGGCCCTTTTAAGGGTGCTGCAGTTATTCACTAGTAACTGCTACATTTTAAACAGAATTATACACTAGTAACTGCCTCATCAAATCACAAATTAAGCAGTGTAAATTCATTTGTAACTGCCTCATTCAAATGTTTGAATCTCATTCAAACAGAGAGAGTGCGGTGTATGGTTCATCAAAAATAAAGATGGACTTGGTCTGCCAAGTGGCGCGCCACGTCACGGCACGGTCGCGCGTCGCAAGTCACAAGTCACACGATTTTCACGCGAAAATACGTGAATACGCGTGCGCGTGCGTGTGTGACTAGACAGAACCATCCTCACACCATCTCTATCCATATTCAAGGAGTGATGAGGACTCCACCTTATAAATCGGTCTTCCTCACCCTGCCTTAGCAATATGGTACTAAACCATGCATGCTTTGGAATTAAGAAAATATGCTATAATTAAATGGGCCAATTTCTAACATTCCTGACGTGGCAGAACGCCAAACAAGAAGATGAGTAACTCATTTATGCGAAGTTCTATGGAGCAACCATACAGAAGAATAAGCAACTTGGAAGCCCGACGAAACCCTCGGACAAAATTCCCCAACCTCTTTGCTGACCAACCTGAATCTCAAGGAGGAGATTCCTTTTAAGGGGGTAGGTTTTGTAATAGCCCAGCTTTATCTCCCAAATAAACATGCATGATTTTGCATGAATTTTAAAATTTTCCTAAAGCCTATATGGAGTTTAAGTTTTTTAAAATAAATTTCTTGGCACAAAAATATGAACTCAAAATTTCTAAATGTTAACTGGGTGCTGAGGAATTTTGAGTTCATATTTTTGTGCCTGAAATCACCAGAAGCCACAACAAAACAACAAAGAATTGCTTCTTCTCATCGCTCAGGTGGTTACAGCCCCCCCCCCCCCCCCCCCCCCCCACCTCATACAACTCTCACAAATGCTGCGCATCTTGCAATGCAACCACTCCGACCAGATGGAGAGCGAACACAAAATTGCTGCCTCGCAATGTGATAGAGTGCAGAGTGTCTTTACATAACAACACTTGGCCTCTGTTGAACTGTGCAAGACAATGAAGGCAGCTGATTCTCTCTTCTAGATCGAATAGCCTGACAGTAGAAAAAAAACAAATAGTAAATCAGTGAAGCCGAGAAGTTAGCGGCAGAAATGATGATCGATAGGCATGAAGCAGGATTTGCATTCCCAATTCTGGACCTGTTCCTGCTGGCAAAGCCTTTATCTCTTTACAACCAGTAAACAACCAGACATCATGGATGAACCCAATAGGGCGGTGAAGTATGAATTTGGAAATGTGAAAGACAGGGTAAAAATCATGACTATCATGGTTCCTGGCTGGTTACCGCTATGTGATGCCTTGCATATAACAAAGAAAAAGAGTACTAAATTCACCAAACAAGTTATCCATGAACAACGTGACTTTTTTCAGGTGAGCAAGTTATCAATGAACAAACATGCTTGTCAATTTATCAGTGAACAAACATGCATAGCAAGCAAGTTACTCACGTTCCTAGTGAACTAAAAAAGCACGTGGTTCGCAACTTCTTCAAAACAGTCAATAATCAGCTTTAAGATCTAGTTCCCTACTGAATCAGATAATCTCATAGCATCACCACAGCTTCATCCACTGCATCCTACAAATATGGAGCGTAGACAAGTGGAATACGGAAGGTGCTGGTCTCATGGATATGCCAAAAAGATATGCATCAAAGCAGCGTCTTTAGGTAAAAGATTGGACAACACAAACGGTTGCTTTTCAGGTATCCCGCGAGGTCCCTCGTTGAACCGGAGGGCAACCCCCACCAGCCTCTGCGCCCGATGTTCGTCATCGCAGTCGAGGACCACCGAAGGATAGGTGTTGAAGTCCATTAGTCGGCCTACTCCCTGACCCGAAGTCGACCGCCATGCCCCCCCCCCACCCCCGCATGCCGCCGATGCTTTTCCTGGCTGTCTCGCCCGGGGCTCCCGATCACTCCACACTAACCCACTGAGCCTCCCACTGCAAGGAATTAGCCTCCCGAGCAACACAGCCCACCGGCGATCCCTTCTTCCCCAAGACCGGCGAGGGAGCCCGCCGACTATTGTTGCCACCGTAGTACAATTCCTTTCCACGGAGGAAGCCCCGGAGCATCCCGACGTATTCCCCGCCCTCGACCGGACCCACCGTCGCCTGAACTGCGCCAGCACCCTGCGACCCCATCGACCGCCGCCGTCCCACGTCGCCAGCTCGCGACCGACCTCCCCGATTCCAGCCAGCTGTCGAGGTAGTCTCCCGAGCCCTCCTAGATGCTCCCCTCTTGATTAATTGGTCCCTGGTGCCATGAGTCGTCGTAGCCGTCGTCCCCTGTTCCACCTAGAGATGGCAACGGGCACAAACCCGTTGGGTTTTGCTGTCCCAAACCCGTGCCCATGAAAGTTGGACGTGCCCGCTAAAAAACCCATGCCCGTGACGGGTGCAGATTTTTGCCCAGACCCATGCCCACTTGGTTAACGGGTACCCATGGGTCGCCCGTGGGGTCAGTAATGCGAGCTGCAACAATGATTAATGGAGAGGAGGAAGAAGTTCACCGGCCATCTTCGTTGGAGCCGGAGGGCAGCACCATGGCCAAGGGCCTACTGCTGCAATGCGCGTTGGCTGCGGCGTGGGGGCGGCGGGCTAAACTGGAAGGCGAGGCGACGGCGAGGGCGTGCAGGAGGATGAGCGTGCGGCGAGTGGCGGAGCAGGAGCGGGAGTTGCAGGACGGGAGGGTGAGCGTGGAGACTGCCGGAGACCGAGCGCAGAGCGCCAGATGCGCCGCCGCTGCGGCGGCTGTTGAATCGGGGTGGGGACTGGGGAGGAGTGAGTAGTGACCGTGACAGAGTGCTAGCTAGGGCTAGCCGTATGGGTAATGGGGCATTGCCGCATTGGATTTGGGGGCTTGGGGCTAAATGGCTAATGGGCTATGGGCTGGGAGGTTGGGTTTATAACTCCTATGGATCGGGTTTATATTACCCATGGGTTTACGGGTTTGGGTACTATAGGAACGTACCCGAACTCGGCAGACCCGATGGGTTGGGCTTTTTGCCCATTAAGAGACCCATGGGTTAGGAAATTGACTCAGACCCATCCCTAATAGAGTAAAAACTCACCGGGTATCGGGTTTCGGGTATCCATTGCCATCTCTAGTTCCACCGCTGCCTGCATGTGGTCGGAACCCCAACTGTCGCTAGTAACAGTGGTCGAAAAAGTACTGTAGCAGCCCTGGTTGAAGGATCCATGGTCGTAAAAGAGACTTGGTCGTGAAATGGTTATTTACGACCATGCAGTCGAAGCTACGACCATGCGATCGAAGTTACGACCACGTGGTCGTTCCGACCACGTGAACGAATTCACCACCACGTCGCCATTTATGACCATGCGGTCAGAAACTCGGTGACGCTTTAAATCTCATAGTCGTAGCTCCCTACGACCACACAAGAAGTCACCTTTCACAACGTGGTAGAAACGTCTTTCTGACCACGCTTACTCCTACACAACATGGTCGTAACCCCTTACGACCACATCTGCGAGTACTTGGCCGTGCCCGAGTCGTTTACGACCACCTAGGCTGATTTACGACCACTCTGTATCAATAACAACTGCTCAATACTGTACACAATCACTCACAGCCGCGCTACGACCATGCGGTCGTAACCGACCACTCCGACCACTCACCGCTACGACCATGCGGTCGTAACCGACCACTCGGCGTTACGACCATGCGTTCGAAACCGACCACGCGGTCGAAGCCACGACCACATAGTCGTTACGACCACGTTGTCGTCCCGACAATCGGCTACGGTCCCGCTTGTCAGACTTTTAACTATTTCCCGAATTTATTCAAACAGAGAGTTTCAAATGGTCATAACTAATTTATTTTAACTCTGAATCGAGTGAAACAAATTTCTAAATTCATCTAAAATCAAAATCTAACCAATGGAACCGAGATCATGAATTTTAGAGTTCATTTGAGTTTTCCTTGAGGATTAGTTTGCTTTGCTAATTTTTATCCAAATTTTCGCGCACGTTAAAATAGCGTACGATGCACAAGAAGCTAAAGCAGCTGCTCTAGAAGATCCAGAACCAGTTCACTGTGACCAAGGCGAGCCAATATTTTGATCATGTTGAACGTACCTTTTTCTGCAAATTTACTTTTGTTCAAATTATCAAATTGCATGCTGTTATTTCATATGCAAATATATGTTTGTTGAGAATTCTAGTTATATGCCCATTATTCGATCTGCTAGTATTATACTTCCTTTAGAACATTTCGATATCTGAGCCTTGCCACCCTAGTAAAACTATAGTGGTAATCTTTCGAAAATAAGTCCGTACTAATATGCCATGCTTAGTTGTTTACATACTCAGGGGCATTTAAATGTCCCAAGCATCACTTTGAATCATGAGAAAAACTAGTTGGACAGTCATGGTGGTAATGACTGGTATATTTTGATATAGTTATTTTGTACTCCCATAAATCTCACATTGCTTATCTATCTGGGCGGATGGTTCGGGAGTGTATGGTGCAGTGGTGCACAAGAGTGTGGTTTGTGGTAGAACTGCCCAGATAACCCTAAAGACTGAATCTTGTCATGACCTCCTGTGTAAAACAAGTACAACAACAAGTCTGTAAAGTACAATTTGGCTTAGTAAATTTATCGGACCCCGAAAATCTTCATCATCGGTGGAGAAGAGGTACTGCAAGTAGCGATTCTGTGTGACGGCTTGAATGAGACACTCGTAGAGGGTGAAGTTCTGCTGTGGGTGCTAGTAATGTGGGCAGCCAGCTGCTACACGTTCAGAAAAAGAACATCCCGCATAACGTATGGGACCCACCGCAAGTGAGAGCGACCCATAGGGTGAGATGATTGAAGGGGCGAGGTACTTTGAACGGTTACTGTGATGGTTTGCTCAATCGCACGACTAAGGAATCGTGTGGGGCAACGAGTGAACTGTCTCTTGTGGGTAAAGTGCGCAAACTCAACAGAGCCAAAACTATTCGAAGAGCCGTGCCCACGGTCAAGGGCGGACATGGGAACTTAACTAGATATAGTTCTATTTCAAAACTTTGTGATAGAATGGGAGATATGGAGGGCAGTGGTAATGTAAGCGGTTAGCCGGTTATAACGCTGAAAGTCTAGCATATGGTATAGAGATCATGTATAGGTGGATGGTCTCTAGATCACTGTTAATAAAGCATTCTTTTACACACATTATGCTTTAGTTCGAACTGCTAGGTCATAGGGACTTTTCTAAGTAATATATTTCAAAAGCATTTTCTGGCAAATAAAATACCCTTAGCCATTCCTTGATAAGCCATGCATGCTATCTATTTGCATCCTCTGTATTGGCTCGCTGAGCACGGTGGATTGTTCTCACACTCGCATTACCAACATCGGAAACAGGAACTCAGAACCATTACGCACATGAAGACACCCCTGCTGCTGAGGGAGGAGATCACGCTGGAAATTAGGGTGCCTTCTTCGCTATTTGGTCCTAGACAAGTAGACTAATTGTAGTTGTGTGTGCATAGATATATATTACCTAAGTCTAGATAGTATATATATTTATGGCACACATTTACCCCAGTCGCTTGCCTGTGGATTGTGGTCTCGCTATTGTTTTTGCTTCCGCTGTTCTTTGTAATGTAAACATTTAGCCTGTTTGGCTCCTATGTAAACTTCGTCCAATGTGGTGTAATTTCAAACTTTGTTATGTAATATAAAGTCCATGCGATGTATGAAATGATGCAGCAATGTACCTGTGTGCACTATCTACTAATTTAGGGAATAGTGCAGTGAAACACAGGGGATTCTGGATTGAAAAATCCGGGTCTGACAGCGCTAGTATCAGAGCATATGACTGTAGGGTAAAGCCTTAGAATGGTTATTAGGAAGGGTCTAGGATCACAATTTTGAAAATCTATAGAAAGAATTTCTAAAAATATAGTGTATTATTTATGTTCTTATCCTTCCTAGATCTAATCTACTTCACCATTTCATTGGTATTTCCAAAAGATACTAACACTAGTGTTGTAAATTTACAGATGGCAAGCGCAGCAGATGAGGGCCATTGGGATTACCTAGCTCACGGTGTACACGAGGGAGAGTTTGTGAGTATCCTGCGCAAACTACTACACTATATGGGCTACAAACACCAGCCCATGTACCGTGGTCGAAAGACCACTGAAGGAGTGGAGTCATGGATGGTGGAGGTCATCTATGCCAAGGACGAGAGAGATTCACCTCATGTCTTCCAGACCACGCACCAGAGGAGCACCATCACGACGGCCCTCCAGGATGCCGCCCGCCTAGCAGCAGCCCGGCTATGTGATATCAACAGGCCCCCACTGCGGCAGTCACCATACCGTTACTACCCGTCTCGCCGGGAAGGCGCCAGGTATAACGAGACCTTTATGCCCACAATGGAGGACGACCCGATGCTTACGCATCAGGTAGACCTCACTCGGGCCATGGGAACTGTCCACATTGCCGCGCTAGAGGAGATTGCGGCCCTTCGACAGCATCTTCTCACCCGCCATAATGAGATCGAGATTGTGAGGGAGAAGCTCACCGAGTGCGAGAAGGCTCTAGCAGCGGCCCAGGAGAAGGCCGCCGCACTCGCGCAGCTGCAGCAGGCTGTTGCACCTGTTGCCGCCCCAGCCCCACCCCAGCCCTGGGCTGGTGGGCCCCGCACGAAGCTGACTGCACGCAAAAGCGTGCGACCCCCAGGCCCCCAGTCGGCCCTTCGCCTGGGAGACTCGTCGCAGCCGTAGTAGTTCGCACTGTAGTGCTTGCTGAATGTTGGGTAGTGTCAGCGAGCACTAATCCCCATTGTAGTAGTTGTAAGTCATGTTAGTCCCTGGTCTTGTAATCGTAACCGATGTGAACTTTTGTTGTAGTAATGGCCAAGTTATGGTCTTGTTGAAAAGCTGCTTTTGTCATTTATCTTTTTCGCTTGGGTTTTTTCATAATTGTATGGGTTAGTGTTTCCCCATTTGGCTAGTGCTAGTGTCTAAATTGTACAACCATACCTGCAGATGGTCAACCATACCTGAGGGAGATCACGCTGGAAATTAGGGTGCCTTCTTCGCTATTTGGTCCTAGACAAGTAGACTAATTGTAGTTGTGTGTGCATATATATATATATATATATATATATATATATATATATATATATATATATATATATATATATATATATATATATATATATATATATATATATATATATATATATATATATATATTACCTAAGTCTAGATAGTATATATATTTATGGCACACATTTACCCCAGTCGCTTGCCTGTGGATTGTGCTCTCGCTACTGTTTTTGCTTCCGCTGTTCTTTGTAATGTAAACATTTAGCCTGTTCGGTTCCTATGTAAACTTCGCACGATGTGGTGTAATTTCAAACTTTGTTATGTAATATAAAGTCTATGCGATGTATGAAATGATGTAGCAATGTACCTTTGTGCACTATCTACTGATCCAGAGAATAGTGCAGTGAAACACAAGGGATTCTGGATTGAAAAATCCGGGTCCGACAGGTGCGCACGGTGGTGGTGGTGGAAAGGCAGCACTGCCGCAAATGGTCAAGCGTGAAGGACAGCAACGCGACGGCGATCGCGGTTTTAAAGCCTGTTCGGCTGACCCACGTTCGGGAAGCACAACCGGCAAAAACTAAAAGCACGCGGACACGTGTCCCACGGCGCCGCGATCGGCCACATGACCACTGTCAAACTCCCACCGGCAACGCACGACGCGCCAGTAGCGTTCGGCCACGTGTCCCACTACGAGCAAAGAGGCACTACGGCTTTGGTCACACAACGCAACGATCTTCGGCCCGTACGGCGCAGCACAGGTGGCATCACATGCCGCAAGACGGAGGCTAGCAATGACAAGACTTGCTCGTTCGCCCAATCCGGGGCCCACATTGGCTCCCCTCTGGCTTGCCTGCTCGCCCAGGTGGCCAGGTCCAGCGCCCGCACTGGTTTCCCTCCTGCTCGCCACCAGGAGCGTGGCCGTGCATGAGTGCCTTTCCCTCTCTTGCTCTCAGCCTGCACTCGGCTTCTACAGACAGGGTGACGACAGCTGTGAAAAAGGTGGGGAACTGCCAAGGTTCCCTCACCCCTTGTCTTGTGCAGCTATTTGGTCCGACGGAAAGGCCCAAGCACGGGTCCTGTGCAGCCAATTGAGCCGGCCGAGACCCAAGATGGCATGGGATCAATTAGCTGGTGGGCCGGCTCAAGCGGCCCAATCTAATGCCAGCCCAAAAATGTCAAAATCACGGGAGAAGTCAGGAGATTTGATATATAGGGAGAAGTCATAGAAAGGCAAAATTTCAATTAAGCCTAAGCTTCGCCTTAATTTTGGCACCCAACTCTAGAAGCAATTACGGCTCAAATCTATCAAATCCTAGCTAAACACCAACCCTTAGGGCTTGTTTGGGAGAGCTCCACCAGCTCCAGATCCACCAAAAACAGATCCGGATTCAATTTTACTAGCCAAACAGTTCTAGCTCCAGCAGCTCCACCGTGGATCTACTCCACCAAAACTATGGATCTGGCTCCAGATCCACCAAATTGGTGGAGCTCCTCAAGGGGTGCTCCACCAAACTCAAGTTGGTGGAGTTGGGAAAAATTACCCACCATGCCACTGATTACACACCAAAAAACGGTTCGTTCATGCGCTTCTGTTCCTTGTTCTTATCACCAAGGAAAAAAAGCCTTCTTGCTCCATTCCTCCAATCCCAAATCTCTCCCTGTTCTTGCTGCTTGCGCCGGTGGAATGGGAGGCGGAGGCCTACCCGGCGTACGGCGACTTCGTGGTGCTCCCCTTCCGCGCGCGCCCCGCCGGCTGCGCCCCGCGCCTGGCCGCGCCGAGGAGCGCCGCCGCCGCGCGCGCCCCGCCGGCCGCGCCCACCAGGAGCTCCTGCCCTCCTGTGCGCGAGCTCCTTCCCTCCTGCGCGCGAGCTCGTCGAGAGGAAGAAGAAGCCCGTGGTTTTTTTTTTGCATTTTTTCATTATGCCCCTTGACGCGTGGGCCCAGTTTGGCAGTGAGATAGAGAGAAGCGTTGGAGCTGTACCAAACACTTGGATGAAACCCAGATTCACGGTGGAGCTGCTCCACGGTGGATCTAGGTGGATCTGAATGGATCTGGAGCTGGTGGAGTTCTACCAAACAGGCCCTTAGTATGGCAATTCAGAACTACCCTTTTGAGCGCTTTTCCTAGCACCAAAGCGGTAGGGGCTAGTGTTAGAGGAATAATTCATCCCTCCATTAACAGGGCCTGCTTTACAGAAGGCACTTGTATACAGACCGACGAACCACAATTATACTTGGAAAAGACAACATTTTGTAATCATAGATTAGCTATATCACTAAAGGGTATTCCCGTCATTTGTATAAGCCCAAGAGCCTATAAATACCCTATATATCTCTCATTTGTAGAGGAGTTTTCTTGAGCTCTCATGAGCAATAAAGAAGAATATTCAAACTGGCGAGCCCTCGAGGGCTCCCTCCTCGGATGTAACCCCTGTTGGCTCACCGACAAGAGTAAGGTGGTCCTCTCGGAAACCGAACCTGTATAAATCCTCGTGTCATTTTTACTCTCGTGGACGATGACCCGTCAAACAGCCAACGTCCACCCTCTCACTTATGTTTGGGTTTCACACAGCAGGCAGGCCAACTAATTAATAGTTATTAAAATATACAGCTTAGAATTAACATCTAGAACTGAAATTATTCTAGGTTCTGCATGGATTATGAATTTTAACCCAGTGTTTCAGGGAATGTGCCAATCAGAAGTTAGTGCAAACTCAATAAACTTTTCTGATGCAATGCACGACGTGTAATTGATAATTGTATATGTTTTCATTTCCTGTGCAATATTAAAACCACGGATGTACCACAATACAAACTACTAATGATTTTTATAGAAGTAAAAAAACAACTGGAGCAGAACTCTCTTTCAATGAAATTGGAGTTAGCCACTAGACAAAAGGAACAAGACAAGTTACCAGAGAAGGACGCTCATTGACATTGCTCTTCTTCATTTGAGCGACGAGCAAAGGAATGTCAGGTTAAATTTCCGCAATAAGAGCATCTATTTTCACCTCTTGTTCTTTATCGAGTTGACACCTACTTGATATGACATAGTCAATCTTCGAGGAAGTCTTCCGGTGATCTGACTGGATAGATCCATATTCAGATGGACTGTCTTCTCCTGTGAAGAATTTCAACAGTAAAAGCAATTGTAAAAAGAAGTATGACGCATAAATTACAAATGACTCAACAATTTAATCTGATTCCTCAGATGAAGAGGATGTTGCAGTGTTCATTGCTGCTTCCCTACGATGGCTTGAGCTTCCCCTTCAGCATCTAGCAGATCTTTCACTTGCAGAAGATTTGAGTGCTATGATCATGAGAACTGCTTAAGCTATTAACAGAATGTGCGCTCCCTTCTTGAACATTAGAAGCATTTTTAGTGCCCAATCGAATCAAATATCAGAACCACAAAGTGAGAGTTTCCGATGAAACTGAACAACAGAGAGTCATTCTCTTATATGTGATGGGCATCAACAAATGTCTCCCATCCACATCCGAAGACTGTCTTGTTCCTATGCTCAGTGACTCCAACAGCATCAACATTACCATTAGGGGATTCTAGTTTAATGGTTCCTAGTATTTTTCCTACAAAACGGCTCATAAACCTGTTTGGTATGGTCAGCGGGAACAATAGCAAAGTACTGGTTTAAACAGAGCAAGTCCGGGAACAGCAAGAGCAACAGAACAATGTGAAGAAATGATGTAGAATGTTAGATGTATGAGCTGAAGTCAGGCAATGCATTGATAAATGGAGTGCCTTTATATTTTAGTTCTTCTTTACTAAATTGACTCTTAATGCAAAATCCTGAATATGCCATGCCACCTTAAAAAATGTAGCCATCAGATTGAACTCAACTAAAATATTAACCCTCAGATCACACTTAAGAGATGTTTAATGACCAAACAACTTTTAGTTGAAGGTGGAAGTTTGTCAAAACATGGGTGCTATCCTTTCATGGAAAGACACATTTTTATGGCACCCTTTGGAAAGTATAAATAGTCTAGAAATCCTTCCATGAATGTTGATAGTAGAAGTAAATGTTAAGGAGATAGAGTTGCATTAGGAGATATAGTTGTATTCATAACATGGTATCAGAGCTTAGGTTGAAACCCTAATCTAGCCTCCGTTCGTCTTCCGCTGCCGCTGCCCCCGGGAGAATCGGTCTCTGCTCCTGGGGGCGGCCATCTCCTCGCCGACCGCGCCACGGCGTCGCCTCTTCTGGATCAGGCCACCGCTGCAGTCGCTTCTTCCGGATCAGGCCGCCGCTGGCCTCGCCTCTCCCGGATCCGGCCGGTCGCCGGTCGGTCGCCGCCAGCACCTTTCCGCCTCCCATGGCGCCGTCGCCTCGCCGGATCAGGCCGTCTTCGCCGCAGCCCGCGTCGGATCCTGCCGTCACCGCTCTCCCGCCCGGATCTGCCCACTCCTCGCTGGATCCAGCCAGATCCGACCGCCTCCCGCCCGGATCCGCGTGCCACCGCCGCCTCCACGATCGAGGCCCGCCTCGGTCGCCTAAGCCCGCCGCCTCCACGCCTGATCTGGCCCTCTCCACCGCGCCCCCGTCCAGATCCGGCCTCGCCTTGCCATCTTCAACAGCCGCCGAGCTCGGATCCGGTCGCCGCCTCCACCACCTCCCTCGACGCGCCAAGCTATCGCTGCCTCTCTGTGCCCACGCCTCCGCGCCCGCGGCTCCGCCGCCTCGTGGCCGCTGTTCCCACACCTCCCTCGACGCGCCTGCGCCGCCGCCTCGTGGTCGCCATGCCCGCACCTCCCTCGACGTGCCCGCGCCGCCGCCTCTTGGCCCTGTGCCCGCATCTCAGAGACGAGAGGGAGTGAGGATCGGGAGTGAGGGAGGGGGGTGCGAAGCGGAGAGCGTACGCAGGGGAGGGGAGTGAGTCTGAGAAGAGAGAGAGGATATGCTGCTTCTAGTATCATTAGTATCTGAGTTTAGTGTGTCAGTCAAATTTTTTTTCGTGAGTTTTTCGTCGCGTCCATCCAAAATCCATAGTCTCTAATTTTTAGTTCGTTCAAGCCGTGCGAGTCCACAAATTTATTGTCAGCCATAGAAGTGTAGAAATTTTATTTTGCATGGCAGCAGCCGCCGCTCTACTCTTTGAGCCGCGTGCAGATCGTAGAAGTCGTTATGATGCCGCCGCTTCTCTAGCCGCCGCCCCGGGCTTCAAAGGCCGCCGCGCGTCCTCTGTGCACTGCGCCGCCGCCTCTTGGGCTTCGATCTGCGCCGTCATGCATCTATCTATTCCTCTTCGGCTTGATTTGACAATTTATTCAAAGGCTGCACGCAACGACGACATCATTTTTCAAATGCAACGTTATTGTATACGCCTTGCATTTGAGGGGGGTGTTAAGGAGATAGAGTTGTATTAGGAGATATAGTTGTATTCTATTCCATATATGCCTTATCTCTATATGGCATATCCTCTTGTACTCTCCTATATATATGGTCCTTTGGGTCTCATATCAATACACACAATATTCATAACAGTAAACACCATCCAAGACACCCGCAGCAAAGGGCGGGAAATACTGCTAGTCGTTTAGTATTAGTACCAAATTTATAGAATTCAATGAATGTGGAACAAACATATGTCAAATATATTCCTAAACAAATATAAATATATTATGGAAGTTCACATTGACAAAATAAAGCATGGATGAAATCGAACAGGCAATATATTAGCCATCATCTTAGAGCAACTCCAGCAGGGCCCCTACTTGAGCCCTCAAACCTCATATTTGAGAGTCAGAGCAAAAAACTCAACTCCAGCAGGGCCCCTACTTGGCTCTCAAAAATAGGAGGCCTCTCAAATGAGGTCTCCAAGCCCTCATTCCTAGGGGCCCCCTACTCCGGCTCTCATTTTTCAGCTTTTCTCGTTTTTTGTGGAACATTTGTGCTTTCAATTTAAATTTGGAACAGATTTGAATTTAAATTTGAATATTCGTATTTGAATTCGTATTTGAATTCATATTTGAATTCGTATTTGAATTCGTATTTGAATTCGGAACAAATTTGAATTTAAATTTGAATGTTATGTGATGAACTTTGTGCTTTCAATTTAAATTCGGAACAAATTTGAATTTAAATTTGAATATTCGTATTTGAATTCGTATTTGAATTTAAATTTGAATGTTATGTGATGAACTTTGTGCTTTCAATTTAAATTCGGAATAAATTTGAATTTAAATTTGAATATTCGTATTTGAATTCATATTTGTGCTTTCAATTTAAATTCGGAATAAATTTGAATATTCGTATTTGAATTCATATTTGAATTCGGAACAAATTTGAATGTTATGTGATGAACTTTGTGCTTTCAATTTAAATTCGGAACAAATTTGAATTTAAATTTGAATATTCGTATTTGAATTCATATATTTAAATATTGTCCCTCATTGTGAAATCATAAATATTTTATTGCGTATTGTGCTTTTGTCCCATACATATGCATATAGTGTGTGAGGAAATAGAGGGAATTGAGAAGTAGGGGCCCTGTTTTGAGGGCTCCTGCTGGAGTGCAGCCTAGAAAACAGGGCCCTCAAAAGTAGGGGGAGCCCTCAAATGAAAAGTAGGGGCCCTGTTTTGAGGGCTACTGCTGGAGTTGCTCTTACAGCTTATGAAATTCTCTTGCTAGAGTCATCCTAATTTAATGAATAAACTGCAACCCAGGAGTCTACCAACAGATTTGTTGTCAGAATGCCAAGAGATTATGCTGCTCCCTTTACAATGCTCAGAATCCTAGTGTACTTTTCAGCTTTCACATGTCTGGCTAGAGCCTAGATCCGTGCATTTCTGAGTAACTCAAATCATTCATCAATGTAGCACTGAACTGCAAATTCCTCCCAGTCATACATGTAAAACTAACTAGTAATAACAAAAGAAAATATGTAGACAAGGTATCTCGGCACATGAGATACTGAATTTTTACTTACCATGCTATGCCTAAAATTGGTAGTCATGTGACTAAGGAAACACTTCATATTCCCATTAAAATGATCCAAGAATCGTTTGCAACAATCACAAGACATGTTCTTCTGGCAACATCGTCCAGCCATGTAACTGAAATTTGAAGCTTATGACAAAACCAGGTTCAATGAATGACCAGTACTCCTGTATAATAAACTTCAACGAAACAAATTATTCACACCACAACAAGCAAATAGGTAGCTTTTGCCACCTTAAAGATATGTACCTTGTTTTGTGAGTTATAACATCACTGCATGCCACATCCTATGCAGAATCCTCAGAAGTACATTGCTGTTATGCAACGTAATTTGCCTTCAACAACAAAATTGTGCATTACACTGCTGTTATTGTCCACCCAAAATATAGCTTTTATTAAGGGCAAAAGAAGAACGGTTTAATGTGCCATTAATGCTCTAAACTAGCCCAAAAATCTGTCACAACTACAATATAAACAGTTAACAAACAAGGCAAGGAGAGAGGTTACCGTTTACATGTTATTTTGCAACACAAACTTTTTTCAAGAACGCATTTTCAACACAAACTGTAACAAACGGTGAAGAAATGCTCTTGACACACTCAAAGTCTCACTTTCTTGGTGCTGGCTATAGAGAATTAGGGATAGTTTAGGCGCCCTTACCTCTGAACAGAGGCTTGACAATCGAATGGTTGTGCCAGGGGAAAGGCTCAAAGACAAAGCTCCACCATCGATATATATACACACACACAGGGTCGACTGATGTACACTTATGAGCATCATGATGCATATATACTGATCTGTATATTTGTTAGATTATGTATTGCCGGCTGGCCCTTTGGGCTGCACGGCTGCCCTCTTTGGGCCTCATGTGGTTGGGTTATTGTGTTTGAGTCCTAAATAGGCAAGGAGTCCTAATACTGGTTGTATTCTATAAGCCATAACCATCCTTGTCTATATATATGTGTAAACACACCCCTCATAACTCATCTATTGAATTCAATACCGCCATCCCTTCTTACATGGTATCCGACAGGTCGTTCCACGACCTCCAACTTCCGCACCAACCCTAACTCTGTCTTTCTTGGCCACCATGCCGCCGGCTTCCTCTTCTCCTGCAGCCGCCGCCGAAGCCGATCACTTCTCGGCAGAAGCCGCCGCCATGGCTGAAGATGAAGCGCGCATCGCCAAGGTGGCCCACGACGCCCGCCTCGTGCCGCTGCCAACACCCGCGCCGCTACTCTCGCGCGGGCCGAGACCGCTGAGCGCGAGGCCACTGTCGCCGCCCAAGAACGCGCGACCGCTGCTGATCGCGAGCGCGCTAGGACAGCGCGCGCAGCTCGCGAGCGCGCCGCCACCACTATGGATGCCGATGCTGCCGCCGACGCTGAGTCCGTCCGCGCGGCTCCTCTTCCCATCCACGACGCTCTTCTTCACGAAGCTGCCGCCATCGCCAACCTCCACGCTCTCGGGAAGTACTCCCTCGAGGACCACGTTCTCGTCAACGATCCCAAACCGGCCCTCCCCGACTGGGTCCGCATGGATTGCGTCGTCAAGTCCTGGCTCCTCGGCACTCTCTCCACCGAGCTCGTTGAAACCGTGCTGGAACGCCGGGCCACCGCGCGCGTCACCTGGCTCGCCGTCGAAACTCAGTTCCTCGGCAACAGGGAGTCACACGCCCTCTACCTCGACGCTGAATTCCGGAGCTTCGTCCAGGGCGACCTTTCAATTGCTGACTACTGTCGATGCTTCAAAAGCCTGGCTGATGCCCTTGATGACCTCGGGGAGTTCGTCGTCGACCGGACTCTCGTCCTCAATGTCATCCGTGGACTCAACGACAAATTCACCACCATCGGTTTGCATCTTCAACAGAGCCGGCCCTTCCCCTCCTTTCTTGAGGCGCGCGCCGACTTGCTTCCGGAAGAACTCAATCTGGCCAACCGGAGGACATCTCCCGCCACCGCCTTGCTCACCGCCGGCGGCCAGCCCGCCTCAGCACCTGCCCTGTCCTTTCGGCTCACAGCGGCAATGGGGGCGACGGCGGGGGCGGCTACTCCCAGTCCCGCAACCGGCGTGGCAAGCGCGGCGGGGGCGGCTCCTCCCAGTCCCGTGGCCAGGGCGGCACGTCGTCACAGACACCCGGCGCAGGCGGCACAAGCACAGGGGTCCAAATCCGGCGGCTGGCCCAACTTCTTCAACCCTTGGACCGGGACAATCCAGATGTGGCCCGGTCCCCGGCCTCCTCTTGCGCCGCTCCCGCAGGGCCGCTTCCCCGGACCGGCAGCGTCTTCCCAGCCGCAGCCCCATGCGCTGCTGGCTGCAGCCCAGAATCAGTGGGCAGGTCTTCCCGGCCAGGTCGCCGGGCAGAACCAGTAGGCGGCGATGGGTCTTCCGGGCCAGGTCACAGGGCAGAACCACTGGGCGCCAACGGGACTTCCCGGCCAGGTCGCAGGGCCATATGGCGCCCATGCTGGTCTACCCTCCTGGGATCAAAACAACCTTGCAAGTTCATTCTCCACCATGACATTAACACCACCTCAGCAACCCGAATGGTACTTCGACTCGGGGGCTACCTCCCATATGGCCGCCGACCCTAGTATCCTCTCTTCCTCCTCTATCTCCCGGTTTCCCACTCCCTCTTCAATTGTTGTCGGTAACGGTTCTTTGCTTTCCGTTACCTCTACCGGCACAGCCGATCTTCATGGCCATTTTCGTCTTAATAACGTTCTTGTTTCCCCTACTCTTATTAAAAACCTTATTTCCGTTCGCCAGTTTACTTCTGACAACAACTGTTCTATTGAGTTTGATCCCACTGGTTGTTCTGTGAAGGATCTTCGGTCTCAGAACGTGATCGTCAGGTGCAATAGCTCCGGGCCGCTATACCCTCTGCATCTTCCTGCCACCGGGTCCTTCCTCGCCGAGTCCTCCACCTCACTTTGGCACCGCCGCCTTGGTCATCCGGGTCATGCAGTTTTGTCTCAGTTAGCGAGTTCTTCCATTATTCCCTCATGTAATACAAACACAAGCCATTCTATTTGCCATGCATGTCAACTGGGTCGACATGTGCGTCTTCCATTTCCTGTGTCAGCATCCCATGCTTCAAATAAGTTTGATCTTATACACTGTGACCTCTGGACTTCACCTGTTTACAGTGTCTCGGGTTACAAATACTATTTGCTCATTCTTGATGATTGCTCGCACCACCTTTGGATGTTTCCCCTTAGGCTCAAATCTGACACTTTTTCAACACTAGCTAATTTTTTCTCTCATGTTTCAACTCAGTTCGGCACCACCATTAAGGCAGTTCAGTGCGACAACGGCCGCGAGTTCGACAACTCTAGCGTCCGCACGTTCTTCCTCACTCATGGCGTCCACCTTCGCATGTACACCTCCCAACAGAACGGTAAAGCTGAGCGTATCATTCGGTCTATCAATAATGTCATTCGCTCACTTTTGTTTCAGGCGTCTATGCCCCCATCCTATTGGGTCGAGGCGTTGGCCACTACCACGTATCTCCTCAACATCTTACCCACCAAGACACTGAACTTCTCCACGCCGCACCACGCCCTCTTTGGGATGTCACCGTCATATGCTCACCTTCGCGTTTTTGGGTGCAAATGCTACCCAAACCTTGCCTCCACAGCCTCCCACAAACTCGCTCCTCGCTCCGCCCTATGTACCTTCCTTGGTTACTCCGCTCATCACAAGGGATACCGGTGTCTCGACATGACTTCCAATCGGGTCCACATGTCATGTCATCTTCGATGAAAAATCCTTTCCCTTTGCTGAACTTCCGTCCACCCCATCCACGGAGGATTTTGAGTTTTTGGATGATTATACTAGTACCTAGTGCCGACCCCTATTGGTCTGTCGTGCACATTCTTACCTGCAGGACTACCTCCCGCACGCGCGCCACCGGCCTCGCCTATGCCACGCGCGGTTTCGGAAGAGGCTCCGATCGCACCTCTACCTTGCGCGGCCCCAGCAGACGCTGCGCCAGCAACCTCGCCACGCGCGACACAGGAGGACGCCGAGCCACGCACGGCACCATCTGCCCCAGCACCCGCACTGGCACGTGTGGCACCCGGCTCGCCTGCATTGCCATATGCGGCCCCCGCTGATCGCACGATTCGCCACGTCTACACACGCCGTACGAAGTCGACCTCCGGCTCGACCTCCGCCCCAGCGCCCTCTCCGGCACACCCGGACGCCGCCCCGGCACCACCTCCGGCGCACCTTCCCCCGGGTGCCATTCCGGTGCCTCGATGACAACACGCGGCAAGTCCTGGTTCCGACTACCCGCTCTCTACCACGCCACGCCACTGTCGCCCGTCCCGCGGACGTACTGTAGCGCCCTCGCCGACCCCAATTGGCGGGCTGCTATGGAGGAGTACGCTACCCTCTTGCAAAACCACACTTGGGATTTGGTTCCTCGCCCACCGACCGCAAACATCGTCTCCGGCAAGTGGATTTTCAAGCACAAGTTCCAAGCCGACGGCTCCCTAGAGCACTACAAGGCATGCTGGGTTCTTTGGGGTTTCACACAGCGGCCTGGTGTAGACTTCGACGAGACATTCAGTCCAGTGGTCAAACCAGCGACCGTTCACACGGTTTTGTCGCTGGCTTTATCTCACCGCTGGCCACTCCATCAACTCGACGTGAAGAATGCCTTTTTGCATGGGACCTTGTCCGAGACTGTCTACTGCTCACAACCTTCCGGGTTCGAGGACTCGGCTCATCCGGACTTTGTGTGTCGGCTCAACAAATCTCTCTACGGCCTCAAGCAGGCGCCACGGGCCTGGTACAGTCGCTTTGCAGCCTACCTGCATACCCTCGGATTTGTTGAAGCCAAGACAGACACATCGCTCTTCGTCTACCGTCGTGGCTCCGAGACAGTCTATCTCTTACTCTATGTTGATGACATCATCCTCACCGCCTCGTCAGATGACCTACTTCGGCGCACTGTTTCCGCCCTGCAGCGGGAATTCTCTATGAAGGACCTTGGCCCACTCCATCACTTTTTCGGGATGCATGTCCAGCGACGCAACGATGGTCTCTTCCTCTCTCAGCGACAGTACATGTTGGACATCCTCGCTCGTGCTGGCATGTCTGACTGCAAGCCGTGTTCCACTCCGGTCAACACCAAGCCCAAGATACCTGCTACCGCCGGCGCACCTGTTCAAGACCCATCGGATTTTCGCAGCCTTGCCGGTGCTCTTCAATACCTCACCTTCACCAGGCCAGATATCTCCTATGCCGTCCAGCAGGTCTGCCTCCACATGCACGACCCAAGGGAGCCCCATCTTGCAGCTTTGAAGCGCATCCTTCGATACATCCGAGGCACTCTCGACTTTGGAGTTTGGACTCATCCTCCAGCCGTCCACTCAGTCCAACCTGGTTGTCTACTCAGACGCTGATTGGGAAGGATGTCCAGACGCGCGCAAATCCACTTCGGGCTACGCTGTCTTCCTTGGAGACAACCTCATCTCTTGGTCCTCCAAATGCCAAGCCACGGTGTCTCGCTCCAGTGCTGAAGCAGAATACCGTGCTGTGGCCAACGCGGTCGCCGAAGCTACATGGCTGCGCCAACTTCTTCTCGAGCTTCACTGCCCCCCCCCCCCCCCGCGATGCGCCTCTTTGGTCTACTGTGATAACATCAGCAGCGTCTACATGTCCACCAACCCAGTCCAGTATCAACGCACCAAGCATATTGAGATTGATCTTCACTTCGTTCGAGAGCGAGTCGCCCTTGGAGACATTCGGGTCCTGCACGTCCCCACTACATCGCAGTATGCCGATATTTTCACCAAAGGGCTGCCATCTTCAGTCTTCACCGAGTTCAGGTCCAGTCTCAACGTCCGCTGTGCCAACGCTTCGACTGCGGGGGCGTGTTAGATGATGTATTGCCGACTGGCCCTTTGGGCTGCACAGCTGCCCTCTTTGGGCCTCATGTGGTTGGGTTATTGTGTTTGAGTCCAAAATAGGCAAGGAGTCCTAATACTGGTTGTATTCTATAAGCCATAACCCTAGGTCATCCTTGCCTATATATATATATATATATATATAAACATACCTCTCATAACTCATCTATTCAATTCAATACCGCAATCCCTTCTTACAATATTGACCAAAGGAAGGGAATCATATCTCTTTTGAAAAGAACCTCATGGTCACATGGACAGACTATTCAGGTAGCTAGAGGTATAGGGACCATATGATTACTATGGAGAAGTTATCTTTTCCTTCTCACTAATGCTGGCAGGGATCCCCTCCCTCAAGGGGGAAAAAAGGAACTGGCAGGAAATCTACAGAAGCTGATGTAGAATGTTAGATGTATGAGCTGAAGTCAGGCAATGCATTGATAAATGGAGTGCCTTTATATTTTAGTTCTTCTTGACTAAATTGACTCTTAATGCAAAATCTTGAATATGCCATGTCACCTAAAAAAATGTAGCCATCAGATTGAACTCAACTAAAATATTAACCCTCAGATCTTCGACACTTAAGAGATGTTTAATGACCAAACAACTTTTAGTTGAAGGTGGAAGTTTGTTAAAACATGGGCGCTATCCTTTCATGGAAAGACACATTTTTATGGCACCCTTTGGAAAGTATAAATACTCTAGAAATCCTTCCATGAATGTTGATAGTAGAAGTAAACACCATCCAAGACACCCGCAGCAAAGAGCGGGAAATACTGCTAGTCGTTTAGTATTAGTACCAAATTTATAGAATTCAATGAATGTGGAACAAACCTATGTCAAATATATTCCTAAACAAATATAAATATATTGTGGAAGTTCACACTGACAAAATAAAGCATGGTTGAAATTGAACAGGCAATATATTAGCCATCATCTTACAGCTTATGAAATTCTCTTGCTAGAGTGATCCTAATTTAATGAATAAACTGTAACCCAGGAGTCTACCAACTGATTTGTTCTCAGAATGCCAAGAGATTATGCTGCTCCCTTTACAATGCTCACAATCCTAGTGTACTTTTCAGTTTTCACATGTCTGGCTAGAGCCTAGATCCGTGCATTTCTGAGTAACTCAAATCAAGTTCATCAATGTAGCACTGAACTGCAAATTCCTCCCAGTCGTACATGTAAAACCAACTAGTAATAACAAAAGAAAATATGTAGACAAGGTATCTCGGCACATGAGATACTGAATTTTTACTTACCATGCTATGCCTAAAATTGGTAGTCATGTGACTAAGGAAACACTTCATATTCCCATCAAAATGATCCAAGAATCGTTTGCAACAATCACAAGACACGTTCTTCTGGCAACATCGTCCAGCCATGTAACTGAAATTTGAAGCTTATGACAAAACCAGGTTCAATGAATGACCAGTACTCCTGTATAATAAACTTCAACGAAACAAATTACTCACACCACAATAAGCAAATAGGTAGCTTTTGCCACCTTAAAGATATATACCTTGTTTTGTGAGTTATAACATCACTGCATGCCACATCCTATGCAGAATCCTCAGAAGTACATTGCTGTTATGCAACGTAATTTGCCTTCAACAACAAAATTGTGCATTACACTGCTGTTATTGTCCACCCAAAAATATTGCTTTTATTAAGGGCAAAAGAAGAATGGTCTAATGTGCCATTAATGCTCTAAACTAGCCCAAAAATCTGTCACAACTACAATATAAACAGTTAACAAACAAGGCAAGGAGAGAGGTTACCGTTTACATGTTATTTTTCAACACAAACTTTTTTCATGAACGCATTTTCAACACAAACTGTAACAAACGGTGAAGAAATGCTCTTGACACACTCAAAGTCTCACTTTCTTGGTGCTGGCTATAGAGAATTAGGGATAGTTTAGGCGCCCTTACCTCTGAACAGAGGCTTGACAATCGAATGGTTGTGCCAGGGGAAAGGCTCAAAGACAAAGCTCCTACATATAGATACCATGGATATATACACACACACACAGGGTCGACTGATGTACACTTATGAGCATCATGAAGCATATTTACTGATCAGTATATTGACCAAAGGAAGGGAATCATATCTCTTTTGAAAAGAACCTCATGGTCACATGGACGGACTATTCAGGTAGCTAGAGGTATAGGCACCATATGATTACTATGGAGAAGTTATCTTTCCTTCTCACTAATGCTGGCAGGGATCCCCTCCCTCAAGGGGGAAAAAAGGAACTGGCAAGAAATCTACAGAAGCTGACATCTAAGATAACGTAGAACACAGATGATTCTTATTTAAGCAGTAGATTCCCCAATGTTATAATCCTTTTAGCATAACAGATGGAGTATTCTGTGTGGCAGATGCTTACTTACCATTATGTTGCAAGGAAAGAACACAACTGTACCGCAGCAGTCATCCTGATACAGGCCTCTTTGCAACTTACATGGATATAAAAAGAGGGGGTCCATAAGTCAGAAGCATTTGAGCTTCCAAAAAATATTTTTAATATGGACCGAAACCCCCACTATAAAGGACGCAGCCCATAAGATTAGAGGTGATTAATGTGGGAGAAGAAAGGACCAGAAATATTGTCCGGTGAACTCTGCTGCGAAGTCCTTTAAGGCACTCGCTCTTCAGAATCTTTTGGGAGATCTCCTGCATCTGCAGTTGCCACATGACCAGTCAGGTCTCAAAGTCTCAATCAATCAGGATCTTCTACTCTGGGAGTTCCCCAATAAGGAATATATATATCCTGTAAGATAAGCAAATAACTATAACAGTGAGAAATTAAGAAAAACGCCTTCAGAATCACAGGAGAAAAGATTAACTAATCAAACAGAAGCAAAAGAGCCATTCCAACGAATCTGTTTTCATTTTCAATTATTGATCAAACTGGGATCACCTGTAAAATGCACAATTCTCTCTAAGGGCAGGATTGTTGCAATGTTGTACTTTGACTAAAGTCTCTGATGATGATTGGAAGTCTTCCAAATCAAATATGTAATACAGATATTGTACACTCTAGAGAGACACTCCACTGCTGTTTCCCCATTTCACCGTCCTAGAAACTGAAACTCCCCTGCAGCTACTCGTCTCTCTTCCTTTGTGCTCACGGCCCAAAGAATATCATCATCTCTTTTTTTTTTTTTGCAAACCATTATGAACCTTTTGGATCGTTTGAAAGATCCAATATTTGTCCCCTTGTCTCCTCCAGCCAGCATACCACCAACCCACCAATGCTGCCCTTTAGTGGAATAATATACCAATGTGCAAACAACAAATTACTCCCCACCCACCCCAACCTCCTAAATTCCTATGCACACAAACAGACTATAATCACAGTCCAACACATAAATGAAGAACAAAGAAATTGTGGCAGAATATTCCCAAAGTACATACACTAGTTTGGTATTAATCCGAATCTGGAATACAAGGAATAAGATAGCGTCAATGCGTTATTACCAGAATCGCAAGGTTGAATTGAATCTGAGATCTCCAAATTTCCCCGTTCTTGTCGTCGTTGCCGAGGAGAGGGAGGGCTTGCGGTGCGAATCCACCAGCGCGCGTGCTCCGCGCAGTTTTGACTCCACCACTGCTGCAACGGCCAGTGGCGTGTGGCCGCTTCCAACCGTTCTTGTCTCCTTCGCCGAATAGGGAGAGGAAGGGCTTCCAGTCGCTGCCGGCACCGCGCGTGCTCCGCTGACGCTGGCTCCACCGCGGTTGCAACGCCCGCCGCCTCGCCCCGTTCTCGTCGTCTTCGTCGCCGTCGCGGCAGAGGGAGTGAGAGAATACTGCGTTCTCTGCCGGCGGCGCCCGCGTGCTCCACCTCCGTCAACTCCACCACGACCAGCCGGCCGCGTGCGGCGGCTCCCCCCTCCCCTGGCTCCGCCTCGCCCCACCTCTGGAAGGCCACCGGGTCGTAGGTGACAGCGGCGGAAGCGGTGGAAAAAACAAACCGCCGCTTCACCTTCCGGCCACCTCTACTCCTCTTCCTCGTCCCCTTCGCCGCCGCCGCCGACAACGACAGGGGCGCCGGAGGCGGAGTCGCAAGCGAAGGAAAGGCCACCGCCTCAGATGACCCTTTCCGCCTCCCTTCGCTCTCCTCGCCGCTGCCGGGGGGCCTTGACGTCCGCCAGCGCTCCCCGGCGCCTCCTCGTCGGAGTTATCAGCGCTTCTCCTCGTCGGCGGGGGAGAGGGGGCAGAAGAAGAGGGTCGGTTTCAATTGAGGGGCTCTATGGCTATTATATTAGCTAGCCTTTTTCTGACCGTTGGATGCAATGCGCACCGCTCCGAAGGGGGGCCGTTTACAATTTCTAGCCGTTCCGAGTGGTTCGTTTTTAATTCTTATTCGTTGCAGGGATATGGATGGAAAGTTTGGAATAGCAAAGTGTGCAACGGAACAACCAACCGGTAGATCGAATCCGTCAAGGAGGAACGGTGAATCTCTACCCCTTCTCTACCCCTCTATAATACACCAAAATTTTCTTTACTGAATCCACCCCCTCAACAACCACCACAGTATGCCTAATCTAAGTCCACCCAGATTTGTGTACCAAAGGGTTCCAACTTCATATAAATGAATGGCCTGGATCTCTCCTCAAGCCTTCTTCTCTTACTCATTGAAAATCCTAAGGCCAAAATCATTCGGATCATGCACATCATTGAACCCAGAACCCCACCCCGACACCCACGCACACGCCCCCAACGACCTCGCTCCTGCCTCCCCCAACTGAACCCTGCGCCTCCTCGGCTCCTCCCCTCTAATTTCTCCGCCGCCTCCTCCCCTCCCTCCTCCTCCTCCGCCGCCTCCTGCCTCCCACCACCGAATCCGTGCGCCTCCGCCCCTCTGATATCTCCGCCGCTCCTCCGCCGTCGCCGCCTCCTCCGCTCCGCCACCGCCTTCTTCTCCCCCCACCCCTCTACTCCGCCGCCACCTCCTCCTCCCCCCACCCCTCCGCTCCGCCGCCGCCGCCTCCTCCCCCCACCCCGCGCCGCCGCCTCCTTCTCCCCCCACCCCACGCCGCCGCCTCCTCCTCCCCCCACCCCCTCCGCTCCGCCGCCGTCTCCTCCCCCCACCCCTCCGCTCCGCCGCCGCCTCCTCCTCCCCCACCCCTCCGCTCCGCCGCCTTCTCCTCCCCCCACCCCTCCGCTCCGCCGCCATCTCCTCCTCCCCCCACCCCGCGCCGCCACCGCCTCCTCCTCCTCCCCACCCCGCGCCGCCGCTGCCTCTCTCTTTGGCGATCAACTGCCCCTCTCCCTCTCCGCCACACTCTCTCTCATCTCGCCAAGTCGCTGCACCGCCTGCACGCTCCCCCCGGGTCGCCTTTCCGTCGATCGCGCGCGGATAAAGCGCAGCTAGGGTTTGCCCTGCTCCCGGCCGATGGACACGGCGACGCTTGACGACGTCATCCGGTGGCTCCTCGACGTCATCCGGTGGCGCTTGACGACGTCATATAAAGTATCTTATATTGCTTTGAAACTACTACCTAGAGATTTTTGCTGCATCCATGCCAATCTAATTTTCTTTATGTTTCTCTCACTGGGAGCAATATTTTCTTTGGATTGCCTGTTAACAATGGTACAACTTTACCTCGCTAATTGTTTACCTTTTTATGAAAACATGAAATAGACCTGTTAATGCCTTGGTCGCCGCCTCCATTTGCCGCCCCCATCGAAATCGCCGGATCCAAACGAACCAGCCGAACCGACCGCTAGGGCCGGCGCTTTCACGCACGCACGGATGCCCCCTGGGGAGGAGACGAAGTCTCCTTCCCCTTATCTCTTGCGCGGCTCACCGACAGGTGGGCCCGCCTGCATTTCTCTTTTATTTCTTTTACCAATTGAGAAATTACCGATATGCCCTCGCGTATACAACATGTTCTACCTGCACTTGAGCTTACTCTTCATTCTAGTGTCACTTGAGCTTACTCTTTTTGGACGAGTTCCACTTCCACCTGCGGAACGAGATTTTGATTCACGAAGTAAATGGACTGTCAACTTGAATTTTCGCCCAGTACCCTTCATTGGTTGAAAGATGCAGAAATCTCCCTCTTGCACATAGTTGTCACGGACAAAGTCTAACCAACGCCCACAAAGGATGTACCCAGACCGATCTTTTCTAATGTAAAATTTAGGATGCCACTTCTTGTTCTTGCCTGGGCGCTGCAGTGTGACAGTTTGACTTTTATCTGGGAAGTGTGCATCACCATAACGCTTAGAAATTATCTAATTCCAGAGGGCACAGAATCAGTGGTGGATCAACAAATATGAGTACGCTGGGACAAAACCATACAGAGACTAAAACTGCAGATCAAATGCAAACTTTTTTTTAGAAAAGTTTGGATAAATTTTTCTAGAAAGATTTTTATTGAGTATCCACAACCTGTGCAGATCCCACTCCTAGTGCACATTTCCCATTAAGCAGAATGTGATGGTGTCAACAAAACATCAACATTACTAGAACATCTGAACATGCATAATTTATGGTTTCTAATGTAAAACAAGAGAAAAATACAGATTAATTTAGCACATTGTTCGAAGGTCCACAACAAATTGAACTGCCATCTAAAAAAACTTCATCATCTGCATTTTTTTTGAACTAACTGTAAATCGCATGCAATTCCACAGATAGATGCTATATTGCAGCAATGTACAATGTATATTTTTATATTTGAAAATAGAGTTGTCTTAATTACAGAACTCAAATAACCATACCAGATTCATCCTTTCCTTTTTCTTCTGATTTATGTGGGTATTTCTAATCTAGCCGCTCAAGCGAACATTGATAAGAACATGTACCCTATGGATACAACCATATTTGCTATACTTGTTGTTCCAATTACAAGAGCTCCTACGCATCACTTAAATTATGAGGTGAGCTCGTTTCAAAGAGATTTTACTTTATTTGATAAAGAACTTATGATATTACATAATGAGAGTTTGTTGCGTTTGTTATCATACACCAAGATTTATGATCAAGATCATGCAATACGTGACACTACACATGTGTTAAAACCGAGGACGGTTTTCCATCAAGAAGGGGAGGATGATGTGACCACGCCACCAACACGTACGACCATAGCGGCCAATATCAAGAATGAACTAAAGGTGAATTCGTTTCTTCAACTTCAACATATTTTAAATGAGAATATGATGCTACCTAATGATGAAAATATATATATTTGTAGCACCACATCACTTTGGAACCAATTGAAGCAAGGATTCAAGTTGGACAGGTTTTGGAATCCAATTCGGCCTCCAGATCAATTCGGATTCAGCCTGACAAGCCAACTTCAAACGGCCATAACTTTTGATCTAGAAGGCTTCTCGGGGCCCATGAGTACTCGTTGGAAAGCTCTTGAAGTCTACTTTCAGATGAATCTAGTCTCACCTCCAAACTCCATTTGAGCAGATCAGAAACTGCGAAAGAAGACACGTTACTTTTCCAGTCCGAGTCAAAGTGGGCCGAGGGCCTTGTAACTTGGGCCATTTGGGCCGGAACTGTTCACGTGAACAGTACCACGCGCGTGAACAGTAACTAGGAATAGTACCACATCCCTTTTCATTAGATAAGTGTGGCTTCCCCCTCCCCTATTTAAAGAGGCCACACCCCTTTAGTTTTCCTCGGGTTTTTCTTAAGAGTTTATTCTGCTTAGCAGTTTCGCCGCATGTTCGGTTTGAGGAACCCCAACTTGTGAACTTAAACATTATTCTCAATTTCAGATTGCATCTTTTACTCTCTTGCTTGTGTTCTCGATTCGCTTGCAGGAGATAGCCTTCTTGGCGAGGTCAATCGTGTTCGGCACGGTTGATAACCAACGGAGCAGTGGTGTAGTGATTGCGAGGGGTTCGATCTGTTTTGGTCGGAGCCTTTGGATCATCAACGTCGAGATCTCCACAATCGACTTCTTGCAAACAAAGCCGTCCTCGGCTTTTGATAAGCTGAAAATATGGTAACAAAGAAGCCAAGGTGTATGCATGGTATATGTATATGTCATCTGTTTTAACAGTTCTTCGTTCGTAAAAGTTCATTGTATTATTAACCCAAGAGTAATCATATATGTTAATGAGTAATTCAAAATTTCTCACACAGTAATTATTGCAACTTGTTTTGCAAATGTAAGTGAAGCATTTATGCAATTCAAATCTTTGACGTTGTAAACATGTAGGGGTGGCACATATGGGCAAAACCATAACTTTTGGAATCAAGCAAAGTTCATCCATATAATCATATCTCAATCGAACCATAGCAAATTCATCTAACAAGGGTGAAGAGATTTGTATGTTCTGCCATAATTCATCATCTTTATTCGGATTGTCCATACTAGATGGTGCAAAAAGAGATGAACACATAAACATTGGATGAGTACTAAATTTTACTTCCCTCTCACATTGAACATGATTCAGCATACAAGAATTGTTGTCCCAAACAGCAAGTTTCAATTCATCCATGTGGTCGCAAGTTATGCATATTCGATATACAAGAAATTGATTTTCCACACCATAATCTCCAATCAAATTAAACTTATATCCAGGGTTGTAGGCACTAAACAAGAATTTCGAACATGCAAGTTCAGAAACTTTCTTCATAGCGTGTGACAATTTCATAGGTAAATCCAACATGATGTAACACAATGAATTAGCAGGAGAAATTCTAGGCAAAACTTCTTTATGTGTTATTAATTCGACATGTGCAAAATTATGAGAATTTAGATCCGCACATGGTTCATTTAAGTCAATACAAGGAACATCGAAAGATTGCACTACAGCAGGTATATACTCACAAGGTTGCTCTATGTCTTGTTGTAGCACCAAATCAGTACCGTGAGCGATGATAGCACCATGGCCTTTACCTTTTTGGCTCTCCTCAAATGATGTAAGTGCATCCATCTCCTTATCTTCATTCTCAACCAATGTGGTCAGTGATTCAATCAGCTCATGCCCCTCTTTGGCATGGTTCTCAACTACCTGCAAGTTGTTAGTCATAGAAAATGGCACAAACACAGGTTTGTTCTCATGATCATCACCATTACCTGCAAGGTTAGCTGCAAGAGCATATTCATCCTCAACATCACAAGCACTTACATAACCACCATCTTCTGTCGTAATATACGCCTGCTGACTTGGGCAATCTCTCATGATGTGGCCCATCCCTTTACAACGGTGGCACACAATGGCCGTCGTACGGCCCGTGGAAGCAACCGATGAAGTGCTCTTTGTTGGTGCTTGCATACTAGTAGATTTGCTCGTCTCGGATGCGCGTGATGGTGGCGGAGGCGCTGCTGAATGCGCCCTACTCACAGAGGGGGCAGCAGCTCGAAAAATAGGAGGTGGGGCTGTCTTGGCTTGCCCTGGTGTCGATCTCGATGCAGACGTACTCCCAAAGTTGCTCCTAGTCCTTTGTCGCCTACCCTGCAATTCCTTCTCTGCCAAACAAGCAAGCTGGACCAATCTATTGATATCATTATACTCTTTGTAATCAATTATGTCCTGAATTTCACACCTTAAGCCCCCATAAAAACGATCCATCGTATCCTCCTCATCTTCTACAACATTACAACGCAACATGCCTATTTGTAGTTCTTGATAGTATTCCTCGACAGATTTATTACCTTGGTTTAATTGCTGCAATTTCTTACGCATTTCATGGTTAAAAGCAGGAGGAACAAATCTAGCACGCATAGCTACTTTCAATCTATCCCATGTATCAGGTGCTAAACCAGAATTAACTACATGAGTCCACCAAATGATAGCACGATCTTTAAATTCACTAGTAGCTTGTCTGACTCTATGCACTTCAGGAACTAGATGGGCATTAAATTTTTGTTCAACTGTCATCTCCCAATCTAGATAAGTTTCAGCATCATAAACACCCGCAAAGGATGGTATGGTAAATTTAACTTTAGCAAATGGTTCATCATTAGCACGAGCATTGTAGTGCTGAAAATTATTACCTCCCATACCATAACGATTGTGATGTAAGCGGTGTTGTGGGCGTGCATCATGGGCAGCAAATGCAGCGCCAGCATCTCGGCTTTGTCTCTCATTGATGGAACTGATGGAGCGCTGCAATGTGTCTATCGAAGCTTGAAGCTTCCTATCGATGCGTCGTTCATCCAAGAGCATCATGAACTCTCCCTTTAAAACACACTCTTGATCATCAGACGACCCACCTATCATGGTTAGTAGAAAACAGAAGACAACACAAAGGTATTATCCCTATCAACTACTAGGTGGTGGAAGGTGGAATCACACATTCTTAAGCGTCTTACCACACCCTTACAAGTGTTCTTATCAATGCAGCAGGTGGTACAACCGGTGGCTGGTTCGTGACACCGTGTCGAGCGTGGGTACGATTGCAAGAGGGGACCTGTTCTGATCAAGAGTATGTGGAGCTTGGAAGGCACAATATGTAGCAAAGGAGAACAATCAGTTAATTTCAGAAATTGCATAGAATTGAATTATAGTCCGTATGTAGCACATACCTATGTTGCTGATCAACCAAGGATGGAAGAAGGCTAAGAATAAGTGTATGGCAAAGTGTAGGAGTGGTAAATACAAGATAATTCAATCCAATTCAATCTGGAATTGAAGAACACAAGGATTGACCCAAAACTGAAAACTTCAGATTTCTGTCCACTGGACAGCACGTTGGTAATTCGGCCGTAACTTTTTGTCAGATGCCTCTTTTTCACTGATTCTTTTTTTTACTGTTTTTTGACGGCTTTTTCTACAGATTTTGTTTTGGGGCCAACTTCTGAATCCCAACACAGAAATTCGCACAAAAATCACAACTGCTGACTATTGCAGATTCAGAACAGATAATGAAAAGGGATGTGGTACTATTCCTAGTTACTGTTCACGCGCGTGGTACTGTTCACGTGAACAGTTCCGGCCCAAATGGCCCAAGTTACAAGGCCCTCGGACCACTTTGACTCGGACTGGAAAAGTAACGTGTCTTCTTTCGCAGTTTCTGATGTGCTCAAATGGAGTTTGGAGGTGAGACTAGATTCATCTGAAAGTAGACTTCAAGAGCTTTCCAACGAGTACTCATGGGCCCCGAGAAGCCTTCTAGATCAAAAGTTATGGCCGTTTGAAGTTGGCTTGTCAAGCTGAATCCGAATTGATCTGGAGGCCGAATTGGATTCCAAAACCTGTCCAACTTGAATCCTTGCTTCAATTGGTTCCAAAGTGATGTGGTGCTACAAATATATATATTTTCATCATTAGGTAGCATCATATTCTCATTTAAAATATGTTGAAGTTGAAGAAACGAATTCACCTTTAGTTCATTCTTGATATTGGCCGCTATGGTCGTACGTGTTGGTGGCGTGGTCACATCAAACATGGTCATGGTGCCTCTAATTATCCCAGTTTTAATGGTATTAAAGCACAATTATAATATACACTGCATGAAATAAAATGTTCATATAGAACTATATTCACACTAAGATAGGCAATCAGAGGGGGGGGTGAATGATTGCGGAAGCTAAAAATAAATTTTAAGACTCTCCCCTCAACACAAAACCTATTTAAGCCTCGTTTAATAATTCTGGACAGAAAAAAATACTCTCACTAAAACTGATCCCGATTAAAAACCGTAACTCCGATTGACCTCAAATTTTTTCAGAATAAACTAGAGACAGTTATTGAACTAACCCAACTAGAATTACGTCAATCGGAGCTCTAGAACTTGAGATATAAAATAAACAAGATCGCTGATGCAGATAATGACGAAAATAAATTAAGCCCTAATTATGCAACTAAGCAAAATATGAGATCGCTTGCCTAACCGATGGCTGAACAATGTCGTGCGCTTCGTGATCAAAAAGATGCCATGCCAAAGAAAACGTTTGGCCACCCCAAAAGCCGTATATATATTTTTCTTCCACGGCTGCTCGGTACACCCTCTTGCCATGCCACCGCATGCATATATATACACACATAGCCCAACTCCAACTAGGCCTTAGAATCCTAATCCAACTCCAACTAGGACTTAGAATCCTAATCCAACTCCAACTAGGACTTAGAACCCTAATCCAACTCCAACTAGGACTTAGAACCCTAATCCAACTCCAACTAGGACTTAGAATCCTAATCTAACTCCAACTAGGACTTAGAATCCTAATCCAAATCCAACTAGGACTTCGAATCCTAATCCAACTCCAACTAGGCCTGGACCTTTTTACCTCAACTAGACTTTTGGCCCACTAATTTTCAAGGGACCCGAAACCCTTCCTAACACGGGTTTTTCACACTCACGACTTTTCTAACGCGTCACGTGTCGAAGCCTCCAGGACCGCGCCTCCCGTAGCTTCTGCACGTATCATCCACCTTCGATCTCCATGCGCTCCAAGCATGAGCCCGATCATCTCGTGACCTCCTTGACCGTCTGAACCTCAGATCTCCCCATCCTAGTTCCGGTCCACCTCGTCACCGACCATGATCGCCTCCATGCTCAACCTGCACATGCAAAGACCAAAGAACATTCTTCCGGCACAAGTTCGTCTCAACTTGGCCAACATCAGTCCGCACACACGCAACACAACTCGCATAACACCGCTAAACGGAATCACCAATTATTCATCATAACAAATTAACCATTGTCAATTATTCATCACCAAAAAATCCTAAACCTAGCCACATGGTCTAACAATCTCCCCCTTGATGAATACATTGACAACACCACAAAATTGTATGATGAATTAGCTTCAAATAGATATAAGTGAAGAACTGAAGCCGCAAAAACATTTTAAACTATAAGTCTCAAATCTCTCCCCCTCAACATAAGAGAGGTAATTTTAATCTCCCCAAATTTTCTTTAATTTCTCGCAAAACACACCAAATCTCTCCCCCTTTGGCAATGTAATCATCAAGAAAATTTAAAGAAAGAATAATTCTAAGACGGAGCAATGAAAGTAAAAATCAAGAAGCTTTGTAGATTATCCAAGTCATTGTGCATTTATTTAATAAAGCAACCAAGACATATTTTTGAGTAGAGCTATCTAGATCATATTTAAGCCATATATCACATAGCAATGTCAAAACAAATTTTCAATATGATTAAGCAATTTATATCAATGATAGGCATCCCAACAATGACCAAACCAATTATAGAGAGCACAATGAGATATCACAACGAAAAATCAAAACCTAAGAGTGAAGCAAATTTTAACTCTAGACGGGCTAGCAGTCTCATGTAACAACTTATTTCTCCACACTCAATTTTTTAGGCATGTGGCATGCTTGTAGCATACTTCTTTTCAAAATGACATACTTTTCTTCTTCTTCTTTTTTTTGATGGTGGCATGCTTGAAGCATACTTCTTTTCATTTTGCGCACTTTTGTGCCTTTTTTGTTCACCATGGCATGCTTGAAGCATACATCTTTTCAATTTTTTCTTTATATACTCTCTTTTTGTAATAACATGCCAAATTGAGTGATCATAAAAATTGGAATATGAAACATGCGAGCCTCATAACCAAGAGTTAAAATAAGACTCACAATCAAGCTAATCCTTTTCGATGGACATCGCAAAGTAATAACTATAATTAATCTAGTCAAAGTATTCCGCCATGTCATACTTTTAATTCAAATGTAGCAATTTAATTATAAACAGTCCTGATCAAAGCTACACAACATATGAATAGATATGATAAAGAGAGCTCTACTACTCAATTGATTTCAATGACTTGGATTTGATGAGTTATTTGACAAGGATAATAAACAAAGCTTCTGAAATTTTTTAATTACAAGCTCCCCCTCAGAATAATCCCATAAAATGTAATACTCCCAACTCACTTCGCAATTGAGGAAAACGAGAAGTATCAAACGATTTCATGTGCAAATTAGCAACTTGAGAATTTAACAAGATGTAAGACAACATCACCTTTTCCACATGGTCTTTCAAAAAGTGAAATCTCTTGCAAACCATCAAAGGAGTGAAGAACCATCAAGTGTTCCAATCAAGCGATGATAAAAACGAAAACCAATTTAGCTCATGTTCTCCATCCTTGTCAGCTGTTCTTACATGACAGGAAACATCGGTCTCACAGTATTGGGGTTAGTAAAATAAGATTTAGGAATCCAGTACTGTGACACACGACGAACAGGAGCAACAAAGCTAGAACCAAAATCACATGCATGTGGATGATTAGAATGCCGAAAAGAACGTGAATCATTTGAATTAAATCCCAATCTAGCATGTGAAGCAGATTTAAAGCCATCATGAAAGTTCTCAAAAAACATAGCTTTCACATTAGTTCTAGGAACAAAAGACATTGCATGTTTTTGTCTCAAAGCATTCAATTTTTCCTTTCTCTCTTTCTTGACACGTCTAAAGCAAAATTCATTCAAGTGTCCATCTCTTCCACAATAGGTGCAATGAAATTTAACATAACCAAAATTCTTTTGAGATGATGAGCTAGCACCTACATTATTATTTGATAAACTTTGCACAAAGCCAGCTGATTTAAACACAGTTTGATTTGGTTCAAGTTTCACTTCAATTTTTCCGGGTTCAAGAGACTTAATAACCTTAGGAGGATTATTCTTGGCATGCTCAACAGAATTAAATCCTAAACCATGATTTTTCACACTTATTTTTGACTTGTCTAAAATCATATTCAAATTTTTCTTACCAAAAGAAAATCTCTCTAAAGTGTCTTTCAGGTACTCATTCTCTTTAGCTAGAGTGGGACAAGTTGCGCATTTGACATATTTATTCACAAGATTTTTAGAAGCACTAGACTGAGCCAATCTTTCTTTTTCAGCAAAAACATTAAGTTGTCTAGTCAAAGATTCTATTTCAAAGTTAAGCTTAGGACAATTTGAGCAGGAAGATATCTCATGATAAAGCATCTGTTGAATTGTTTCCTGAGATGAGTTGAGTCTAGCTTCTAACAATTCACATTTAAGCTTAAGCTTTCCAATTTCATCATTAGCACTTTTCAATTTTTCATCACAAGAGTCATGTGCTAATCTTAATTCATCAAATTTAGCAGTTATATCTCTAAGTTGATCCATGTTTAAAGCATTCAGTGACCTAGCATTCTCTAACTCAGAATGTAAAATTTGACAAGACTCACAAGATTCATCATCAGGAATTAAAACTCTAAGTCTTGCAATTTCAGAATTTAGAGATTCAATTAAAGTATCGTATTTCTTAATCTTTTTATCTTTCTTTTCTAGCAAAGTACCAAGTTTAGCAACAGCTTTAGCTAAATCATCATAAGAAGGTTCTACCTCATTGTAGTCGTCGCTGTCAAGATCATCATTGTCGGTGGAGCTTTTGCTACTTGCCATTAGACACAACCCAGTTAAATTTTTCTTACCTTTGGGAGTATCATCCTCGCTGTCCGTGTCCACATCACTCAAATTAATTTGTCCAAAAGCGGCAAGAACACGATGCACCACCTTGCGATTCATATAGCCCTTTTTATTCTTCCTTTTTTCTTTCTCCATCTCTTCTTCCTTCTCATTCTCTTCCCTTGCAAATCTTGCTAGAAACTTTGGACATTTGATACGAATATGATTGAGATCACCACACTCATAGCACATTTGAGGACCAAAATTTCCTCTCTTTCTTGATCTCACATTCTGTAAGGCTCTTGTGAAGCGTGTAGAAAGGAGTTCCAAAACATCTTCCGGGAGTTGCTCTGGCTGTTCATCAGTTAGTGAAGACAAAGAAGAGAAAGCATAGCTAGTAGAAGAATTATCACCATTAGACTTGCTAGATTGTGAAGTTAAAGCAATTGATTTATTACTATTATTTTTTCTGGCAAAAACATCTAATTCATGAGTTTTTAATTTAGAATAAAGTACATCTAATGTAAGTGTACTCATGACAGTAGATTCTCTAATGGATGTAACCTTCATCTCCCATATCGACATATCTAATGCTCCAAGTAATTGACGTGCATTTCCAGCATCAGTATAAGTAACATTAACAGCACGTAGGTTACTAAGAATTTTATTAAAGCGGGCAAAGAAATCATCTATTGATTCACCAGGTTTCATCTCAAAACGCATGTAATCTTTTTTGTACATATCTTGACGTACCTCTTTAATAGTAGATGAACCTTCATGATAATCACATAATGCTTTCCATACCTCATATGCGGATTTAAGATGCACGACACGATCAATATCACTCCTTCCTAGTCCTTGAATTATCAGGTTCCTTGCCTTGCTATTTGCCTCCACTTGTGCCATGTTCGCCGCTGTCACAGCATCGTTCTCGGGCACTTGATAAGGCTTGTAGACCATCTCCCATATTGCAAAGCCTTGAGCTTGAATATATGCCTCCATCTTTGCTTTCCAATACTGAAAATCAACACCATTGAAAACACAAGGTTTTGTGGAATACCTATCCGTCGACATGTTTTCTAATCACCGGTTAAGATCAATTAGAAAAATAAACCTGCTCTGATACCACTTGTAGGATCGATTCACACTAAGATAGGCAATCAGAGGGGGGGGGGGGTGAATGATTGCGGAAGCTAAAAATAAATTTTAAGACTCTCCCCTAAACACAAAACCTATTTAAGCCTCGTTTAATAATTCTGGACAGAAAAAAATACTCTCACTAAAACTGATCCCGATTAAAAACCGTAACTCCGATTGACCTCAAATTTTTTCAGAATAAACTAGAGACAGTTATTGAACTAACCCAACTGGAATTACGTCAATCGGAGCTCTAGAACTTGAGATATAAAATAAACAAGATCGCTGATGCAGATAATGACGAAAATAAATTAAGCCCTAATTATGCAACTAAGCAAAATATGAGATCGCTTGCCTGACCGATGGCTGAACAATGTCGTGCGCTTTGTGATCAAAAAGATGCCATGCCAAAGAAAACGTTTGGCCACCCGAAAAGCCGTATATATATTTTTCTTCCACGGCTGCTCGGTACACCCTCTTGCCATGCCACCGCATGCATATATATACACACATAGCCCAACTCCAACTAGGCCTTAGAATCCTAATCCAACTCCAACTAGGACTTAGAACCCTAATCCAACTCCAACTAGGACTTAGAACCCTAATCCAACTCCAACTAGGACTTAGAACCCTAATCCAAATCCAACTAGGACTTCGAATCCTAATCCAACTCCAACTAGGCCTGGACCTTTTTACCTCAACTAGACTTTTGGCCCACTAATTTTCAAGGGACCCGAAACCCTTCCTAACACGGGTTTTTCACACTCACGACTTTTCTAACGCGTCACGTGTCGAAGCCTCCAGGACCGCGCCTCCCGTAGCTTCTGCACGTATCATCCACCTTCGATCTCCATGCGCTCCAAGCATGAGCCCGATCATCTCGTGACCTCCTTGACCGTCTGAACCTCAGATCTCCCCATCCTAGTTCCGGTCCACCTCGTCACCGACCATGATCGCCTCCATGCTCAACCTGCACATGCAAAGACCAAAGAACATTCTTCCGGCACAAGTTCGTCTCAACTTGGCCAACATCAGTCCGCACACACGCAACACAACTCGCATAACACCGCTAAACGGAATCACCAATTATTCATCATAACAAATTAACCATTGTCAATTATTCATCACCAAAAAATCCTAAACCTAGCCACATGGTCTAACATTAAGCGTGTAGAGGATTATGACCTATCTACTTGACGAAAAAGAACAGTAGAACTTACTAGAGAAGAATGTTGTGAGCTGACATTGCTCTGCCTCATGATAGCAACAAATACAGGAATTTCAGGTCGAATATTCCATACAAGCGTAGATACTTTCTCTTCCTGTGCTCTTGATAGACTACTTCCACGAGATAAGACATAATCAGGCCCTGAAGAGGCCTTTAGATCATCTAGCTCAAAAGACGATTCATATTCAGGACTGTCCTCAATGCCTTCCCCTGTACATAATCGCAATAGTAAAAACAACTACAATAAAATCTAATATAACATGTGTCGTGGACATATCATTCAGAAAGTAATGTCAATGTAGAAGAGAATCAAGAATGTAACCTGAGTCCTTAGACGAGGAGTATGTTGCGGATGTCTTTGCAGTTTTTCTAGGATTGCCTGAGTTAACCCTTTCACATCTAGCAAATCATTTACTTCCTGATGATTTTGTTGTATCATCACGGGAGCTATTCGAAATATCAACAGAATCTACACCTCGTTCTTGAACATTAGAAGTGGTTTTGATGCCAGCACAGGAAAAGACTTTCTCGCAACCATCAGAATCGAGGATCAGAACTTCAAAACGAGAGTTCTCAATGTGACGGAACAACAATGAGTCATTCTCTTCTATGTGATGGGCATCTACAAAGGCCTCCTATCCACACTGGAGGACCTTCTTATTAATATGCTTTGTAACTTGAACAACATAGACATTACCATTAGGGGATTCTAGTTCAAGGGATCTGGATATCTTTCCTCCGAAATGGTTCAAGAATTTGTTTGGTATAATCTGTAGCAAAAATAGTGAAACATATTGGTATGAACACAGCAATTCCTAGTGTCCTACAATACTGAGAGCAGCAGAAAATACAATATAATGTGGAAAAAAAGAGTACGCGCTATAGACTAGTCAGGCAATGAATTGATAAATGGAGCTGGATTATATGGTTAGCGTTTGATATTAACGAGAAGTTCATAATGACAGAACGAAGCACGGTTGATTTAGAACACACAATATATTAATCATACTAGCTGCATATAAGCACGGCGCACGCCGCGCTAGCTACCGTGTAGACCAAAGTAAAAGAGACGATAATTCGCAGGGGTTAATAAAAAAATCGAGGGCGCATGTGTAATTTAGGAAAAACCAAAGGTCTTTTTCGTAAAAAAACCGAGGACCTGTAAGGACCTGTACGTAAGTAAATAAGGGCCTATACGTAATTTTGGAAACCCGCGGGGCGCTATAAAAAATTTTTTAGGGAAAAAAACTAGCAGGGACTTTTTTGAAAAAATCAGGGACCTTTTCGCGAAGAAAAAGGACCTTTACGTAATTTCGGAAAACCAGGAGGGAATGGTCTCCCCCGGCCGTACCAAAAACCGGGCGCCACGCGCCGGCCGGCCGAGGGAGGGGGGCGACGTGGACACGCTGGGGGGCCGGAACCCCCCAGGTTTGTATAGTTGATAATTCAGCCTAGAAGTTCTTTTGCTTTAATGATTCAACCTTACAGCCACAGGATAAACTGCAACTCTGAAACCCAAGAGTTTTAACTACATATTTTGCTCGATCGAGAGGCTGTTAAGAATATATTCACTTCTTTATGGTCATTTAGCACCAAATGAACTAGGATCAAGTTCATCAAATTGGTAAGCAACTATACGACTTCCAAATTAGTCCATGTAAAACATGGTGACGATTATCTGGGCACACAAGACACTGAATTTATGACGGCTTACCATGCTAGGTCTAAAATTAGTAGTCATGTGCCTGTGGAAACAATTCATCTTTCCATCCAAATGGTCCACGTATCTTTTGCAGCAATTACAAGATTTCTTCATTTGGGAACCTCGTCCTGCCATGTGAACTGAAATTTGCAGATTCAACAACTCAACAAATACTCTCATGTGTACCAACTTCAACAAATCAAAATCTAAACACTAGCAAAATTTCCCCTAAAAAACACTGGCAAAAGGTGATTTTTTCCTTCCTAAAGATAACTTTTCTTGTCATGCGAATTATAGTGACAGTGTATGTCACTCTTCATACATATTCGTAGAGGTGGTTTTGTTGGACCGAAATGGCGACAGAGGGGGGGTGAATGTCGATCTCTAAAAATCGCCCCCAACAAATATCTTCTTCTCCAATAGCTATGGGAGCTATGAAGGTAGAAGACAAGTACTTACAGGAAGAACAACAGCAGAGAAAACCAAATCCAGAAAGAAGCAGCCAAGAAAAATAAATTCAGAGCAAGTCTGACTGCAAGCGGTAGTACCGCTGAGACGAGCGGTAGTACCTTTGAGCGGTAGTACCTCTCGAGGAGCGGTGGTACCTCTGAGCGGTAGTACCTCTCGAGGAGCGGTAGTACCGCACGACGATCGGACTTGTCCGAACGTTCCTACGCTGCCGATCAGACTGGTCCGAACATAACCGGTAGTACCGTCAGGACGAGCGGTAGTACCTCTGAGCGGTAGTACCTCTCCAGGAGCGTTAGTACCTCTCGAGAAAAACAGCAAACAGGAATTTCTGAAAACTGAGAGATTTGCAATGATTCTTGGATTCTTGGCTTGGGAAACTTTGAGGAAAGCTAGGGAACACTCCCAGAAGACTAAGCCAAAAGTCAATAACAAGAAATCCACTCCAAGAATCAAGAATTTCAGATTTGGGTAAAAATCTGAAATCTTGCAAGAACCGAGCCAAAAACCAAATAACTCCCCAACCGTTGATCCTTTGGCTATGAAATTTTGAGGGAAGCTAATTAATAGCCTCTGGACTCTTCATACCAAATTTCAAGCCATCTTAACAAGGGAATCAAAATCTGGACCAAAACCTAGAAACGAAGAACAAGAACAGAGGAGGCCAAAACTGAAATCTGAGAATCAAACTCGGTTTGCTCTTGGGATTAAATAGCCAAATGGCTTTTGAGAATCACCCAAGTCATAGCAACCCATTTTGGCATTCTCCAGCAAGCAAGAACTCAAAACCACGAAAATCAAAAAATCTTGCAATGAAGAACAGAAGCTACGAACAGGGAAAACTAAACTTCAGATTTCATTTCTTGAATCACAGGGAATACAGAGGAGTTCAGATACCCCGACTTGATACAAAAGGAAAGATTACAAACTCCTCAATCCATCCTCTCCCTCTCTACTCAAGAACACCACTCAAGAACACATGAGGGAGGAAGAACACACCTCTGTTCTATCACCTAGAACACATCGTAGGGGACAGAGGGAGCACCAGACTCTGCCTCTCCAACCACTAAAGACTAAAGGAAAATCAACTCCTAAAGCCTCTTTTGACTAGAGCTAACCCTAATTCCCTCCAAAATGCTCAAGAAGGGCATGCAGCCCCTCCTCTCCTTTTATAGCGCCTGGCTAACGGGTCTCCGCCCCGTTACGCCCGCTACGTCCAACGGAGCCCGCTCCCGCTTGTGCAGCCTTGCGAATTTCCCGATTCGCCCCTTCTGCACCTTCCGGGAAGCTTCCGCGCTCCTTGCCTCGCACGCCTCGCAACCACATCGAATCTCCGCCGTCTTCGACACATCCGACCGTTCTGACCTCAACGCCACCTGCGTCTAGTCCGGTCACCTCGTGTCTCACCACGACTCCGCTTCGACATCCTGCAGTCACACAGACAAGAAACACGTCACATAGCACCGTTCGACACATGAAAGCGTAAATACCATCACACTTACCATATATGAAGTCCAAACCTGTCAACACATTAGAATATGCATCCTAAGCCCAAATGACCAGGTTTGACCAAAGTCCGACCGAGCCCGATTGCGCCACGCAACGACACGACTCCGAACCACTCAAACCAAACTCGACTGACCTAAACCCTTGTCAATTACTCATCACTCTCATGGAGACACGGCCACATGGTCTCTCAATCTCCCCCTTGATGAGTCTATTGACAAACTCAGAAAAAGCTTTAAGAAGAGTTTGATTTGAAGAATCCAACATGGTCCACAGAATGAAATGAAACTAATGACCATGTCGACAGAAGGAACACTAGAGCAACTAATGAAAGAGCAAATTGATCTACAAAGCTCTACACTGTTCCCAACAGACTTTTTCTTCTCTATTCTCCCCCTTTGGCAATAAACACATCAAGAATGCAAAGGCGAGAAAATATGACATGACAATGGATGAATATGGCTGAAGGTTGTTTATTTAAGCATTTAGAGCCATGAGAATTATCCATATTGACCATAATGTAATACACCAAGCCATAACTCAATAAAATGCTATCTAGATCATGACAACATATATATAAGCTAGCTAGAGCACATAGATGACAATCTGAAATGTAATGTATTTAGTGAGCAAGTCAAGTCATCAATGAGCAAAGTCAAGTCATCAATGAGTAAAGTCTAGCTAGAGACATCCAAGGATGATGCAGGCCATGTCAATAAGCTAAGCGGAACAAGGAAACTAACATTGAGTCCAAATAGAGTGCTATAAGCTCAAGATTGAAACATTGGTTAAGGTACTTGGTTCTGATTGTAGATTAAGCAAATTGAGCACATTAAACATTGTCTTTTGAAAGCATATGGTTGTTTTCAACCCAATTTTTGTTTATGTGCTAGATCTCAAGCCTTATGCGACTACTCCAAGCAATAAGCTTAAGAAGATAGTCTAGGTCATCCAAAACTCCCCCTGAGTTCATGCCTAGTGCAATGGCAAGCTGTCTCAGGAGAAAGAATTGGTGAAATCAGTTTTTTCGCACAAATATAGTGGTTGTCAACCAACATTTTGTTTTATCATGTGCTAGATCTCAAGCCTTATGCGACTATTCCAAGCAAGAAGCTTAAGAAGATAGTCTAGGTCAACCAAAACTCCCCCTAAGTTCATGCCAAGTGCAATGGCAAGCCGTCTCATAGGAAAGAATTGGTGAGATCAGTTTTTTCGCACAAAAGAGATCTTTTTGCTTTTTAACACATTGTACTAACTCATGTATCATCAGGAGACTAAAACAGCTCAAACTAAGGCTCAATATAGATTCAACGCTCTACTCAGCCTATTTGACATGGCATGAATCATAAAAGGATAGCTCAGGAAAGACTAAACTCAAATGCTAGCATGACAAGTTTAATTTAAGTTGATCAATTTTACTTAACTTATCATGGCAAAACGCTAGTCTACACATATGAAGTCATGATAAATTTAGCAAGCTAAGCACAAGTCAGGGCAAGGTGTAAAGCACTGAAGCATGTCATAACAGGATAATAATCAAGGCTCAATGCAGATTGATTATAATACTAGAATGCTGAAAATGCACGAAAGACCAGTTCCCCCTCAACATTAGATGCAACTTTTAGTTCAAGTTGAGTTAAGTCAATATTAAGCTCCAGAAGCTCCCAAATGAACTCCCCCTGAACCAAAGCATTAAATTCGAGAAGCTGGCAAAGAAAATCCAAACGGGTAGTCCTTAAAGCATAGATAAGATATTGAGACAACTATGGCTTAGACAGACTCTCATCTACCCCATATGACTCCAGGACTATTAGCTGACCGTAAACCACACACTAGAGAGCAAACACGTACCCTGTCTACCCGAGGGTGGCCCGACCCTCGCTAGAACCTACAAGAAGTGAGTGAGCTCAATCTAGTGAGATAAGAAACAGCTAATTCTGGAAGCACAAGATAAGAGAAGGAGTCTAAGCAGCTAGACACGAGAAACACTCTAATCTATGCTAGGAGGACTAAACCTGATGTGACCACGCCACCAACACGTACGACCATAGCGGCCAATATCAAGAATGAACTAAAGGTGAATTCGTTTCTTCAACTTCAACATATTTTAAATGAGAATATGATGCTACCTAATGATGAAAATATATATATTTGTAGCACCACATCACTTTGGAACCAATTGAAGCAAGGATTCAAGTTGGACAGGTTTTGGAATCCAATTCGGCCTCCAGATCAATTCGGATTCAGCCTGACAAGCCAACTTCAAATGGCCATAACTTTTGATCTAGAAGGCTTCTCGGGGCCCATGAGTACTCGTTGGAAAGCTCTTGAAGTCTACTTTCAGATGAATCTAGTCTCACCTCCAAACTCCATTTGAGCAGATCAGAAACTGCGAAAGAAGACACATTACTTTTCCAGTCCGAGTCAAAGTGGGCCGAGGGCCTTGTAACTTGGGCCATTTGGGCCGGAACTGTTCACATGAACAGTACCATGTGCGTGAACAGTAACTAGGAATAGTACCACATCCCTTTTCATTAGATAAGTGTGGCTTCCCCCTCCCCTATTTAAAGAGGCCACACCCCTTTAGTTTTCCTCGGGTTTTTCTTAAGAGTTTATTCTGCTTAGCAGTTTCGCCGCATGTTCGGTTTGAGGAACCCCAACTTGTGAACTTAAACATTATTCGCAATTTCAGATTGCATCTTTTACTCTCTTGCTTGTGTTCTCGATTCGCTTGCAGGAGATAGCCTTCTTGGCGAGGTCAATCGTGTTCGGCACGGTTGATAACCAACGGAGCAGTGGTGTAGTGATTGCGAGGGGTTCGATCTGTTTTGGTCGGAGCCTTTGGATCATCAACGTCGAGATCTCCACAATCGACTTATCAGTACCTCTCGGAAGATCGGGCCATCGTCACATCAGTTGGTATCAGAGCAACGGTTGCCCGTGAGGTAATTCTTGTATCCCTAGTTAGTAGATTGGTTTTTTATTTCCTATAGTCCAGAAAAAAAATTGCCCCACAAAAAGAGTTAATTTCCGCTGTCCAAACCCCGTTGTGCCTTTCAATCTGTTAGTTTTGGTTTGCTAAATTGAATTTGTGTCCGTCATAGTATTGTCTAGTTGCTGGTCATATCTTTGTTCCATTAAAAATCCAAACAAAAAAAAAATTCCCCACCCCAAACCCTAATTTCCAATTTCGGCTGATTTTTCCTTCCTCTACAGCCGCCACCAAAAACATCATATCTTTTGATTCCGAGATTATTTTTGAGTGGGACCACCGCCATTAGATTAAAAAATTCCTTATCCATCTATCTGTAAAATTTCACGTCATTCCAGCCAGGCAGTTAAGAGATATGTGCGGTGAAAGTTGACCCAATTATCTGTTCTGAATCTGCAACAGTCAGCAGTTGTGATTTTTGTGCGAATTTCTGTGTTGGGATTCAGAAGTTGGCCCCAAAACAAAATCTGTATAAAAAGTCGTCATAAAACAGTAAAAAAAAGAATCAGTGAAAAAGAGGCATCTGACAAAAAGTTACGGCCGAATTACCAACGTGCTGTCCAGTGGACAGAAATCTGAAGTTTTCAGTTTTGGGTCAATCCTTGTGTTCTTCAATTCCAGATTGAATTGGATTGAATTATCTTGTATTTACCACTCCTACACTTTGCCATACACTTATTCTTAGCCTTCTTCCATCCTTGGTTGATCAGCAACATAGGTAAGTGCTACATACGGACTATAATTCAATTTTATGCAATTTCTGAAATTAACTGATTGTTCTCCTTTGCTACATATTGTGCCTTCCAAGCTCCACATACTCTTGATCAGAACAGGTCCCCTCTTGCAATCGTACCCACGCTCGACACGGTGTCACGAACCAGCCACCGCTTGTACCACCTGCTGCATTGATAAGAACACTTGTAAGGGTGTGGTAAGACGCTTAAGAATGTGTGATTCCACCTTCCACCACCTAGTAGTTGATAGGGATAATACCTTTGTGTTGTCTTCTGTTTTCTACTAACCATGATAGGTGGGTCGTCTGATGATCAAGAGTGTGTTTTAAAGGGAGAGTTCATGATGCTCTTGGATGAACGACGCATCGATAGGAAGCTTCAAGCTTCGATAGACACATTGCAGCGCTCCATCAGTTCCATCAATGAGAGACAAAGCCGAGATGCTGGCGCTGCATTTGCTGCCCATGATGCACGCCCACAACACCGCTTACATCACAATCGTTATGGTATGGGAGGTAATAATTTTCAGCACTACAATGCTCGTGCTAATGATGAACCATTTGCTAAAGTTAAATTTACCATACCATCCTTTGCGGGTGTTTATGATGCTGAAACTTATCTAGATTGGGAGATGACAGTTGAACAAAAATTTAATGCCCATCTAGTTCCTGAAGTGCATAGAGTCAGACAAGCTACTAGTGAATTTAAAGATCGTGCTATCATTTGGTGGACTCATGTAGTTAATTCTGGTTTAGCACCTGATACATGGGATAGATTGAAAGTAGCTATGCGTGCTAGATTTGTTCCTCCTGCTTTTAACCATGAAATGCGTAAGAAATTGCAGCAATTAAACCAAGGTAATAAATTTGTCGAGGAATACTATCAAGAACTACAAATAGGCATGTTGCGTTGTAATGTTGTAGAAGATGAGGAGGATACGATGGATCGTTTTTATGGGGGCTTAAGGTGTGAAATTCAGGACATAATTGATTACAAAGAGTATAATGATATCAATAGATTGGTCCAGCTTGCTTGTTTGGCAGAGAAGGAATTGCAGGGTAGGCGACAAAGGACTAGGAGCAACTTTGGGAGTACGTCTGCATCGAGATCGACACCAGGGCAAGCCAAGACAGCCCCACCTCCTATTTTTCGAGCTGCTGCCCCCTCTGTGAGTAGGGCGCATTCAGCAGCGCCTCCGCCACCATCACGCGCATCCGAGACGAGCAAATCTACTAGTATGCAAGCACCAACAAAGAGCACTTCATCGGTTGCTTCCACGGGCCGTACGACGGCCATTGTGTGCCACCGTTGTAAAGGGATGGGCCACATCATGAGAGATTGCCCAAGTCAGCAGGCGTATATTACGACAGAAGATGGTGGTTATGTAAGTGCTTGTGATGTTGAGGATGAATATGCTCTTGCAGCTAACCTTGCAGGTAATGGTGATGATCATGAGAACAAACCTGTGTTTGTGCCATTTTCTATGACTAACAACTTGCAGGTAGTTGAGAACCATGCCAAAGAGGGGCATGAGCTGATTGAATCACTGACCCCATTGGTTGAGAATGAAGATAAGGAGATGGATGCACTTACATCATTTGAGGAGAGCCAAAAAGGTAAAGGCCATGGTGCTATCATCGCTCACGGTACTGATTTGGTGCTACAACAAGACATAGAGCAACCTTGTGAGTATATACCTGCTGTAGTGCAATCTTTCGATGTTCCTTGTATTGACTTAAATGAACCATGTGCGGATCTAAATTCTCATAATTTTGCACATGTCGAATTAATAACACATAAAGAAGTTTTGCCTAGAATTTCTCCTGCTAATTCATTGTGTTACATCATGTTGGATTTACCTATGAAATTGTCACACGCTATGAAGAAAGTTTCTGAACTTGCATGTTCGAAATTCTTGTTTAGTGCCTACAACCCTGGATATAAGTTTAATTTGATTGGAGATTATGGTGTGGAAAATCAATTTCTTGTATATCGAATATGCATAACTTGCGATCACATGGATGAATTGAAACTTGCTGTTTGGGACAACAATTCTTGTATGCTGAATCATGTTCAATGTGAGAGGGAAGTAAAATTTAGTACTCATCCAATGTTTATGTGTTCATCTCTTTTTGCACCATCTAGTATGGACAATCCGAATAAAGATGATGAATTATGGCAGAACATACAAATCTCTTCACCCTTGTTAGATGAATTTGCTATGGTTCGATTGAGATATGATTATATGGATGAACTTTGCTTGATTCCAAAAGTTATGGTTTTGCCCATATGTGCCACCCCTACATGTTTACAACGTCAAAGATTTGAATTGCATAAATGCTTCACTTACATTTGCAAAACAAGTTGCAATAATTACTGTGTGAGAAATTTTGAATTACTCATTAACATATATGATTACTCTTGGGTTAATAATACAATGAACTTTTACGATCACTGCTGTTTTATGATAACTAGGAATAGTACCATGTGCGTGAACAGTAACTAGGAATAGTACCACATCCCTTTTCATTAGATAAGTGTGGCTTCCCCCCCCCCTATTTAAAGAGGCCACACCCCTTTAGTTTTCCTCGGGTTTTTCTTAAGAGTTTATTCTGCTTAGCAGTTTCGCCGCATGTTCGGTTTGAGGAACCCCAACTTGTGAACTTAAACATTATTCGCAATTTCAGATTGCATCTTTTACTCTTTTGCTTGTGTTCTCGATTCGCTTGCAGGAGATAGCCTTCTTGGCGAGGTCAATCGTGTTCGGCACGGTTGATAACCAACGGAGCAGTGGTGTAGTGATTGCGAGGGGTTCGATCTGTTTTGGTCGGAGCCTTTGGATCATCAACGTCGAGATCTCCACAATCGACTTATCAGTACCTCTCGGAAGATCGGGCCATCGTCACATCAAAACCCAAGTGCACCCCAAGTGCAAAGCAACAGAAATGAGACAGAAGCAAAATCAAAATAGTAAAGCAGTAAAGTCCAAAGCTCCCCCTCACTACAGTCCATAAGGACAAACCACCCCAAGCTCTCCCCGCAGAGCTGAAAACCTTGAACTATCCAATGGCTTGGTGAAAATATCAGCCAACTGGTGGTCACTCTCCACAAACTGGAGCACTATATCGCCCTTCTCTACATGGTCTCTAAGGAAGTGAAAGCGAATATCGATGTGCTTGGTTCGAGAGTGTTGCACTGGATTCTTAGCAATGTTAATCACAGAAGTGTTATCACAAAAGAGTGGAACACTGTCGATAACTAACCCAAAGTCCCGCAGGGTCGAAGCCATCTAGAGTACCTGACTGCAGCAGCTGGCTGCAGCAACGTACTCGGCCTCTGCAGTGGACTGTGCAACACCGGACTGCTTCCTCGAAGACCAAGAAACGAGAGAAGTGCCAATGAATTGGCAAGTGCCAGAAGTGCTCTTCCTATCTATCCTACAGCCGGCAAAGTCTGCATCCGAAAAGGCTCTCAAGGAAAGACAGGAAGAGGAAGAGTACCAGATACCATAGTCAATGGTAGCTCGAAGGTACCGAAAGATGCGCTTCACCGCCTGGCGGTGAGATACGCGAGGAGAAGCCTGAAAACGAGCACACAGACACACAGAGAAGTGTATATCTGGTCTCGAGGCCGTGAGGTAAAGAAGGGAGCCGATCATATTTCTGAACTCTTTCTGATCAACTGGCTCGCCGTCCTCATCTGGGTCAAGATAGGCTGTAGAAGCCATGGGAGTTGACACTGGCTTACCATCACTCATGTCGAAGCGTCTCAGGAGGTCACGAGTGTACTTTCCCTGATGAAGAAATGTACCCTCCCGAGTCTGCTTGATTTGGAAGCCAAGGAAGAAGGTCAACTCGCCCATCATACTCATCTCAAACTCGGTGCTCATGACATCCGAGAACTGTGAAACCAGAGTATGAGAAGAGCCGCCAAAGATGATGTCATCGACATAGATCTGGACGAGCAGAAGGTCATTTTTATGACGGCGGATGAACAAGGTCTTGTCTACTCTACCCATTTCAAACCCATGACTCAACAAGTAGGACTTAAGCCTCTCATACCAAGCTCTGGGGGCCTGCTTAAGTCCATACAACGCTTTGGAAAGCTTGAAGACATGGTGTGGGTATTTGGGGTTCTCGAAACCTGGAGGCTGTCTGACGTAAACTTCTTCCTCAATGACTCCATTAAGGAAGGCACTCTTGACGTCCATCTGGTAGAGCTTGAAACCCTTAGAATCTGCAAAGGCAAGCATGATTCTAATGGCCTCAAGTCGAGCTACAAGGGCAAAGGTCTCCTCGAAATCTAGACCCTCAACCTGGGAGAACCCCTGAGCTACCAGTCTAGCCTTGTTCCGAATAACCACTCCATCCTCGCTCTGCTTGTTCTTGAACACCCACTTAGTCCCAATAATATTGTGACCTCGCGGGGGCTCGACAAGCGGCCAGACCTTGTTCCTCTCGAAATTTTCTAGCTCCTCATGCATGGCATTGACCCAAGACTCGTCGGAAAGAGCATGAGAAACATCCTTGGGCTCAAAGGAGGCAATGAAAGCAGAATGGAGACAGAATTGAGATAAGCCAGATTTTGAGCGGGTAACACGCTCGAACAGGTCTCCAATCATCTGCTCAGAAGGATGTCTTTTCTGGATATGTCTGAGAGGTCCTGGATGAGATAAAGAAGTGGCCTCTACCTCGTGAGCTGACGAGGTAGGAACAGAGCCACTAGCTCCGGAGGAAGCAGTAGGCATGGGCTGATCACCTAGAGGTGCGGTGGAAGACGGCACCTCAAGGGGTGGATAAGGGACTGGATCGGGTAGACAACCCTCATCTCCATCGTCCTCGTCATCTACGAAGATGGTCTCGGACTGCTCTAAAGAACCTGAGATATCAGGCCTAGTCCCCGGACTGGCCTCGTCAAAGGTCACCTCACAGGTCTCTACCATTTTGCTAGACTCGCAGTTCCAGACCCTATAAGCCCGCGAAGAAGGCGAGTAACCTAGAAAGATCCCATCACAAGAACGTGACTCGAACTTATCTAGGTTCCCGGACTTCAGAATAAAGCACTTGCAACCAAACACACGAAAATGAGAGACGCTAGGCTTTCGCCCATATCTCAGCTCATAAGAAGTGCGGTGCAAGTGTGCCCTAAGAAATACTCGATTTGAGACATGGCACGCGGTGGCTATAGCCTCAGCCCAAAACTTCCGCGGTGTAGAGTACTCATCAAGCATCGTCCTGGCCATCTCGACCAAGGTACGGTTTTTCCTCTCCACTACGCCATTCTGCTGAGGGACGTATGGAGAAGAGAACTGGTGCTCTACACCTGTCTCACCACAGAAACTCTCAAAGTAGGAATTCTTGAACTCAGTGCCATTGTCACTGCGGATCGCTCGTAAGGCACCTGGGAGCTCTACAGAAAGCCTACTGAAAAGACCTCGGAAATGCGAAAACGTCTCATCCTTCGAGGCTAAGAAAAACACCCAAGAAAACCTCGAGAAGTCATCGACCACGACAAGAACATACCACTTCCCTCCTGCTGACTGCACTCGAGCTGGTCCAACTGTGTCCATGTGGAGCAGCTGTCCCGGTGCATCGGTCATAGTAACTGTGACCGGAGGGTGAGAAGCGGCAACCATCTTGCCGTGCCGGCATGGAGCACAGACTAGATCTTTGACCATCTTGAGCTTCGGTAGACCACGAATGAGGTCGTGGCCGCTAACTCGGGTCAAATGGTCAAATCCGATATGACCAAGTCTTCTATGCCAGAAAGAGAGGTCGCGGGACTCAGAAGCAACTAAACACCTGAGAGGATCACCAGAAGACTCAGAAAAATCAGCACGAAAGATCCTCCCATAACGAGAAATCCCGCAAACCAGACTACCCGAAGAATCAAGAATTTTACAAGCATTTTTCTTAAAGCTCACCTCGAAACCGTCATCGGTAAGCTGAGAAACTGAAAGCAAATTGTACTGCAGCTTACTAACCAAGGCTACATCTTTCAAAATGAAAGAGTCATTAATGCGCACAGTACCTTTGGCGATGACGCGCCCAGATGAAGCATCTCCGAAGGTGATCGTCTCATCACCTGGAGCACGGGCAAGGGAAGAAAACCAACGGGAATCTCCGGTCATGTGTCGTGAACACCCGGAGTCTACGAGCCAAACCTTTCCCTTCCCTGCCCGGTGAACCTGAGTCAAGCAGAGAGTAAAGTATCAGTACTGGGGTAAATCAATAGAGATTTTGGCACCCAATACTGAACAACACGACGAGCAGAAGAAGTCGTCAAGCACGACTGACCTCTATCTACCCTACGCTCTCTGAGACTCAAAGAAGCAGAAGGTCTGTGAGCAGACCTGAAGCTGTTGCGGGGTCCGACTGCTACAGGAGAGCGAGTCGGAACACCGGCAACACGCTGATCACGCCGCGGGTAGCTATCTCGATGGGGAAAACGAGATCTACCCTCAGGACGGCAGAAGACACGACCCGGAGCAGCATGAGGACGAAAACCAGAAGACTCAGAAAAACCAAGTCCTCGATGCTGCCCAAACCTGTCAGAAGCAAATCTGGAACTCGTGCTAGTCTTAGGTGCACTCAGGATCTGGGGTTGACCCTGAATACGCCTAAGTGCCTCTTCACGGTCTCTACGCGCAATCCTGGCGCGCCTGAAACATCTCTCGACTGTGTGTCCATCCTTCTGACATAAGGTGCAGTGGTACTTCACCTTCTGAGAGGTAGAAGTAGCACGGGGAGGCTTCGCCTTCTGAGAGGCCGAAGCTGCAGGTGTACTCACCTTGCTGTCAGAGATCCCTTGGACAAAGCCCGCTGATTTGAATTTAACCTCATCAGATCTAGGCTCGACCTCGATCACACCTCCTACTATGGGTCGGAGAATAGCAGGTGGATGCTTCCTCATGTCCTCATAGAAATCATATCCTAGACCCTGATTGAACTTGCAAATCTTGGATTGGTCTAGAATAAGATTGAGCTTCTTCTTGCCGCCTACAAATTTCTCGAGAGTGTTCATAAGATACTGACACTCCCGGAAGAGAGAGGTGCAAGAAGAGCAGGGGGAAGAGGGAACAGCAGGAGGTAAGGAAGCAGATGAAGAACCAATAGCAGAGGAACGAATGGCTTGTGCACGCACAGCCGACTCAGAATGGACAGTCCTACTGCTAGTAGGTTGGTTCACGTCGCTAAGCGTCTCAACCTTACTCTGGGGCTTCTCCCCCTTCTCAGCACAGACAATACAAGCAGATGGTGGCTTCTCTAGTAGGTCCTTAGTTAGCTTCACACATTTCTCATCCAATGCAACCAAGTCAGATTTTAGTTTGTTACAATTAATGCATGGTGAGCTAACAGGGTCCTTAGAAGCATACTGAGCCAACTTCCTATCATGATCAATCATTTCTTGAAACTGTTTGGAGACAGCTTCAAGTTCAGCAGTTAACTTAGGACAGTTCAAGCATGAATCAATCGGCTCAAGCAAAGAAGCTTGTAGTTCAGCAATTTTATGATCTGCCCGTTTTAGATTCATCTTCAAGTTATTGCAATTTTCACAAGACTCGGGTAGATCAAGGAGCATGGCATAAGGTCCTCTAGCAGCAATATCCTTAACCTCACATGAGGTGGGAGAAGTAGTCTCATCAGTAGTAAGTAGGGTAACAGCCATCCTACTCAACTCTAACTCAGCAAGCAGACTAACATTCTCCACCTTAACAATATCAAGCTCGGAGGACACACTATCATGCGAGGTCCTTAGTTTCTCCATGTCACCCAACAGAGCACAGCAAGTATCACAATCATCACGGGAGGGAGCAGATGTAAGTGAAGTAAGCTCCCGTGATAGTCTATCTACTTCCTTCTCTAACTCGGTACACCTAGCCCTAGCTCTAGCATGAAAACCACCTAGCCTAAGAAAAGCATGATTGAGCTGGTCGTAGGTGGGGCATACTTCGTCCGAGTCGGAGTACAGCTCGCTGTCACTGAGTTCGCCCTCGAGGGCCATGAAGCACATGCCGGAGAAGTCGTCGCCGCCATCCTTGGGCTCTTGGTCACCCGTCCCGTCGTCGTCGCTCCATCCCTCCACCTCGCTGAGGTCGAGGTCGTCGAAGGCGGTGAGGACGCGGTGGAAGAGCTTCTTGGCCTTCCCGAAGTTGCGGAACTTCTTCTTTCCCGGCGTCTGAGCTGGAGGCTTCTTGTTGCGGTTCTTGTCGGTGTAGTCGATCTTGCTCGAACCGCCAAAGTCGTTCTTGCCCTTCTTCAGCTTGGGGCAGTTTGCCCGAATGTGGTTGGGGCCACCACACTCGAAACAGATCACGGGTCCGCCTCTCTTTCTGTCCCTCCTCCCCTTGTAAGCATGGGAGAATCTTCGAGCAAGGAGGGCCAGTTGCTCATCCGCAAGCTGCTCTAACTGATCATCAGTTATGTCACAGAGAGCAGCCAGGGAGAAACCACACGAAGAATCAGAAGAGAGACCGGAAGCCGAACTGGGATCAGTAACCAAAGCCATCGACTGTGACTTCGACCTACGAGAGACAACGTCAATCTCGTGAGTCTTGAGGCGCGAGTACAGCGCGTCAAGAGTCAAGGTCGAGAGGTCTGTCGTGTCTTTGATGGTGGTCACTTTCATCTCCCACACACGCAGATCGAGTGCCGCAAGCATCTGACGAGCGTTGTCCGAGTCGGGGTATGTGAGACCGACCGCTCGGAGGTTGCTCAAGATCTTGTGGAAGCGAGCGAAGCACTCATCTAGGGACTCACCAGCAAGCATCTCGAATTTGTTGTATTCTCGCTTGAACTGGTCCTGTCGTACCGTCTTGATCTGGGTGGTGCCCTCATGGTATGCGTCGAGGGTCACCCAGATATCGTAGGCGGACGACAGGTGGGAGATGCGATCGAACTCGCTACGACTTAGGCCCTGGATAATGATGTTCCTTGCCTTAGCGTTTGCCTCAACATCATGCATATTCCCAGCATTGATGTTCTCATCGGCAGGAACAACAAACCGGACCTTGACCTTGCGCCAGATAGCGTACCCCTGAGCCTGGATGTATGTCTCCATTCGGCTCTTCCAGAAGGGGTAATCGATGCCATCGAACACGGGCGGCTTGGTCGAGTACTTGTCCGTCGCCATGGCTCTTGAGACCGGTTAAGATCTATTGATTAGAGCTAACCGGCTCTGATACCAATTGTTGGACCGAAATGGCGACAGAGGGGGGGTGAATGTCGATCTCTAAAAATCGCCCCCAACAAATATCTTCTTCTCCAATAGCTATGGGAGCTATGAAGGTAGAAGACAAGTACTTACAGGAAGAACAACAGCAGAGAAAACCAAATCCAGAAAGAAGCAGCCAAGAAAAATAAATTCAGAGCAAGTCTGACTGCAAGCGGTAGTACCGCTGAGACAAGCGGTAGTACCTTTGAGCGGTAGTACCTCTCGAGGAGCGGTAGTACCTCTGAGCGGTAGTACCTCTCGAGGAGCGGTAGTACCGCACGACGATAGGACTTGTCCGAACGTTCCTACGCTGCCGATCAGACTGGTCCGAACATAACCGGTAGTACCGCCAGGACGAGCGGTAGTACCTCTGAGCGGTAGTACCTCTCCAGGAGCGGTAGTACCTCTCGAGAAAAACAGCAAACAGGAATTTCTGAAAACTGAGAGATTAGCAATGATTCTTGGATTCTTGGCTTGGGAAACTTTGAGGAAAGCTAGGGAACACTCCCAGAAGACTAAGCCAAAAGTCAATAACAAGAAATCCACTCCAAGAATCAAGAATTTCAGATTTGGGTAAAAATCTGAAATCTTGCAAGAACCGAGCCAAAAACCAAATAACTCCCCAACCGTTGATCCTTTGGCTATGAAATTTTGAGGGAAGCTAATTAATAGCCTCTGGACTCTTCATACCAAATTTCAAGCCATCTTAACAAGGGAATCAAAATCTGGACCAAAACCTAGAAACGAAGAACAAGAACAGAGGAGGCCAAAACTGAAATCTGAGAATCAAACTCGGTTTGCTCTTGGGATTAAATAGCCAAATGGCTTTTGAGCATCACCCATGTCATAGCAACCCATTTTGGCATTCTCCAGCAAGCAAGAACTCAAAACCACGAAAATCAAGAAATCTTGCAATGAAGAACAGAAGCTACGAACAGGGAAAACTAAACTTCAGATTTCATTTCTTGAATCACAGGGAATACAGAGGAGTTCAGATACCCCGACTTGATACAAAAGGAAAGATTACAAACTCCTCAATCCATCCTCTCCCTCTCTACTCAAGAACACCACTCAAGAACACATGAGGGAGGAAGAACACACCTCTGTTCTATCACCTAGAACACATCGTAGGGGACAGAGGGAGCACCAGACTCTGCCTCTCCAACCACTAAAGACTAAAGGAAAACCAACTCCTAAAGCCTCTTTTGACTAGAGCTAACCCTAATTCCCTCCAAAATGCTCAAGAAGGGCATGCAGCCCCTCCTCTCCTTTTATAGCGCCTGGCTAACGGGTCTCCGCCCCGTTACGCCTGCTACGTCCAACGGAGCCCGCTCCCGCTTGTGCAGCCTTGCGAATTTCCCGATTCGCCCCTTCTGCACCTTCCGGGAAGCTTCCACGCTCCTTGCCTCGCACGCCTTGCAACCACATCGAATCTCCGCCGTCTTCGACACATCCGACCATTCTGACCTCAACGCCACCTGCGTCTAGTCCGGTCACCTCGTGTCTCACCACGACTCCGCTTCGACATCCTGCAGTCACACAGACAAGAAACACGTCACATAGCACCGTTCGACACATGAAAGCGTAAATACCATCACACTTACCATATATGAAGTCCAAACCTGTCAACACATTAGAATATGCATCCTAAGCCCAAATGACCAGGTTTGACCAAAGTCCGACCGAGCCCGATTGCGCCACGCAACGACTCGACTCCGAACCACTCAAACCAAACTCGACTGACCTAAACCCTTGTCAATTACTCATCACTCTCATGGAGACACGACCACATGGTCTCTCAGGTTTTCTTGTTTGTGCTATCTTCAACAACAAAAAAAATGCATATAATTTTTTATTGAAAAATGTAAATAGCAATGTCGCCACCCTGAAGACAATTTCTTTCTGCAGCAAGCAAGGAAGAAAAGGTGCATATACAGAAAAACTACCCAGTAAATGGTGGAACAAATCAAAGTAAGGGAAGAGGTTGTTGTTTATATACTGATATGATAATTGTAGCATAAAAGTGAACAACTGCGCTTTACCCTCTCGATTTCTTGCTGCTGGTAGGATGTAGGGGAGAGGAGGCGACCTTACCTTTGCACAGAAGCTCCACGAGCTAATGACGATGCAGAGAAAAAAACCTCAAAACAAGCTTAGCCTAAGTGAGACTTTTTAGCAGATTTGGCACTGTTCACGATGGTAAGTGAGACTTTTTAGCGGATTTGGCACTGTTGACGATGGTATTTACAAAAATAGCAGTATACGTATCGTATTTGCAGAAACATCACTTTTGCCGTTCGGTGGGTGGGCGGCAGCGCCGGCGAGGCAACGTGTGGGGGCCGCCAGCGGCAGGCGGCTATCGTCCCACCAGCAGATGGTAGGAAGCCCACCGCCTGGTGAGGAGAAGGCAGGCAGCCTGCCTTCCGGTGAGAAGATGGCAAGTGATTAAGCCGACTTAATTACCTGCCATAATTTTTTATTTAGTATTTATTTGAATTTTTAAATATATCAAATGAGCTCAAAAAATTACAAAAATTTATGTACAGTCTTCTGACACAATATACTTAATAGTGTAATTTTTGAGTAATTTTATCTATTGTGAATGTTTCTAAAAAATTCATATAATTTCAATATATGCATGTATTTTTACATATAGCAAACAAGTTCCAAAAATTACGAAATTTTATGTGAAACCTTCCAACACAATTATAGTTATTGTGTAATTTTTTTGAGAATTCTATGTGATCTGAATTTACCACGTTTACTCAGATTAATTTAATCATGAATTTACGAATATTTCATGATATTTGTAGAATTTTATACATTAGGAATACTTACACAAGTAAAAGAAATGTAGTAGTAAAAAAATTCATCACACCAAATGCGATATGGCTCACCCATCTGAGTCACTGCTACCTCCTTGCCGTATCTGCTTCCCCGTACGTGGCCTTATCTTTTGTTGAGCACGAGTATATCCTGTGGGGTACGTTAGTCGGTCCGGAGGTTGCGTCTCGGGTCAAAGGAGGTATAGAGACCGTTCTGTTTGCTCAACAATCGGTGGTGTTCCAGTAGGTTCAGGTACAGTAGGTTAGGTCCGGTAAGAGTCGATGTCCTCTAGCTGAGACATGATGAACTGTGAGCCGTCCGTAATAATATCATGAATGAAACGACTTTAGAAATCCCCCTCGTGGTGCGAAGGAGCTCTCACGTTGACCGTACTACATGGCAGCAAAGCCGGAGGAGCTCTGTCCACCGAAGTGTCCAAACCTTGGGTATGCTGCGAACATTGAGCTCAGCCTTGCATGCACTGCAAACCCTGGCGCAGTGTAGTGCTATCTGGAAACATCTAAGAGGCCCATATCGTTATCGGTGGACTCATCATCACTCCCACATTGAATTGGAGGCTGCAAGATGAAACGATATTAGTCATAATAAATATTCCAGATGTACAATACGAATCTCATACCTCTCGAATGTGTAGCGAAGATGAAGAACGGGGAGCGGTAGTCTGTGCAAGTGGTGCGGTAGTCTGCGATGAGCGACTGAGATGAGCAATGACGAACTGCGAGAGGTTCATATTTATGGCCGAGCGAAAAATGAATCCGGTGCACTCACCCTGTAGATTGAGGACTCATTATCACGAGCAGCACTTCGGGTGAGGAGGGACGGCATGGTAACACCGACAAATGTGCAAGTGAGGGAATGGGTGAGGAGGGACGACACAGAGATAACAACACTAGTGCGGACGAAGGAGCGTGCGAGGGGGGACGACACACACAGAGTGACAATTGTGTGAAGGACACAGCAGAAAAGAAAATATAGCACGACCGGGCAGACACATGCGCAAAGCACATATGACAGCCACTTGAAAAGATGTCTGAGCATTGTTAAATTCATGATTAAATTAACTCAAATAAACATAATAAATTTGGACTACATAAAATTCTCAAAAAATTACACAATAATTATGACTTTGTCAGGAGGCTTCACATAAAATTTGGTAATTTTTGGAGCTCATTTGCTATATAAAAAAACTCGTATAAATATCAAAATTGTATGAATTTTTTAGCAATATTCACAATGGATAAAATTTCCAAAAATTACACTATTAAGTACATTGTTCAGAAGGTTGTACATGAATTTTTGTAATTTTTTGAGCTCATTTATTATATTTAAAAATTCAAACAAACACTAAATGAAAAAATTAAGGCAGGTAATGACGTCTCCTCATTGGGCGGCAGGCGGTATACCTGCCATCTACCAGGGCGGCAGGTGCCTACTGTCGGCGGCCCCCCAACGCGTTGCCTCGCCAGTGCTGCCGCCTGCCCACCGGATGGCAAAAATGATATTTCTGCAAATATGATGCGTATATTGCCACTTTTGTAAATATTCTGACCAACAGTGCCAAATTCGCTAAAAACTTGCCTAAGTGATGGATGTACATTTTTGTGCATCATAAAGCATCTTTGCCAAAAAAAAAAGACATCAACCAAATGCAGGTCATCATATCTTTCTTCTAAGGCACCCCATGTTAAGACAGTACAGTAGATATGGTTCCGTTCGTTTCGGCTTGAGCTTCTGGCTTATTTTTCACTATTCCTAAATTTTGTCTTTTTATGGTTTTTTTGGCCTTTTTTGAGCTGTTTTACTGGTTCTTTTTTTCCATATTCGTTTATATTGTTTATGATGGGCTAACCTATTTTTTCTATTTTTAAATTTTTTAAAATTTAGTTACGCTAAATAAGCTACCATCAGCTACAGTATAATTTTAGCCAGCTACAGTATAATTTCAGTAATAAATCAGCTTATTTTAGCCTAACCGAGTGGCAAGTGTGTACCTTTCTCACTAAAAGCTGGCTGTCACGATTCTCTCTTAGATTCTCTCCTAGAACCTAGCAAGTCTAAGATACAAAAGAGCATTAAAATTTATTGTTTAATAAGGAATAGATTCCAAGGTTAATACTGTTAGCATAAGAAATGGAGTATACTGTGGCGCAGCAGACATGAAAAAAGCTGAACAAATGCAATGTTACTTGCAGAAAAACATGAGGTGCCTAAGTAACCTAGCTTTGCAAAGATGGCTGCATCAGGATCACTACTTCAAAGTTCTGTCCAGCCACCTTGCAACATTATAGTAAGCATTTTTAATTTTTTTGCAGAGAACAAAAGGTAGCCCAGGCCAAAGTCAGAAGCATTTGAACTTCCAAGAAACATGTCATGTATGAGTTAAAAACACCCCCTGAGCAAACAATCAAAGATGATTAACGAGGGAGTTAATTATGCAAAGCACCCGCAGCATTACATGCACACTTGGCTGCACACCAAACATAATTACATGGAAAGAAGATTCGCTAATAAGTTCATGAAAAAGATACATGCAAAAGAAAGACAAACATGCTAGGCCAAGAATATGTAACCGAATCCACTAGCAATTATATCCCTTGAGATCATAGAAACATAGACTAAAATGAAAAGCAAACAATCATCTTCATGTCTTGCCAGAGTTGATTAAGTACACATAAAACTTAGGCCCATTTAGAACGCAAGAATACTTCCCTGTTCCTGTAGGAAATAAATTGTTTTCTGTTAAATTCCTTAATGTTGTCGTTCTAATCTGTTGGCAGCAAAGGTAATCACCTAACTTTTGAGAAACAAAGGATCTACAAACTTGACAACAAATGGCCACATTTTGTACACAACTTCGGCTTGTAAGAAAGACAATAGGGAAGTCACAACTCCAAGTCTGACAACTACTTTACTGTTTGTGTGTTCGTTCTTAATTCTTACTGGAGGAAGCCTCATGTGTGTACCTATCTAGTGCCTCATTTAATTGTTTCTGGTCCAGATTTACTCGCCTAAGTGAAAACTATTTTGTTTAACCAACACCAATGATACTAACTAGGTCATGACACACAAATTTTATAATTGTAGCTACAACCATGATTTAATATCGTATTAAGTCAAAATTAATTAACTAATCAATATGATGATGAACCCAACGTAACAATAAGCATGCTTAAGCATACTAGACGTACAACCCAAGTGGATACTAGTATTGCATCACTAGTTAATTTTTCATCCTATGGTGACAATAAAATCATGGCTTTCAAATTATCAAATGAGAAATTAAACAATTTGATTGATAACTACCAGGTATAAGTGTTTTGTAATAAATTAGTAATGTATGATAATTCAAAACAAAGTAATAATAAATAGAGTTAAAAAATAGGTTCAATATCATCAAAGGTCATAACTTACCTTGACTTTGCTTAGTTACCACTTCTTGGTCGTCAATTCCTGCTTCTGCTCCTTCGAAAATATTATCTATCGAGCGAACAAAACACAAATAAATTTAAATAAAATTCAAAAATAATCGAACTATAACCAAAATATATACCTCAATTTTAGATTAATTTGTGAAGAAGAATCGGGTCAATTGGAGTTCTGACGAAAGAGAATGGGCTCTTGGAAGATTGAGCACAAAATTAATTCCTAGAAATTGATAAAGGAGAGAATATTCCTTGGCATCTTCTTTTTGCTTGATTTTCATGGAATTTAGTGAGTATGGCAAGTGGGGCCACTCTTCATAGACTTGAAGCAACTCAATGAAGCAAAAAACAGGGAGCAACTCTAGAGAAGAAGAGTAGCATGCAGGTGGCTCTGGCCATGGTACTTATCAGCGAGGAAAGGCTAGGGGAGCTTGGCCAAGGGGAAATGGATTGCTAGTGACCCAAGAACACATGGGAGGTGGTGGCATGGCCAGAGACACAATGTGACAGCCAAAATGGCGCAAGGGGCGGCGGTGTTCCGGTCGTGACCAACAGTGGAGAGTGCGAGCATGGGCCAGAAAGCGGCATGGTGAAGCTAGAAAAGTGGTCAGCTATGTTGGGGACTCACTAGAGGTGACACAATCGATGATTGAATAGTGACAGTGGGGAAAAACAAAACTTAGGATAACTATATGGGAAGGTAGTACACATTTTGACGCAGAAGGGTTAAAGAGAATATCATCGGATAGATGGGAATGCGAGGTGTCCTAGGCGGCCATGTCTAAGCATCATAGGCAACATTTGCAGTGGGTTTCCGGGGAAAGCAATGTGAGCATCGCGTAGAATGTGATGAGGCAAATCTTGTAGTGGTGATGGCATGGGCTAAAGCTCATCGGAGGCGACGAATCAACGATGGGAGACATTGTAGATCGGTTTGGGGAAAAACTTGATTCTTATCAAACATCTGCATAAAAATCAAATTAACTTCACATAAGGTGGTAAGATACTCGGGAACACGATGTGATGTGAAAGTAATTCGAAGAATGTCCCCAGAGTGCTCAAAACGAGAGTTGGGGCAACGAGCAATTTTGGGAACAGAGGGCTCTCAGTGACGGCAGTGTTCTAGGGTTTGAGGAGACTTTGCAGGGGTTGAAAAGGGTTAAGAGGGGTCACAGGTCATACACGGGCTTGGAAGAGGTAGAAATGGACTTGAATTCACAGGATTTGGTTTTGAGTCAGTTTGGGAAAGGATGAGATAAAAAGGCAAACGGATGAACAAATCACAAAGGGACCAGAAGGGATGTATTCCTCGCGTGATTTGGAACAACTTTCATGTCGGCATTTCATAGATATAATGCTCGGTTAGAGAGTTGACTTGGGAGAGGAAGTGGACACATGGCCTTTATTCTCTGGACCTACTCGGTTTGGTTTGCCTGGAGGTTGGGGATGATGAACAATGTTTGGTAAGCAGCACCTACACATGACACTAATACAAAAAAAGGTCATCACAGATGGTTCGGAACTATCATCACAGATGGTTTTCTGAACCGCTTGAATTTATGTGTTAGTGATGATTGGAGGTTATCACAGACGGTTTGTAAGCCGTCTATGATAAAAACAACACAGATGATTTGTAACTAGAACCGTCTGTGAAGAAAACTATTACAGATGGCTCGAACTAAAAACCGTTTGTGATACCCACACATCACAGACGGTTCTAGTTACAAACCATATATGATTGGTGGGTATCACAGACAGTTGGTATATAGAACCATCTGTGGTAGTCTTTCATAGACAATTTATAGCACCAACCGTCTGTGATAGTTTATTCTATACCAAATTTTTTTTCTATTTTTTGGCTAGCCTCAAGAAATAATGTTACACATGCCCTTTGAAAACAAGCAAATACAGTGGCAAATACAACAGCATATTTCATTTCCATTAAGATTAGAATCCACCATTACAGCATAACAAGATAATGAACCCAACTCTTTAACATGGCAAGAATATATAAGAAGCAGGGATCCTAGCAGACAATAGAAGCTGGATGTAGCGCGCGTTATCCTTGACGCCTGCCATCACGAAAGAGAGGGGAGGGCATCGGATGGTGGCCGGATATCATAGACATTGGAGAGGCGGCGATAGAGTTTCCTTTGTGTCACAACGGTGAGACTGCATAAGACACTCTTATGACACTTATGATAAGAGTGTGTTGTGCAGTCGACCGTGGTGTCACAACGGAGGCGCTAGCTCATGGTGGTAGTCGGCGTCGTCAAGGAACAAGTTAGGAGTGAATGAACTAGCTAGGAGCAGCAGTGCAGCATGGTGTCACAACAGGAGGCGGAGGAGCTAGCCCACGGTGGTAGTCGACATCATCGAGGGGAGGCTGCAGTAAGCTAGTGGATGAACTCATGCATGACTGCCAGTGGATAGGGAGAGGGGGAGTAATTAATAAGGGCGAGTGGTAGGAGAAACCAGTGCCTGCCATTTGATGTGGAGAGAATGGACAGGTGAGATTGAAATCCTGGAGGATATGCCACGGATCGGTGACATGTCATTATTAGAGATGGTTTGTTATACAAACCATCTGTGATAATACACATATCAAAGACGAGTTGTTATACAACCTTCTGTGATAAGTCACATATCAGAGACCGAAATGGCAACACAGGGGGGAATGGTGCCTTGAAACCTTCCCAAGTATTCACACAACTCTTCTTCTCCAATAGCTATTGAGCTATGAAGATAGAAGGAGTTTGCTCACTGGAAACCAAGACAAGAAAGCAAAACCGACCGACAACAGAGAAGATCGACAACAGAGATCAACGGCCGTCAACAGAGCACAACTCAGCAGAAAACACGATAGAGCAGGAAGAGGCGTTCGACCGCAAGAACCAAAACTCGTGTAACTTTTGATTCTCTGGTCAAACAACCACGAAACTCTAACCACAGCAAGATAACGACCTATGGACGAGAAATCACGAAGCTAAAGAGAGCTCTACACTGTGGTCGGGGAGAAAGACATAGTCGAACTCAAAACAGAGGAAGCAGTAGGAGCTCGACCGCAAAATCCAATTTCCGTATAACTTTTGATTCACGGATCTTTTGGTCACGAGACTTTAAACACTGCAAGAACTCATCCTTTGAGAGAGATTTTACAAAGAAAACAAGAACTCTCTATCGAGACCACAACAGATGCCATACTCCACTCTGAACCGAGGAAGACAGGAGGCGCACGACCACTTGGCAAAATGCAATCCAAATCTTTGCTCTCGGGAAGAACTAGCCAAGATAGCCTTGAGGAAGATTCCCAGTTCAGAGCAAGACAAAACTAAGGCTACTCGAGCAAAGAACTCCACTTAAAACAGAATAGGGCAGGAGAAACCAGAGAACAGAGAAAGAACGGATACAAGCTACCAAAACATCTCAAACAAAACAATTCTCAGATAGATGCAAAGAGATGAATGTTGCATAAAGGAGGTTTCTACAGCTACTCCATACAAGCTCTCAATCTAGAGCAACGCACACAAAAATAGAGAGAAAAGCCCGAGCGACTTGCCAGAAAACCTCAACCTCACACTCGAGCTCTACCTCCTCTATTTATAGTCTTCAGATACCGGGGGGAACCCGTTAACCCTGTCCTAACACCGGGTTTTACACGCAGACAACCCGCTAGCACCGACAATAGTGCTTTTACCAGTGCTTTAACCAGATATCAGTTTCCTTTGTAGCTTTGCGATTTCTCCAAAATGCCCCTCCTGCACGTTCCTGAAAACTTCCTCCTTTCTTGCTGTCCAAGTCTTGCAACCACCTCGCAAGCCTCATCGTCTTCAGCATCTCTCGACTGTTCTCGACCTCAGCACCGCCTGTGCCTAGTCCCGGCCATCCCATGCCTCACCACGACTTATCCTCAAAGTCCTGCAACCATCACTGACAAGAAAACATCACATAGCACCACTCGAAACAAAGATAACATCAATTTGCATCAGAAGAAAGTGCTCAAAACATACTCCTACAAAGTCGTATACCCATTAAGACCGGTTAAATGGAAGCTACGACCACGGCCAAGGGTTTCAACATGGTCGAAGGGACTTCTGACCACATCTGACCACGCTACGACTCCATCCGAGCACTTCTGACCGCGTCCGACCATGTCCCAAGCACATTCGACTGCGTTCGACCACAACCGACCGCGTCCGACCTTGTCCCGAGCACGATTGACCGCATTCGACCACTTCCGACCGCGCTCTGACTACGCTACGACCACGTCTGACTGCGTCACAACGTGGTCGAGGTCCATCGACTTCCCAACGTGGTCGTCAGTCCGACCGCCGACTATCGATCGCAGCGGTCGAAACTGAGAGACCATGCGGTTATGACCCCATGTTTGTGATGAGTAATTGACATCGGTTTAGGAAAGTCAAGTTTGGTTTATGTGGTTCGGACCATGTCGTTGCATGGTGCAATCGGTTTCGGTCGGACTTGGTCAAATATGGTCAAAGTGATTAGGATGCATATTCTCTTGATTTGACAGGTTTGGGCTCTTTCATGCATAAGTTGGTTCATTGATGCTATTTATGCTTACATGTGTCGAGCGGTGCTATTTGATGTGTTTCTTATCTGTGATGGCTGCAGGACGTCGAGGTGGAGTCGTGGCGAGGCACGGAGGACCGGACTAGGTGCAGGTGGTGCCGAGGTCAGAACGGTCACGGTGTGCCGAAGACGGCGAGGACTCGAGGTGGTTGCGATGCTTGGACGACAAGACACGAGGAAGCTTCCCGGAAGGTGCAGGAGGGGTGTTTCGGTAAAAATGCAAAGCTGTACTAAATTGTACCAACTCATGCTTCATCAAGAAACTAGTATAGCTCAATCTAAAGCTCAACAAAGATTCAAGACTCAACTTAGCCTATTTGACATGGCATGAATCATAAGAGGATAACTAAAGAGAGACTAGTCTCAAGAGCTAACATGACATGAATTAATTCAAGTTGCGCATTTTTAATCAACCTATCATGGCAAATACTTGACTACACATATAAAATCATGATATATCTAGCAAGTAAGCTCAGATCATGGCAAGATGTAATGCATTGTAAACATGTCATAGAAGGATAATAATCAAGGCTCCATGTAATTATATTACAATGCCAAATAAAATGCAAAAAAATCCAGCTCCCTCTCAACGTATGATGCAACTTTAGTTCAAGTTGAGTTATGGCAATATTAAAATCTAGAAGCTCCCAAATGAACTCCCCTGAACCAAAGCAATAAATTGAGAAGCTGGCAAAGAAATCAGAAGAGGCAGTCCTTAAAGCATAGACAAGATATAGAGGATACTATGGCTCAGACTGACTCCCATCTACCCCATATGACTCTAGGACTATCAACTGATCATCTAACCCACTAAGGAGCAAACACGTACCCTACCCTGTCTACCAAAGGGTGGCCCAACCCTTACTAGAACCTATAATAAATGAGTGAGCTCAACCTAGTGAGAAGAGAAACAGCTAATAAGCAGCATCTTAGGATCACAAGATGAGAGAAAGAAGTCTGAACAACTAGACAAGAGAAACATTCTAATCTATGCTAGAAGGACTAAACCCAATGCACCCGTATGCAATGCAGCAGAAAGGAGTAAGAGCATAATGAACATGATAAAGCACGAAGCACAAAACTCCCCCTCACAACAGTCCATAAGGACAAACCACCCCAAGCTCTCCCCGCAGAGCTGAAAACCTAGAGCTATCCAAAGGCTTGGTAAAGATGTCAGCCAACTGGTGGTCACTCTCCACAAACTGGAGCACTATGTCACCCTTCTCCACATGGTCTCTAAGGAAGTGATATCTGATATCAATATGTTTGGTCTGAGAATGCTGCACTGGGTTCTTAGCAATGTTAATCGCAGAAGTGTTGTCACAAAGGAGTGGAACACTGTCGATAACTAACCCAAAGTCCTGTAGGGTCGAGACCATCCAAAGCACCTGGCTACAGCAACGTACTCGGCCTCTGCAGTGGACTGAGCAACACCGGACTGCTTCCTCGAAGACCAGGAAACAAGAGAAGTGCCAATGAATTGGCAGGTGTCAGAAGTGCTCTTCCTATCTATTCTACAGCCAGCAAAGTCTACGTCGGAGTAGGCTCTGAGGGAAAGACAGGAAGATGAAGAGTACCAGATACCATAGTCTATAGTAGCTCGAAGGTACCGGAAGATGTGCTTCACCGCCTGGCGGTGAGACACGTGAGGAGAGCCCTAGAACCGAGCACACAAACACACAACAAAGTATATGTCTAGCCTCGAGGCCGTGAGGTACAAGACGGAGCCAATCAGACTGCGGTACTCCTTTTGATCCACTGGCTCGCCATCCTCATCTGGGTCGAGTGAAGCTGATAATGCCATCGGAGTTGACACCGGCTTGCCATCACTCATGTCAAAGCATCTCAGGAGGTCTCAAGTGTACTTGCCCTGATGCAAGAAAGTACCCTCCCGAGTCTGCTTGATCTGGAAACCAAGGAAGAAGCTCAACTCGCCCATCATACTCATCTCAAACTTTGTGCTTATGACATCAGAGAACTGGGAAACACGATCATGAGAAGAGCCAGCAAAGATTATGTCATCCACATAAATCTGGACGAGTAGAAGGTCATTGCCATGCCTGCAAATGAATAAGGTCTTGTCTACTTTACCCATCTCAAACCTATGACTCAACAAATAGGACTTAAGCCTCTCATACCAAGCTCTAGGGGCTTGCTTATGTCCATACAGGGCTTTGGAAAGCTTGTAGACATGGTTTGGGTATTTGGGATTCTCAAAACCTGGAGGCTGCCTAACATAGACCTCTTTCTCAATAAACCCATTGAGAAAGGCACTCTTGACATCCATCTGGTACAGTTTGAAGCCCTTAGACGCTGCGAATGCAAGCAAGATCCTAATGGCCTCTAGCCTAGCTACAGGGGCAAAGGTCTCCTCAAAATCTAAACTCTCAACCTGGGAGAAACCCTGAGCTACCAATCTAGTCTTGTTTCAAATGACTACCCATCCTCAGTCTGCTTGTTTTTGAAAACCCACTTGGTGCCTATGACATTATGACCTCTAGGGGGCTCAACAAGCGACCAAGCCTTGTTCCTCTCAAAGTTCTCTAACTCCTCACGCATGGCATTGAACCAAGACTCGTCGGAAAGAGCATGACAAATATCCTTGGGCTCAAAAGAGGCGACGAATGCATAATGGAGACAGAAGTAAGACAAGCTAGATTTTGAGCGTGTGACACGCTCAAAGAGATCTCCTGTCATCTGCTTTGAAGGATGGTATTTTTGAATATGACGGGGAGGTCCTGGATGAGAAGAAGAAGTGGTCTCTACCTTATGAGCTGACGAGGTAGGAACAGAGCCACTAGCTTCAGAAGATGCAGAAGGAATGAGTTGATCTCCTCGAGGTGCGGTGGTAGAAGCATGCACCTCAAGGGAAGGAGGAACTGGATCAGGTAAGCAACCTTCATCTCCATCTTCCTGATCATCCACAAAGATGGTCTCAGACTGCTCTATAGAACCTGAGATGTCAAGCCTAGTGCCAGGACTGGCCTTGTCGAAGGTCACCTCACAGGTCTCTGTAATTTTGCTAGACTCGTAGTTTTAGACCCTATACGCCCGCAAAGAAGTCGAGTGACCCAGGAAGATATCATCACAAGATCGTGACTCGAACTTATCTAGGTTCCCAGACTTCAAGATAAAACACTTGCAACCAAACATGCGAAAATGAGAGACACTGAGCTTTCGCCCATATCTCAACTCATAAGAAGTGCGATGCAAGTGTGCCCTCAGAAAAACTCAGTTTGAAACATGGCACGCGGTGGCTATAGCTTCAGCCCAAAACTTCCTAGGTGTAGAGTACTCATCAAGCATCATCCTAGCCATCTCGACCAAGGTACGGTTCTTCCTCTCCATAACACCATTTTGCTGGGGGATGTGCGGAGAAGAGAACTGATGCTCTACACCTGTTTCATCGTGGAACTTTTCAAAATAGAAATTCTTGAACTCCGTTCCATTATCATTGCGGATCGCTCGTAAGGCACCCAGGAGCTTAATAGAAAGCCTACTAAAACGACCCAAAAAATGACTGAATGTCTCATACTTCGAGGCTAAGAAAAACACCCAAGAAAACCTCGAGAAGTCATCGACCACAACAAGAATGTACCACTTCCCTCTTGCCGACTGCACTCTAACTGGACCAACTATGTCCATGTGAAGAAGCTGTCCTTGTGCATGGTCATAGTCACAATGACTAGAGGATGAGAAGCAGTAACCATCTTGCCATGCCGATAAGGAACACAAACTAAGTCTTTGACCATCTTGAGTTTGGGCAGACCACGAATGAGATTGTGGCCGCTAACTCGAGTCAAATGATCAAAGCCAATGTGACTAAGTCTCCTATGCCAGAAGGAAAGATCACGGGACTCTAAAGCAACTAAGCACTTGAGAGGGTCACCAGAAGACTTAACAAAATCAGGACGAAAGATCCTCCTATATCTAGAGATCCCGCAAACAAGACTCTCCGAAAAATCAAGAATTTTGTAAGTGTTTTTCCTTAAAACTTACCTCAAAATTGTCATCGGTAAGTTGAGGAACAGAAAGCAAATTGTATTGCAGCTTACTCACTAAGGCAACCTCTTTAAGAATGAAGGAGTCATTAACGCGCACTGATGTGGCACCAAGTAGCACTACAACTTTGGTTAGTGCTTGCAGTTCTGTGCACAATGTTCAAGAAGCTTTGAATACCAATTCTGAGGTTTCTAACGTGCACAAAAGACATATTTGGAAAGCTAATGAAGTCTATTTTCCAACGAATCAAACGGCACTTGATTTGGAGTTTCCTACATAAAGTTATGGCAATTTCATTGGATGCTGCACGAGCTGTCCGGAGAGACGCGCGAGACTTGCAAAACATAAAGAGTTCGAGTATTGCAATGCAAGTAAGGGTAAAATCCGACCACACCATGACTTTCTAAGGGCCTGTTTGGGAGAGCTCCACCAACTCCAGATTCACGAAAAACGTGGATCTGGAGCTGGATTCACCGTGGAGCAGCTACATGGTGGATCTGGGATTCGTCAAAGTGTTTGGTACAGCTCCACCTCCCTCTCTATCTCACTTCCACCTGGGCCCCACACGTCAGGGGGCAAAATGAAAAAAAATACCGGCGGCGCAGGCGCGGCAGCGGCCGGCGGGCGAGGTGGCCGGCGGCCGGCAGGCGAGGCGAGGCGGAGAAGAGAAGGAGGCGGAGCGGCCGGCGGGCGCAGGCGCAGGCGAGGCGGAGCGGCGGCTGGGGGGCGGGCGCGGCGCAGGCGGAGCGGAGCGGCGGGCGGGCGAGGAGGAGACGGAGCGGCCGGCGGACGAGGCGGAGGCGGAGCGGCCGGCGGGCGAGGAGGAGGCGGAGCGGCCGGCGGGCGAGGAGGAGACGGAGCGGTCGGCAGGCGCAGGCGAGGCGAGGCGAGGCCGGCGGAGAAGAGGAGGAGGCGGAGCGGCCGGCGGGCGAGGAGGAGGCGGAGCGGCCGGCGGGCGAGGAGGAGACGGAGCGGCCGGCGGACGAGGAGGAGGCGGAGCGGCCGGCGGGCGAGGAGGAGGCGGAGCGGCCGGCGGGCGAGGAGGAGGCGGAGTGGCCGGCGGGCGAGGAGGAGGCGGAGCGACCGGCGGGCGAGGAGGAGACGGAGCGGTCGGCAGGCGCAGGCGAGGCGAGGCGAGGCCGGCGGAGAAGAGGAGGAGGCGGAGCGGCCGGCGGGCGAGGAGGAGGCGGAGCGGTCGGCGGGCGAGGAGGAGACGGAGCGGCCGGCGGACGAGGCGGAGCGGAGCGGCCGGCGGGCGAGGAGGAGGCGGAGCGGCCGGCGGGCGAGGAGGAGACGGAGCGGTCGGCAGGCGCAGGCGAGGCGAGGCGAGGCCGGCGGAGAAAGAGGAGGAGGCGGAGCGGCCGGCGGGCGCAGGCGAGGCGGAGCGGCGGCTGGGGGCGGGCGCGGCGCAGGCGGAGCGGAGCGGCCGGCGGGCGAGGAGGAGGCTGGCGGAGAGCAGGCGCAGGCGAAGGCGAGGCGAGGCGAGGCCGGCGGAGAGCAGGCGCAGGCGCAGGCGAAGGCGAAGGCGAGGCGCAGCGACGAGAAAGAGGCAAAACGAACCGTTTTTTTTGTGTAATCAGTGGCATGGTGGGTAATTTTCCCCAACTCCACCAATTAGAGTTTGGTGGAGCACCCCTTGAGGTGCTCCACCAATTTGGTGAATCTGGAGCTAGATTCATGGTTTTGGTGGAGCAGATTCACGGTGGAGCTGCTGGAGCTGGAACTGTTTGGCTTGGAAAAGTGAATCTGGATCTGGATTTGGTGAATCTGGAGTTGGTGGAGCTCTCCCAAACAGGCCCTAAAGATTGAGAAGGATTCCTTTTCAGGTTCCAAACGGATTTGGAAGCCCCTTGAACCAGAAAACAAAACATATAAAGATTTGAAACCGATTCGGACTCGGATTGGGACAGCTGGCAAGACCGATACTAAAACGTCCATAACTTTCACAAACGGAGTCCGATTTGGGCGTTCTTGGACTCGTTGGAAAGCTATTTGGAAGCCCCACATAATGGATAAGGTGCCAGCCACGAAATCCTCATAGTCAGATCGCAAATTAAGAAAGAATCCAGAGGTAGCAGTTTAGGTATTTCCTTTTTAGTTCGTATTGGAGTTTGTTTCGGCCTTAGGCCAAGTAGTGCGTGAGTTGTAATCAAGGCCGTGCATTGTGCACCAATATAAGGCCAGGGCCTTAGCCCCATTGTAACTTAGACTTTGATTTGAGAAATAGAAACCAGAAAATCACCATGGTTTGGTGGCCATTGTTGGCGTGTTCTTGAGATTTCCATCGAGGAATTGCTCTTGGTGTGTTGAATCCAATTGTGGTGTTGGATTCTACTCGCTGAAACTTCGGTTTCTCTACCCTTTGTTCACGTGCTGCGGTGTGCGTGGGAGAAGGCTTATCTTGGAGAGGGCATCCAACAAGGCGTATCGTGAAAGATCAGGGCCAAAGCAACGGGGTTCAGCTAGCTTGCTAGTGGATCCGCATCATCTTGGTATCAGAGCGTGGTTGATCACGGTACGAGGTTGCTGAATTTTTCTTGATGGCGGGATCTATGAAGACTGAAGATGGCGAGGCGCGACATAATCATGCTGAGCTAATTGGGGAGGTGCCCCAATATGCGGCGTCTTTGCCGCCTGAGGTACGAATTGGATTTGAAGCGACACGTGACTACTTCTTGAGTTGTCACCGGAAGCTTGAAGGCAAGGTTGATGATTTGGGGGCGCGAATTGATGCTTTGACGGAGGCAATACGCCTCCAGCCACCACAATTTCAGCATGCTAAACGGGGACCTCAATATCCCGAACGGCATGCACCATATGAAGACGACGAACATGAGGAGATCTTTGATGGTGCAGCGGGCTTTGCTCCACAACCGCGCCATGCTCGGGACTACTGTGGTGCTGACCGTGGTAGGGACATGCGTGGCAGAGGTGCTGCCCATGGTGGAGGTATGCGTGATGGAGTCGGGTTTGCTCAGCGTGTTGCCGTGGATGATGGAATTGGGCGGATAAAAATTTCTATCCCATCATTTAATGGTAAAGCTGAACCGGAGGAGTACTTGGATTGGGAGATGCGTGTCGAACAAATTTTTGACAGCCATCACTATACTGAGGATAAGAAGATTCGGTTGGCGACAATTGAGTTCACCGGATATGCTCTTGTTTGGTGGAACCAATTGTGTCGCGTAGGAGCTCGTCCGAATACTTGGGTACAATTGAAGAATATTTTGAGGCGTCGTTTTGTCCCGGCACACTACACTAGGACCTTGTACAATCGGCTACAACAACTACATCAAGGTAATTTTAGTGTTGATGAATATTATAAAGAGATGGAGATGTTGATGATCCGTACAGGGACAGAGGAGCATGATGAGGCTACTATGGCACGTTTCTTTAATGGGTTGAATGAGGATGTGCAAGATAGGGTGGAGATGATCCATTACTACAACATTCAAGACTTGGTGCATCAAGCCGAATGTGCTGAACAACAATTGAAGCGCAAACAAGCTAAGGGTGGACATGCCAACACTCAAACAAAACCATGGAGGTGTGCATCACAGCAAGGCGATGATGTTGGTTCACACTCCAAGGTGGCGACATCAAGCCGTTCAAATGGGGCTCTTTCAAGGGAGGCAAGCAATAGAGGTAAAGAAGCAACTAAAACTGATTCTAGTTTGCCTTCTAATGCTCGTGCTAGAGAAATTGAGTGTTTCAAGTGCAAGGGAAGAGGTCATATGATGCGTGATTGTCCAAATCAACGAAGAGTGCTTCTCAATAAAGACGGCTATGCTTCAACAAGTTCTAGTAGTGATTCTGAAAGTGAAAAATCCGATGATTCCAAGGAAGATGTTGTCCATTGTTATCCAGAGTTGAATGGTGTTAATCTTTTGGTCCGAAAGGTGCAAAGTAAAGAAACTGAAACAAAAGGACAGCGGTGGAGTGTTTTTCAAGCGGAGTGCAAAATTAAAGATAAAGCATGCAAGTTGATCATAGATGGTGGAAGTTATACCAATGTGATTAGCAAAGATTTGGTGTATGCTTTAGGGCTGTCCACGTGGAGGCATCCTCAACCACATCATGTGGAGTGGCTACACAACTCCGGAAGGCTAAAGATAACTCACAAGGTACGTGTTCCGTTTGTTGTTGGTGACTATGTTGACAAGGTGGATTGCGACGTAGTTCCAATGGATGCATGTGGGTTATTGTTGGGAAGACCATGACAATATGATCGCAATGCTACGCATGAGGGCCGGTCCAACACATATACATTTGTACGTGAGGGAAAGGAGCATGTGTTGAAACCAAAATTGGAGAGTGCTATTCATGTTGATGAAGAAATTACAGCCAAGAAGAAGCAAACTCCCAAGATTACCCCAAAGCCGAGGACGGTTTTGCTTCAAGGAGGGGAGGATGATGTGGCACCAAGTAGCACTACAACTTTGGTTAGTGCTTGCAGTTCTGTGCACAATGTTCAAGAAGCTTTGAATACCAATTCTGAGGTTTCTAACGTGCACAAAAGACATATTTGGAAAGCTAATGAAGTCTATTTTCCAACGAATCAAACGGCACTTGATTTGGAGCTTGCTACACAAAGTTATGGCAATTTCATTGGATGCTGCACGAGCTGTCCGGAGAGAAGCGCGAGACTTGCAAAACATAAAGAGTTCGAGTATTGCAATGCAAGTAAGGGTAAAATTCGACCACACCATGACTTTCTAAAGATTGAGAAGGATTCCTTTTCAGGTTCCAAATGGATTTGGAAGCCCCTTGAACCAGAAAACAAAACATATAAAGATTTGAAACCGATTCGGACTCGGATTGGGACAGCTGGCAAGACCGATACTAAAACGTCCATAACTTTCACAAACGGAGTTCGATTTGGGCGTTCTTGGACTCGTTGGAAAGCTATTTGGAAGCCCCACATAATGGATAAGGTGCCAGCCACGAAATCCTCATAGTCAGATCGCAAATTAAGAAAGAATCCAGAGGTAGCAGTTTAGGTATTTCCTTTTTAGTTCGTATTGGAGTTTGTTTCGGCCTTAGGCCAAGTAGTGCGTGAGTTGTAATCAAGGCCGTGCATTGTGCACCAATATAAGGCCAGGGCCTTAGCCCCATTGTAACTTAGACTTTGATTTGAGAAATAGAAACCAGAAAATCACCATGGTTTGGTGGCCATTGTTGGCGTGTTCTTGAGATTTCCATCGAGGAATTGCTCTTGGTGTGTTGAATCCAATTGTGGTGTTGGATTCTACTCGCTGAAACTTCGGTTTCTCTACCCTTTGTTCACGTGCTGCGGTGTGCGTGGGAGAAGGCTTATCTTGGAGAGGGCATCCAACAAGGCGTATCGTGAAAGATCAGGGCCAAAGCAATGGGGTTCAGCTAGCTTGCTAGTGGATCCGCATCACGCACAGTACCTTTAGCGATGACTCGTCCAGACGAGGCGTCTCCGAAGGTGATCGTCTCATCACCTGAAGCTCGGACTAGGAAAGAGAACCAACGGGAGTCTTCGGTCATGTGTCAAGAACAGCCGGAGTCAACGAACCAAACATCTCCCTTCCCAGCCCGGCGAACCTGAGTCAACAAGAGAGAGATATCTGTGGCTCAGTACTGGGATAAATTAGAATAGATTTTGGTACCCAATACTGAGTCACACGATGAGCAGAAGAAGTAGTCAAACACGACTGACCTCTAACTACCCTACTCTTTCCGTCGCTCAGAAATCCAGAAGGTCTACGAGAATACCTGAAGCTGTTGTTGGACCCGACTACTATGGAGGAGCGAGTCTGACCCACAGCAACATGCTGATCACGCCGCGGATAGCTGTCTCGATGGCGAAAACAAGATCTACCCTCAGGACGGCGGATATCATGACCAATGGAAACTTGAGGACTAAAAGTAGAAACAGGAAAACCAAGTCCTCGATGCTGCTTAAGCACCTCAACATAATTGACCCTAGACCTCGTGTTAGTCTTAGGTGCACTCAGAGTATGGAGTTGACCCTGAATACGCCTAAGGGCGTGAACACGATCTCTCTACGCGATCTTGGCGCGCTTGAAGCATCTCTCAATTCTGTGTCCATCCTTCTGACAAAAGGTACAATGATACTTCATCTTTTGGGAGATAGAAGTAGTATGATGGGGCTTGACCTTTAGAGAGGTCGAAGCAACAGTGATACCACCTTACTGTCAGAGATCCCTTGGACAAAGCCCGCAGATTTGAACTCAACCTTTTTGGTTCTGGGCTTGACCTCGATCACACCTGCTGCTACAAGTCTGAGAATAGCAGGTGGATGCTTCCTAACATCCTCTAAGAAATCATATCCTAGACCTTGATTGAACTTGCAGATCTTGGATTTATCTAAAATAAGATTTAACTTCTTCTTGCCTCCAACAAATCTCTCAAGAGTGTTCATAAGATACTGACACTCCTGAAAGAGAGAGGTGCAAGAAGAGCTGAGGGAAGAAGAGACAGCAGAAGGAGAGGAAGAAGAACCAACAGCAGAAGAACGAATAGCACGTGCGTATCTCTCCTTGTGCACGGCTGCCTCAACCATGAGGGCTTCGCATGACGCACATGGGGTAGTCCGAATTCTAGCCATTTGGTTCTTGTCGTTTTTCCTAACAGTCTCTCCCATGTCCTTATTTTTCTCCCCCACTTCAACACACACAGAGCAACCAGATTGTGGCTTTGCTAGTAGGTCATTAGTTAGCTTCACACACTTGTCATTCAATGCAATAAGTTCATATTTTAGTTTTTCACAGTTATTGTATGGTGAGGTAATAGGGTCCTTAGACGCATATTGAACCATTTTGTTGTTGTGGTCAATCATTTCTTGAAACTGTTTTGAGACAAATTCAAATTCAGTAGTCAATTTGGGATAGTTGACACAAGAGGCAGTTGGCTCAAGTAAAGCAGCTCTCATTTTAGCAATTTCATGGTCTGCCTTTTTTAGGTTAAATTTCAAATTATTACAGCTTTCACATGTTTCTGGCAGATCAAGAAGCATAGTGTAAAGACCTCTAAAGGTATTGTCCTTATCCTTACATGAGGTGCAAGATGTAGTCTCAACAGTAGTAGATGAAAGAGAAGCTACCCTAGTCATCTCTAGTTCAGCAAGCAGACTAACATTCTCCGCCTTAAGCATGTCAAGCTCAGAGTCACACTATCATGAGAGGTCCTTAGCTTCTCCATATCTCCAAGCAAAAAAGTACACACATCACAATCATCACGGAAGAGAGCAGATTTAAGTGAAGTAAGCTCCCGTGACAAGCTCTCTATCTCCTTCTCTAGATCACCAACCCTAGCTCTAGATCTAGCATAAAATTTTCCTGGCTTGAGAAAAACATCATTGAGCTGGTTGTAGGAGGGACCTACCTCATCGGAGTTGGTGTAGAGATCGTTCTCGCTGACGTCGGTCTCATTGGCCATGAAGCACATGCTGATGAAGTCGTCGCCGTCCTTGGGGTCTTGATCATCCTTGCTGTCGTCGTCACTCCACCCTTCCATGTCGCTGAAGTTGATGTCGTCGAAGGCGGTAAGAACGCGGTGGAAGAGTTTCTTGGCTTTGCCATGGTTGCGATACTTCTTCTCTTTCCCTTGGACATGAGCTGTGGCCTTCTTGTTGCAGTTCTTGTTAATGTAGTCGTTCTTGCTCGCACCGCCGTAGTCGTTCTTGCCTACTCAAAGCAAATCACTGGCCTACTCCTCATTCTGTCTCTCACCCTCTTGTATGCATGGGAGAATTTTCTGGCCAAGGGGCTAGTTCACTCTTAGGTAGCTGCTCAATTTGATCATCGCTTATTTCACACAGAGCCTCCTCAACTGTGTATCGATCGAAAGGCAGGGCGACAGAGCCCCCAACCGACGGGAGTTGTTACGTCCAGTATGTGAGCAGCTAGAGAAAAACCAGTAGCACCATTAGAGAAAACTCTAAAAGCAGGATTGGGATCGGTGACCAATGCCATCGACTGTGACTTCGACTTGCGAGAGACAATGTCAATCTCGTGAGTCTTGAGGCGTGAAAACAACGCATCAAGAGTCAAAGTCAAAAGATCTGTCGTGTCCTTGATGGTGGTCACCTTCATCTCCCAAACTCGCAAGTCTAAAGCAAATAACATCTAACGAGCGTTGTCCGAGTCAGGGTATGTGAGACCGACTGCTTGAAGATTGCTTAAGATTTTGTGAAACCTCGCAAAACACTCATATGAGGACTCACCAGCGAGCATTTCAAACTTGTTGTAATCTTTCTTGTATTGGTCCTGTCGTACGGTCTTGATTTGGGTACTGCCCTCATGGTATGCATCGAGGGTAACCCAAATGTCGTAGGCCGACGAAAGATCAGAAATGCGATCGAATTCGCTTCTGCTAAGACCTTGGATTATGACGTTCCTTGCCTTATCATTCGCCTCAACATCTGGCATATTTGCCACTGTGATGTTCTCATTGGCAGGAACAACATAGCGAGTTTTGACCTTTCTCCAAATAGCATAGCCCTGAGCCTGTATATACGACTCCATCCTACTCTTCCAGAAGAGATAGTCGATCCCATCGAAGATTGGGAGCTTGGTGGAATACTTGTCTGTTGCTATGGCTCAACAGACCGGCTAAGATCTACAGAGAAGAGCTAATCGGCTCTGATACCACTTGTAGGACCAAAATAGCAACAGAGGGGGGTGAATGTTGCCTTGAAACCTTCCCAAGTATTCACACAACTCTTCTTCTCCAATAGCTATTGAGCTATGAACACAGAAGGAGTTTGCTCACTGGAAACCGAGACAGGAAAGAAAAACTGACTGACAACAGAGAAGATCGACAACACAGACCAACGGCCATCAACAGAGCACAACTCGGCAGAAAACACGACAGAGCAGGAAGAGGCATTCGACCGCAAGAAACAAAACTCGTGTAACTTTTGATTCTCTGGTCAAACAACCACGAAACTCTAACCACAACAAGATAACGACCTCTGGTCGAGAAATCACGGAGCTAAAGGGAGCTCTACGCTGTGGTCGAGGAGAAAGACATAGTCGAACTCAAAACAGAGGAAGCAGTAGGAGCTCGACCGCAAGATCCAATTTCTGAATAACTTTTGATTCACGGATCTTTTGGTCACGAGACTTTAAACACTGCAAGAACTCATCCTCTTAGAGAGATTTTACAAAGAAAACAAGAACTCTCTATCGAGACCACAATAGACGCCATACTCGAACTCTGAACAGAGGAAGACCGGAGGCGCACGACCACTCGGCAAAAATGCAATCCAAATCTGTGCTCTCGGGAAGAACTGGCCAAGATAGCCTTGAGGAAGATTCCTAGTTCAGAGCAAGACAAAACTAAGGCTACTCGAGCAAAGAACTCCACTCCAAACAGAATAGGGCAGGAGAAGCTAGAGAACAGAGAAAGAATGGATACAAGCTATCAAAACATCTCAGACAAAATAATTCTCAGATAGATGCAAAGAGATGAATGATTGCATAAAGGAGGTTTGTACAGCCACTCCATACAAGCTCTCAATCCAGAGCAACACACACAAAAATAGAGAGAAAAGCCCGAGTGATTTGCCAGAAAACCTCAACCTCAGACTCGAGCTCTACCTCCTCTATTTATAGTCTTCAAATACCGGGGGGGGGGGGGAACCCGTTAACCCCGACCTAACACCGGGTTTTACATGCAGACAACCCGCTAGCACCGACAACATTGCTTTAACTAGTGCTTTAACTAGAGATCAGTTTCCTTTGCAGCTTTGCGCATTTCTGCAAAGTGCCCCTCTGCGCATTTCTGCAAAATGCCCCTCCTGCACCTTCTCGAAAACTTCCTCCTCTCTTCCTGTCCATGTCTTGCAACCACCTCGCAAGCCTCACCGTCTTCGGCATCCCGACCGTTCTCGACCTTAGCACCGCCTGTGCCTAGTTCAGGCCATCCCATGTCTTGCCACGACTTAACCTCAAAGTCCTGCAACCATCACAGACAAGAAAACATCACACAGCACCGCTCGAAACAAAGATAACATCAATTTGCATCAGAAGAAAGTGCTCAAAACATACTCCTACAAAGTCGTATACCCATTACAACCGGTTAAACGGAAGCTATGACCACAACCAAGGGTTTCAACGTGGTCGAAGGGACTTCCGACCACATCTGACCACGCTACGACTCCATCCGAGCGCTTCCGACCGCGTCCGACTACGTCCCGAGCACATTCGACTACGTTCGACCACAACCGACCGCGTCCGACGTTGTCCCGAGCACGTTCGACCGCGTTTGCTCACTTCCAACCGTGCTCTGACTACGCTACGACCATGTCCGACCGCGTCACAATGTGGTCGAGGTCTACCGACTTCCCAACATGGTCGTCAGTCCGACCGCCGACTATCTACCGCAGCGGTCGAAACTTCGACTTCCGACCGCTCCTAGCAATAGCGTGGTCGTAAACTGTCTGCTGACTTTTGACCAGGGATAATGTGGTCGTAAACCCTTCCGACCTCGTTCAAATTTCACTGCAGAGGTCGTAACTCGATCAGCAGGCTTCTGACTTTCGACAAAGAGGTCGTATACTCTCCTGCTGCCATCCGACCACGGCCAATGTGATCGTAAGTCCGTCTGGGGGCTTCCGACCATGGCCAACGTGGTCGTAAAGATCTTCTGACCACTCACCCAGAGCTACGACTATGCAGGAGAAGCACAAATCAAACTCAATCTTTCTAAAACAAGAGTCAATTACTCATCACAAACATGCGGTCACCTCCACATGGTTTCTCAGCGCATCCTAATCCAGCTCTTCTAAACTATCCTCTCCCTCATCTTCTTCACCAGATTTCTTAATAATGGCATCTAATATTTTTTTGATCTCCTTCCTCTCATCTATCCATTATGAGTTGTTTGGCTGCAACCTTACACAGGCGACCAACAATTTACGTCTGGAGCAGCTCCTCTGCTCACACCTTGCTTTCTTTCCTCTACTCGCTTCCATCTGTCAGGTGGATCTCATCATCCACCATCGATAGATGTGTCTTGTTGCCACTCAGGAAAGGGAAACCGCCCTCAGCCTTGTTCTTCTCTGTAATGTGCGCAAAGCGGAAGAAACTTTTGCGACAGTGAAGAGACACATGGATAACATTGTTGATCAAGCAGAAGCGGCTAATTCTGAGGAAGCTTATCATGGCATCCTCTTTGAGATTATGTACCATGATAATGATTTGCCTAGGCTAGAGGAGGAAGTGGAGAGGGCAAGGACAATCTTCACCGCATTCGAGAACTCAGCGGTTGATCCTCCAACTCCAAAAGTCGAAGAAGAAGCATATGAAGCCCAAAAGACTAAGATATGGGAATATCTTTTTTTGGGACTTTTGTCATAAATTTCCCTTGAATTTGTCTTTTGAAAAAGCAACTAGTCACACTAGCACACTTATTTGTTCCAACTCAATAGTTTCTGTATTTCATACAATAAAGGACAAAACATAGACAGTTGTAAATAAAAACTGCCTGTGATAGTTTCATAGATGGTTCTACTTAAAACCGACGATTGTAAATAAAAACCGCTTGTGATAGTTTCATAGATGGTTCTACTTAAAACCGTCTATGATAATATGTATATCATAGACGACTTTTAAACCTAACCGTCCGTGATATTTCAAAGACGGTTTTAGCCATGAACCGTCTGTAATAATTAAAGCATAGACGACTCCACATGAATCATCTGTGGTGAGTTGTCCAATATAGCTTGTTTTGTAGTAGTGTGAACAGTACCACGGAAGGGGAGAGAAAATGCAGAGAGAGAGAGAGAGAGAGAGAGAGATCGGAAAAAAGAAAAGGAAGGAAAATAAAAGATGTGCTAAGAAAATGGATTTGACCCAGAAAAATAGAACATATATTTTTTTTGGAGATTTGAATATTTGAGAATTTCAAAGAATTTCATTGTTCCAGAAATTGGGATAATTCAATTGATCTCCAATAAATAGCAAATAAACTCTGAAAAATCTAAGAAAATATAGAGAAAATCCTTGCAGCACAAGGAACCCAAATAAAATAGGTTTTGATTTACTTGACGTTTACTTTATTCTGGTTAAATCTTTTTTAATTTCTAAAAAATCATATTAATCTTTATTAATTCAAAAAAAATCCAAATGGTTATTTTTATTTTAAAACTTCAAAAAGGCAATGAAAATTAGGATTTTACATGAAAGATCATTTGTCGCCCCTGTAAAAATAAAAGCAAATAGATTGAAGCTTATGGATGCTATGGTGTCACAAAGCACCAAGAAACAATTATGCACTTCATTATGCAAATTAATATCCTTTCAGTTTTACAGATAGGTAGTCTTGTGAGATATTTTGTTGTTGTTGCAAGCACCTCCAATCTTTAATGAATAAAATGTACATCTGATTGACATAAGCAGGTGCAATGAATTTATCACCTCCTAGGCAATTATGCTTGTTATTCAGGTCCATGCAAGTTAGAATACGTAGATCCAGCAGGCCTTCAGGATCAAGATCTCTAGCACCATGTGCCACCATGAAAATTGTAGCACATGCAAGAGTGTGGTTCCATGTTCATTGCTATTTACAAAAAGAACTACTTAAAAAATTATATAAATAGATATAATCCACCTATTGAATTTCAAAGGATAATTACTAACCATGAAATAAAATCATCTAACTCGAGAATTGAGATACATATCTTTTCAATCAACACTGGCATGATAATACTGTTTGCATTGTCCACAGTAGCAAATTATGATATGACTTGCTTTTAGTTAAATGGAATAGAAAATTACTCGAAAAAGTACACATTATGATATGACTCGCTTTTAGTTAACTGGAATAGAAAATTACTCAGAAAAAGCACACAGCATTCACAAGTAACCACTAATAAAAAGAACATGTAAACTAAAAACTACTCTGAAATTTATGGAACAATGACACTATATATGGATTTTAAAACAAACACTTATATAACCTAACAAGATAATCCATCCATGTGATTCAGAAACACAAACGAGCTAGCATGTCACCGTTAGGTTGCCCAGAAGATATGTTGTGAGGTAGACAGATGATGACCAAAATAGTGAGGCTTGGCCATCACATTGCCAAATTACAAAAAAAAATAGAGACCCTCCTGTATAGAAGCATGCATACTAACATAGAAGACAACTATAATTAGATGGCGCAGCAGAAAATCAATTTGATTTAATAAGAATAGATTTTATTACACTTGCACCAATGACAACTTGAGGTCTTCCATAGCTCCAAGTGCTGGTTCACTGGCTTCACTTACCTTTGTATGGAAACCAATGTTGATTTAGCCTTATGCAATATATTTGGACAGCATTTGGATTGCATAAGCTTGGGCATACATGTCAAAACATGTAAAATGATTTAGAGCATAATTGGGACATTATGCAATGTGAAAAAGAGATTCAAGTAAAGATTATGTAATATTGTAATCTCATCTCAAGTAGGGACAAGTAGAAAGCTATTGGTTTGGTTTGGTGAGATAACTACAAATTTTCAGCTCTAACTTTGTATTTTAAAATTAACCTCAACCTAACTTGAGAATGAAGGGAGCATCTCAACAATTATGGACAAAACCAAGAATCAAGAGGTGATCAAAGCAGAAGTCGTCAAAGAGCATTACAAAAATTGGGAAGAGATCTAAGACTGTGTGCCATATATTCACCTTGAGTAGTGGTCAAAGTAGAAGTGGTCATGCCGTAGCAGAGGTGGTCGTCGAGGAGTCGATGTACTTCGGCATCACGGGGAGGGCAGCGGAGGTGGCATCTCATTAGATGACATGGGGTGAGTGGTGACATCCTCGAGCTGTGTTGGGTAAGTGGAGGTGGTTACTGGTGTTGAGGATGGGGTGCAAGGAAGTGAAGGCACTTGGGGGGGACATGGCTCATGAGGTGAACTCGAGGCACGAGCACAAGCACAAGCACAAGCAGAATTCAGCCACCATGACCAATGACACCATGGTGGCATTGTCTTCTCATAATCACCAATCTTGAAAGTAACATGCACCATAAACTAAACCTTCACATCCCCTACTCACTAAACCATTGCACATGATATGGACGTGAATGTTTTAGCATCTTTAACCCAAGGTTCTCACATAATTCAATACTAGTTAAGTTATAACAACTACCATCATTAATAATAAGTTTGATTACTTTATTGTTTATCTTGGCTTGTGTTTGAAACAAGTTGAGCCACTGTGGATATGCATCTCTTTCTTGGGCAAGCATGCTCAATTTTTTGGTGATTACTAGTGCCTCTTTCGTTTCATAATGCAATACATCAATCTCTTCATTATTATCCGAGACAAGCTTAATTTTCTCCTTTTCATGACTGAGCTCAATCTCATCTTCACTTGTAGATTCACACTCTCTATCTTTCTTCATAAGCATAACTCGGTTATTAAGACACTCCCTAGAAATATGACCACACCTCAAGCACTTGAAGCATTGAATTTTTCTACTCTTTACTATAGCACCAATTGAGGATGTAGGGGATGGAGTAGTTTTCTTCTCACTTGATGTAGGAACTGATTTTGCAATTGAGGAAGAACGAGCATTAGCATTTGAATTAGTGATAGCTGAAATTGTACCTCAACCCAAATTGAATCATGCTTTGGTAGCGTTAGAGGATGATGATGGAGCTTTCAAATTGAAGGATGCTATCCTTGGTGCTGGTTTTACATATTCTAATAATTGCTTCTCTACCTTTGTCGCTTAATACACCAAATCAACAACAGTATTATAGGGCTGATATTGCACAATGCATTTGATGTTTTATTTAGACCAAATTGAAAAAAATACAAGTGTTTGGTCTTTATCCTCATGCACATGGGCCGTAATCATAGCTTGCTCCATATCCTTGTAGTATTCCTCCACCGAACGACCTTCCTGTCTCAAATTTTGTTACTTATCAAAAGATCATGTTTATAAGTATTAGGAACAAAATGTGCTCTCAGCTCTTGCTTCATTTCAGCCCATGATGCAATTGGGGGTTCCCCATTATCTTCTCTTTAGTTCATCACTTGCTCCCACCAAATCAATGCGACGCCATGTGTAGCTTCTTCTCCTATGAATAATTGTGTACCCAAAAAATCTTATCTACCTCGAGATCCCATGTGAGATATGCATCTGGATCGAAAGTGCCTTCAAATTTGGAAATAGTGAATTTGAGTTTCTCAAACTTCTCCACGTGTAGGTCTTCATGACGACAGCCATGACATTGATAGTTGTCATTGCGGTGTAGCCAAAAGTCATCACCGAAGTCATCAATGTGGGCGGCCCCATCGTGCCCTCGGCCACAGCCTCTCCCTTGGCCATGGTCATTACCAAAAACACCTCCGCTATGCCCGGTAAAGGTGGTTGAATCACGTTGGCAGCGATTCGATCTGCTTGAGCTTCTCTGTGAGCCGTGTAGCCCTTTCCTCATCGGTCTCATCAAGCTTAACACCTTCTTCATGGATACCAACTGAACCTCACTCCTTGCGAAGCTTCTCTAGTATATCTCTTCTCAAGATGCTCATATTGTCATTCAACTGAGTGGTGAAATTATTTATGAGCTTCTCAAGGTCAACTGGTGTAACATATGCTTATTCTCCTTCTTTATCTGCCATGGTTAGTATAAACAACAAGAAAAGCTATGTATGTGGATGTGGGAAGTTTATTGGTGAAATTCACTCAACCTCACATTCTCTTACCAATCGAAGTTCCTATGTGTTACAAGGTGATAGATTAAGCGAATTCAATTGCACAAGCACTATTAAATAATGGCTTATTTGTGGAGTTTGGATGGAAAAATATTTACCTATGTAATCTAAAATTCTAGATATTGTAAAGTTAAGAAATAATCCAAGCTAGAATAGTTTGCCCAAGTACTGATCTAATAGGTTTAAGTGAAGTGTATGAATGCACATGCAAAGATCAATGTGACTCAATGCAAACAAAGGAATGAGCTAAATAGTGACAATATGAAATTGAGGATTAAATAGCTCGTTTTGTACCAAGTACTAGGAGAGACGTTAGCCAATTGCAAGAAAATAAAAATAAGGCACTAGATTGCTCAAGAAATAAAATATACAATTTGAAGGTTATGAACTAGAATTAGCTAATGTCAATTCGGCCAAAGCTCACTTTTTCTTAGGATTTTTCTTTATGTTGATCGCCTTCTTCTGTGTTGTTTTTTATATATAATTGTGGCCGACACTAAGATTTTAGCTTTTCTTTGAGCAAAAACCAAAATTTTCAGCGAGTGTAATTATTACCAAGAGCAGCCCTTAATGCAATATCAAAAACTAGTCTCAAAGATGAAAGAAAATAATATAAGTGAAGCTTACTGGAATTAATGCTTTCAGATGAAACAAGGGAAATGACACAATGATTAAGCTATGCAAAGGATACACGGTGATTAGCACCTAAACAAAAATTCTAATGGACAAAAACTTAATAAAACTCACAAAAATAATAGATGCAAAAACTAGTGTTTTGAATTTTTTGGCTTATGTATAGGATAGAAAAATAAATCTAATTATGGGTAAATTGATCCTACTGTGGCAACCGTGTTCTAATACCAAGATGATATGGGGATGTCAAAATCTTCACGATGTAGGATCGATGACGATAACTTGGATCTGTGCAACCTGATGAACCGATGGCGCCAACCATTGTTAGAACAGTAACATACAATAAAAGAATTCACCCAACCATATGCTTATGATCCCGTCTACCCGACCATACAGTAGACGTATCGCCGCTCCTGCGAATCACAAGGAAGCACAAGAACAACAGAGGTATTCTCAAGAAAATTTCCCAATTCCCAAAAGGCAGCATGTAGCATCAACCTGAGAATAAGCAATATTGGCTATCTTGATGAACTCGACGCCTCACTTCTACGATGCTGGACACTATAAGTGTACTATGCAATCAAGTTTTACATTCACGTAACATCAATAAATGTTATAACTCATTGCTTATGTATATATCCATGATCCAACAAGTCTGGCGACGGCGAGAACCTGTGAGCTTCCTCAACTCACACTTGGTCTCTGAGTAATCTATCAATGATAACGGATCCTTCATCAAAGATAATATAACGAGGGGATTGCTTGCTCACAGTGACAAGGACTACATCATGATACTCTTCAACCAAGGGTAAGTGCTTCACTAGTTGTCAAACAAATTTCATTTGTACTTTATACACAACATAAACTTAGGATTAATCACTATGGCAACATATATGACTAGGGGTCACTGGATTATGATTGTGATTGTACCAAAGTAGAGCAAGTTAATATTCCTTGATTCTCTACTTAGGAATAACCATGACTTCACTCGTGTGCAACAAATAATTGACAGGTAAACACAATTTTTTAATACATAACTCTATTGTAGTCTTCCCTTTATTTGCAATGGCCGAGGCTAACCTTTTGGAATCACATAGATTGTTCAAGGCTTACGTTGCCTAGGGAGGTAGACATAAGGAATCCAGCGCCACACTGCAACATAGGAGGTGATTTCTGGTACCCGCTACAACACAACAACCATATATCACACTTCATTATAGTGCCTCTAAAACTGACAATACCTATGTATATAATTCTATTTTTACAATGCCACTAGTAGCTACAGGGCAACATATGTAACTTCTACGTTTGCCGCCATATGGAGGAAATCATAGACGCTAAGATGAATGATCCAGAGGTTTGTTAACTTGTCAATAATTATTTTGCAATTATCACTATATATATAGTATAAATAATAGGGGCACCATGGTGCCTAGGCTCCATGATTAAGACTTTCCATCCATGATTGATTTAGCATACTAAATCAATAATTTCGTTTCTAAATCGATGCCTTTTCAAATTAATGAATGTTAATGGGTTTGCCTGATATATTATATACCATTGCACTAGCACGCATCTAAAAACAATCCATCGGCAGAGAGGCTTGATGCCCAGACACCATGGTGCCCCATACATACATACATACATACATACATACATACATACATACATACATACATACATACATACATACATACATACATACATACATACATACATACATACATACATACATACATACATACATACATACATACATACATACATACATACATACATACATACATGTGCTAATGACTTAACACTACTCCTAGTGACAGAGCGTGGAATTTGACAAAAGTGCAATCGATCTCGACAAACTCGTTGAAATTCGAGGAAATCTCTCTCAATTCTTGATAGCAAAGGTCATAAACAAGACTGGAGAGTTCTACCCAGTAATGATTAGATGTTGAAACATTTGATACAATTGTAATTACTCAATTGTGCTTAATCAAATAATTCATTCAAATGTACATCATTTAGTTGAGATCTGTGTAATGATTGTCATGTACTATATATGTGATCTGTTTGCTTATTTTCAGAGAGCATGACTAGCATTTCCTGAGGCTAACTGAAAAACAAGAAATAATATAGGTATTTAATTAGCTATCACAGGCAGTTTTTAGTATTACCTGTCAGTGATATCTAAGATATTACAAACGGCTATGTCAAGAACCGTCTGTGATATATGACATATCATAGACGGTTTTTAGTATTAACCATCTGTGATACTTGAGATTTCACAGACGACTATATTAAATAACTATTTGTGATACTTGATATATCATAGACAGTTTTTTTGAAAAACCATCTGTGTTGTAATTATCACAGATGATTTGTGAGCCGTCTGTAATAACCACCTATTATCACAGACACATAAATTCGAACAGTTCAAAAACCATCTGTGATAATGGTTTCGAACTGTCTATAATGAGTCTTTCTGTAGCAGTGGGTGGTGGGAGGAGGGGTGACCAGGAGGGAGAAAGGGGAGATGAATGAGAAAAGGAGAGGATAGAGCTAACCTCTACTACCGCCGTGGCTATCACTGGCGCCGTCACTGTCAACGTCATAACCACTACTGCCTAGTCACCACCATGGCCATCGCTATTGCCTAGCCATTGCCATTGCTAAGGCTCAGTCCTTATCTGGATGAAGGAGGCCCAGATTTGGATGCCAGCGACAAAGAGGCCCAGATCTGGATGCCGGTGATGAAGGAGGCTCAGATCCTAGGGAGCAGTAGTGCGGGTTGCGGCCAGCGGGGAGCAGGAGTACAGGTCACGGCCTCACGGGAGGAGTAGCCAGCCGGAGGGAGTGGAGACTTAGTTTGTGGAGAGTCTGGGCTAGAGGGCGAAGATTTTGGGTTGGGCTGCACTTGGGCCGAGCCATGTCAAGCTATTTAGCTCATCTTGTTTGGAGCTCGAGCCGAGTTCTAATAAAGCCTAGAATGAGCTAGGCTAGAGTAGCTCAGTCCTAATGGAGGTATGCATGAATCTTTAGGCCATCCACGAGGGCAAGAATTGATTGATTACTAGGTAGAAAATCAGTCAACTGATGCCAGACAATTCCCCACTTAGCTTATAAACTAGTATATCATTTTTTCGTGCTCTCATGCTACCCTGAAATGGCATGGACCTCGAAGAGCAAGTGATACAATTTTTTTTAGCAAGGAAGTAATATTTGTATGGGATAATTGACTATATGCCACTACAATCATGTTCGGTCTAAAAAATACCACTGCAATCATGTTCCTTTGAAAAATGCCACTTCAATCGTGAAATACTTCTAGAAATACCATTATGCTTGGGATAATTGACTATATGCCACTGCAATTGTGTTCGGTCTAAAAAAATGCTACTGCAATCGTAATCCTTTGAAAAATGCCACTCCAATCATGAAATACTCCTAGAAATACCATTATGCTCAATACTAGCTGATTTTTACTAATATAAAATGGGGTTTTATTGATTATAATGTTATTTATATGAGTATGAGATGATTGGAGTGGTATTTATCTACACAAAAAATACAAATCAGAATACGAAAGGTGTATTAATGTAAAATTGGCTTGTATTGATCATAATGGCATCGATAAAAGCCCATTTTATATGAATATACCTCTCTTATGTTAATATAAAAATAAATCGAAATATAGAAGGTGTATTCATTATAAGTCGGCTAGTATTGAGCATAGGGGATAATTGACTATATGCCACTGCAATCGTGTTCGATTTGAAAAATGCCACTGCAATTGTGTTCCTTTAAGAAATGCCACTCCAATCATGAAATACTCCTAGAAATTCCATTATGCTCAATACTAGCAGATTTTAATTAGTACACCTTCCGTATTTTGATTATATTTGTATGGACAAAATACATATCAACATAAGAGAGATATATTCATATAAAATAGGCTTTTATTGATGCCATTATGATCAATACAAGCCGATTTTACATTAATACATCTTTCGTATTCTGATTTGTATTTTTGTGTAGATAAATATCACTTCAATCATCTCATACTCGTATAAATACCATTATAATCAATAAAAAACCCATTTTATATCAATAAAAATCAGCTAGTATTGAGCATAATGGCATTTGTAGCAGTGCTTCACAATTGGAGTGGTATTTTTCAAAGGAACATAATTGCAATGACAATTTTTAGACCGAACACAATTACAGTGGTATACAGTGAATTATCCCTATAGTCTCTTACTCTCCCGCGGTTCATGATTTGTTGGACTCGGCACCCGTCCCCGACCGCTTCCTGTTGCTCCACATCCAGGTCCAACTCGTTCATACTCACTTTCAACACCACTAACCACACCATCCGTACTCTCCGAGTTGGTGGTGAGGCAGTGACCATCACCGAGTTGCCGTCGCCTAGCTGCTCTGCACTACACTATGGTACTTTTTTTTGCCGGTAAAAGGTGTATCTATCGGGACAGATCTTTGCTGACGCCGCTTGCCATGGTTGATGTGTATCTGTTGGTAAAACCTTCGCTGATAGATAGCTTTGTCGGGGACGGGTCTTTACAGGCGGTGAACTACACGAAACCTAATCCTGATGACCAGCATCTTAGCACATCTTTTTTATCGGTTGCCCACGCACTACTACAGAAAGCCTCACAGTAGACGCCTCATCACAGACGGTTTTGTGAAACCGTCTCTGATGAACACTATTACAGACGGTTGTAATTAGGAGGCCGTCTGTGGTATTTGTGGCGGGAAAATGGATTATCACAGGCGGTTATTACCGAAGGATCACAGACGGTCTGTATTAAAAACCGTCTGTGATAATCCCAGATTATCACAGACGGTTTTTAATATAAAACCGTCTGTGATAAGCTAGTTATCACAGACGGTTTTTAATCAAAAACCGTCTGTGATAATTCACAGACGGTTTTTAGTTAAACACCGTCTGTGATAATGGCTAAGGCATTTATTGCGCTGCTCAGACCGCATCTGTCTTCATTTCGATCCAGATCTATCCACTGCTGCGCACTTTTTCACTCGGGAGGAAGCTAGGCGATTTCAGGCCAGTTAATTTGGTGGGAAGAGGCAGAGATTGAGCTTTGAATATTCAGTCTTTCCTGGTTGCTCTAGATATGGTTAGTAATGTAATTTATTTTTTCTTTAATTGCATTACAATTTAGGTCTAAGTAATCCATTAGTGGTTATTGAAGATGGTTAATTTGCAAAATTGTTGGTTATATAATAGCTGTTGTGTTTGCAATATGAATTGAGCTAGCAAATTAAGTCTCAATATAATAAATGTGGCCCGTATATATGTAGTTATAATTAGTTAATCTAGATTTTAATACTAAGTTGTTATATATGTACGTAACGTAGGACCGAAGCTGGATGTATGCCGCGAGCCGTGTGAGTGAAGAGTACATTAATGGCGTTTCTGCTTTTATAAGAGCCATCGAGGAGGATATGTTGAATAAGGGGGTGGAATATATGTGCTGTCCATGCACTGACTGCGAGAATTTGAAGATGTTTAAGAACCGAGGGCAAATTGTAGCGCACTTGATTCGGAGGGGTTTCAAAAAAGATTATACGTGTTGGACCAGTCATGGCGAAGTGAATGATCATATGCCGCCGGATGACATCGTCGGTGAAGTGAATGATATGCCCCCGGATGACATCGCCGGTGAAGTGAATGACATGCCGCCGGTTGATGTCGATTGTGGCTCGGATTCGGATAGGTTGCACGATGATAATCTGAATCAGATGCTTCGCGATGTAGAAGAGAACTATGATGAGAGAGAGTATGTTAAATTCCGTGGCTTGATGGAGGACTCAGAGAAACCTTTGTACACGAGCTGCAAATACACGAGGTTGTCGGCCGTGCTTGAACTGTTGAAATTGAAGGCAAGCAATGGTTGGTCCGACAAGAGTTTCACGGCGCTGCTAGGTCTTTTAGCGGACATGCTTCCGGAGGGAAATGAGTTGCCTAAAACCACGTATAAAGCCAAGAAGGTTCTTTGTCCGTTGGGAATGGAAGTAGAAAGAATACATGCATGCCCGAACGACTGTATCCTCTACCGTAAAGAGTATGCAAACATGCATGTATGTCTGGTGTGCAACGCATCCCGATACAAACGTAACAATCAATCAGATGATGGCGAGGGAACAGAGGCAAAGAAAGGACCTCCTGCTAAGGTGACATGGTATTTTCCTATAATTCCCCGTTTGAAAAGGTTTTTTGCAAATCCAAAGGAGGCAAAACTACTGCGTTGGCACTCGGAGGAGCGCAAGAAGGATGGAATGATAAGACACCTTGCTGATTCCGCGCAGTGGAGAAACATCGATAGGAGTTTTGCAGAGTTCGGTGCAGAACCAAGGAATATAAGGTTTGGACTGAGTACAGATGGAATGAATCCTTTCAGTAGCATGAGCAGCCGACACAGCACATGGCCCGTGACTCTCTGCATCTATAACTTTCCTCCTTGGTTGTGTATGAAGCGAAAGTACATTTTGCTGTCGATACTTATTCAAGGGCCAAAACAACCTGGGAATGATATCGATGTGTTCCTAGCACCGTTGGTGGAAGATCTAAAAGTACTGTGGAACGAAGGGGTACAGGTATGGGATGCATACAAACGAGAGAACTTCACTCTGCGCTCCTTATTGTTCTGCACCATAAATGATTATCCTGCCCTTGGTAACCTATCAGGCCATAGTACAAAAGGTGCCAAAGCTTGTACTCACTGTTTAGATGGTACCGAGAGTGTGTGGCTGAGACACTCACGCAAAACCGTCTACATGCGTCACCGCCGGTTCCTTCGGAGGGCTCACCCATACCGCAAGATGAAGCAACAATTTGACGGAGAGAAGGAAGACGGTTCAGCTCCAAGGCATTTAAGGGGACACGAGGTTTATGATATGGTTAAGGATTTAGATGTTGTCCTCGGAAAGGGACGTAAATTGAGGGCTCATGAGAAGAACACCTGGAAGAAGAGATCAATATTTTGGGACTTACCTTATTGGGAGTACCTAGATGTTCGGCACTGCATCGACGTCATGCACGTAGAAAAGAATGTGTGTGACAGCTTGATTGGTCTCTTACTGAACATTCGTGATAAAACAAAGGACGGCGTCAACGCACGGCTTGACTTGGCTGACATGGACATCAGGCCTGAGTTAGCACCGACACACACTGATAATGGATGAACGTACCTTCCCCCTGCGTGTTACACTCTGTCCAAGGCTGAGAAAACAGAACTGTGCCAGTGCTTGCATGGTGTCAAAGTTCCGTCTGGTTACTCCGGCAACGTGAAGAAACTTGTTTCGATGCAAGATTTGAAGTTAAATGGCATGAAGTCTCATGATTGTCATGTGCTGATGACACATATGCTCCCTATTGCAATTAGAAATATTTTGCCGATCAAAGTCCGAGAGACAATCATGAGGCTATGTTATTTCTTTAACACAATTGCTCAGAAGGTCATCGATCCCGAAGGACTAGATGCTCTGCAGGACGAGGTGGTGATGACTCTATGTCACCTTGAAATGTATTTCCCTCCTTCGTTTTTCGATATCATGGTCCATCTCATTGTTCACGTTGTGTGGGAGATAAAAATGTGCGGGCCCGTATTCCTACGTAGCATGTACCCATTTGAGAGGTTCATGGGAATTCTCAAGTCCTACGTACGGAATCGTTCTCGGCCGGAGGGCAGCATCGTCGAAGGTTATGCAAGTGAAGAGGTCATTGAGTTTTGTGTCGATTATATGACTCAGATTCAACCGATAGGTGTCCCTCAATCTCGTCATGAGGGGAGGCTGAAGGGTCTCGGAACTATCGGAAGGAAAGCAATCACTCCAGATATGGACACGTATACTCAAGCCCATTTCACGGTGTTGCAACACATGACTGAAGTGGCCCCTTATGTGGACCAGCACAAGGATGTGCTTCGGCAACAGAATCCGGAGCGGCCGGATGTTTGGATCATGAGGCAACACAACCGTTGGTTCAACCAATGGTTGAAGGAGCAAATCGCTAGGAGCTCGCCGAGTGAGACGCTGACATGGTTGGCAAAAGGGCCGACATTTACAGTTGTGACATGGCAAGGATATGACATAAATGGGTACACATTCTATACGCAGTCTCAGGATGTCAAGAGCACTAACCAGAACAGCGGTGTCCGCATAGATGCATTCAGTACCGATGGGTCGAGAAACTCGTACTATGGCTTCATAGAAGAGATTTGGGAGCTCGACTATGTGGTTTCAAAATCCCCTTATTTCGCTGCCGTTGGGTGCATCTCCCACAGGTGAAGGTTGACAAGTACGGTGTCACGACCGTGGACCTCCAACGTGTCGGGTACAAAGACGAACCATTCGTACTCGCCAATCAAGTTTTTCAAGTTTTCTATGTAACCGACCCGGCAAATAAGAAACGCCATGTAGTTCTTCATGGAAAAAGGAGAATTGTTGGAGTGGAGAATGTAGTGGACGAGGAGGAATACAATCAATTTGACGAGTTACCTCCTTTTGGAAATGGCATAAGGGTCGACGATCAACAACGTGACGAAACTAGTTACGTACGCATTGATCATGATGAAGGGCTAATTTTTAAAGGAAATATGTGAAAATTTTGAGATGTATATGTGAAAATGTGTGATGTAGTCAATTTTGAGATGTATATGTGAAAATGTGTGATGTAGTCAATTTTGAGATGTATATGTGAAAATGTGTGATGTAGTCAATTTTGAGATGTATATGTGAAAATGTGTGATGTAGTCAATTTTGAGATGTATATGTGAAAATGTGTGATGTAGTCAATTTTGAGATGTATATGTGAAAATGTGTGATGTAGTCAATTTTGAGATGTATATGTGAAAATGTGTGATGTAGTCAATTTTGAGATGTATATGTGAAAATGTGTGATGTAGTCAATTTTCAGATGTATATGTGAAAATGTGTGATGTAGTCAATTTTGAGATGTATATGTGAAAATGTGTGATGTAGTCAATTTTGAGATGTATATGTGAAAACGTGTGACAAAAATGAATGCAGATTGATAAAATGTGTAAATGAATGCAGCTGGTAGGTAGTTGATCATGAATGCAGATGGTTGGCTGTTGATCATGAAGGACTACAGTTGGGCATAGTCTTATCACAGACGGTTCTAAACTTAGAACCGTCTGTGATATGAATATCACAGACGGTTCTAAGTTTAGAACCGTCTGTGATAAGCCTACTATCTCAGACGGTTCTAAACGTAGAACCATCTGAGATAGTATGCTTATTACAGACGGTTCTAAGTTTAGAACCGTCTGTGATATTCATATCCCAGACGGTTCTAAGTTTAGAACCGTCTGTAATAATCCGCTATATATACCTGTGTTTAGGGTTTTCCGTGTATTATGCAGTTATTCTAATATCTAAATCCCGATCTGCCTCCCCCGAGCCCTCGCCGCCGCCTCCCTCGAGCCCTCGCCGGCCGCCTCACTCGAGCCCTCCCCGGCCGCCTCACTCGAGCCCGTCGTCGCCGCCGCCTCCCCGAGCCCGTCGTCGCCTCCTCCTCCTCCTCCGTCGTCGCCGGCCGCCTCCCCGAGCCCGTCGTTGCCGCCGCCTCCCCGAGCCCGGGGCCTCCTCCTCCTGCGTCGCCGCCGCCTCCTCGTCCTCCTCCGTCGTCGTCGCCTCCTCCTCCTCCTCCGTCGTCGCCGCCTCCTCCTCCGTCACCAAAACCCTAAGGTCATCAAATCCCTCCCCGAGCTTCATGCTTACTGTTAGGGTTTAGGGTTGATGCTTGATACTTCATACTGAGTGTTAGGGTTGATGCTTGATACTTCATACTGATGCCTGTGGGATTTACAGTTGCTCGATGATGATAAATTCATATACTGAGATTGGTTCATTCGGTCTTTGAGCTCTAATAGCTGTTATATACAATCTTCCATATACTGAGATTGCCTGTGGGATTTACAGTTGCTCGATGATGATAAATTCATATACTGAGATTGGTTCATTCGGTCTTTGAGCTCTAATAGCTGTTATATACAATCTTCCATATACTGAGATTGCCTGTGGGATTTACAGTTATGGCATGTTATTAAATTGAGCTCTAATAGATTGGTTCATTCGGTCTTTGAGCTCTAATAGCTGTTATCTGTTATATACAATCTTCCATATATTCCTGTCTGAATATATGCATGCTGAATATATCTTGATCTTGAGATTGTAGAGTTTGTATCTAGAGCTCAAAAGACTGAATTCATTATTTGGCATAACCAATCAAGGAAGAGTATATGATTTAGTAGCGGGACGGCCAAGATTAATCTTGTGCAACCCTACAATTTGAGAGCACATATTCATGTTGAGACTGTTATTGATTCTATTATTTGGTTTATAGTATTAGCAACTAAAGTAGGTGCTAAGATAGGCACATCACCCCCTCCCTTCTCCCCCTCCCCTCTACTCCTCTCTTCCAATTCAATATGATTACATTCTCATCTTATCTTAATAGACCCACAAAATGAGCAACATGTCACCCGCGCATTCTTCAGCATCATCGCCGGAGGCGTCCGCTCCAACATCAAGACACCAAGGAAGAGGGATATCAAAGAAGCCTCAGAGCCGACAGACCATCACAGCGGTAAACGCAGCTGGGGTCCCTATCCTTCCTAAGCAAGCGGTAAACGCATTCCGAACCATGGTCGGAATAGTTGCACGAGAACGAATTGAGATCACATACAATTCGTGGAAGAACGTGCCTGACACTCGGAAACGTGAGCTGTGGACCAAAATTTTGGCATCGTTCGAGTTCCCAGAAGAACACTTACACGCTGTGGAACGACAAACCTACCAAGCAGCGTGCAAAGCATGGAAGAACTTCAAGAGCACGCTTGTCAAGAAATACGTGGAGACGGACGAAACGCCTTTGACTAAATACCCATTCCTGGAACCACAATGGGAAGAGTTCAAGGCGATGAAAACGACCGAAGAGTTCAAAAGTACAAGTGTGGCGCACAAGGCCCTCCAGGCAAAAAACACGCACCTCCACTGGTCATACTCTCGCTAGAGCAACTTGCACTGGTGCCATCTCCATTACAAGACCAGTCGGTTCCACCACCGGATACTGCACCGGTGCTATCTCCACGGGTCCTATTCTCGCCAGAGCAACTTGCACCGCTGCTGCCGACTGCCGTTAAGTCGGCCTATAGCCGAAGCAGCAAGGGCAAAGCAAAGAAGACCAATGATGATATTTCGTACCTACCTTTGGCCCGCAAATTCGTGCTTGGTCAGCCGTTGCTCGAGGAAAAATACCTCGAAAAGCTACCATATAGTTGCACGCAATTGCACATGTGGTATATGCAGCAGTCCAATAAGCTAGAGGGAGAACGGACTTCAAGTATCACTGTCAAATTCACCGAAGAAGATTTACACCACAGTTTTCAGGAGTGTATGTTCGTGGTCGCCTTTGAGGATTTATTCGATCTGTTCACGTTCAACGCTCTTGACGTCTCAATCCTTCGATGCTGGACGTTGTAAGTGTGTACAATCACAGTCTCCGTTAATGTCATACCGATAAATGCCATATCTAATTTTTTGCTTTCGTGTGTATATATATAGACACATGCTGATTAAAGCTAGATCATCCAACTTATCAGTGTCACCAGCAGGAGCCAGGCAACACATGTGGATACTACGTTTGCCAACATATGGAACTACTCCTCGATTCCTCGAGGCTCACCAATCGCAAGGTTTGTCACTCTTCTCATAATTACTTCATACTTAACACGTTACATATATACGCACATTGATATTCCTATCGACAGGCTGCGTCCATCCCGTCAACTGCATTGAAACAGCCTGTTCTTGGAGGGATTCGAGGAGAGTTGGCGTACTTTTGCTGACTCAAGTCATAACGCCAGGAGGACGGTTCCACTGCGCACCATGATTTCTTATTGATCTTATCACTAAGTGCAAATGCAGTGCACATCTTTTGTAAATGAGATGTGTTAATGGACATTTCATTTCAATTCAATTAATAGATTTGCGAAATGGATGCATGCTTTATGTTTGTGAAATGAAGTGCGATGTCAATGGGATGTTTTATGTCTGTGAAATGTATCTGAAAGGAAATGAGATGTGTGAATTGTATGTTTTTTGTCTGTGATTATCTGCTTGTTTCAGAGGGCATGGCTAGCATTTCCTGAGGCTAGCTATAAACAGAAATAGATTCTGCTGGGGTGGAGGAGTATCACAGACGGTTTTTAATGAAAACCCGTCTGTGATATCGCATAATCACAGACGATTTTTAATAAAAAATCGTCTGTGATATCGCATAATCACAGACGGTTCGAAAATCGTCTGTGATAACTTGGATTATCACTGACCCATAATTTCAGACGGTTCAGAAAACCGTCTGTGATGACGTTTCTGAACCGTCTGTAATGTGGATTTCTGTAGTAGTGACGATAATTACTGAGAATTGATATGTAAATCGCTGCCTGTTGATCGGAGCACAGGCGCATAACGAGACGCCAAAATTTGGCACTACGTGCTATGTACGGACACGAATGAATCAAGCTGTGGCATGCTTGGGGCCCGGCTGGGAGGAAACGAAGCGAAGGCAAAGCAACTAGTTAGCGTCAGATAATAACAGGAAGTCAGCAAACCAAATGTAGGGCTAGATAGGTAGCAGAGGGGGTAAATAGTGTCTAGAAATTTTTCCCTTAAATATTTACAAATCATTTACTCCAATAGCTATAAAGCTATGAAAATTGGGATATAAAGTCTACTTGAAAAACAGAGAAATACAGAGCTCAGTATGACCATATCAGAGCACTACGTGGTCAAGTTACGACTACTCATCGGAAAAACAACGTGGTCGGTTACGACTATCAGAAGGAAACCAGCATACATAGTTGGAGCTCAACTGACGGACGGATCTCACCGTGGTCGGAGATCGACTACTAGTCGGATCACAACATGGTCGAAAATCGACTATCGGACAGAGATCACCATGATCAGAGATTGACAGCCAGTCGGATCCCAACGTGGTCGAAACCAACTTGGTCGAAGGGCAACGAATGGTCTAAAACCAACATGGTTGAATCTGGTCGAAATACGACTACCAGTCAGATCCCAATGTAGTCGACAACCGACGTAGTTGAAAACAATGTGGTCGAAGGCCAACGAGTGGTCTAAAACCAATGTGGTCAAATCTGGTCGAAATACGACTAGTGAGGTCAACAACCAATGAAAGGTTGAAACCCAAGATGGTCGTAAGACAACGAATGGTCTGAGACCGACGTGGTCGAAAGTACCTCCGCTGAGATGTGGTCGAAAAGAGGCGGAGCGGTCGGAAGACTGAGCGTAGTCGAAAAAGATGCGATGAGATCTGAAACTTGACCGTGGTCAAAACCATCGTGGTCGAACAACCAACGTGATCTGAAGCCTACAAGTGATCTGCAACCGACGAGGTCGAATCAGTTCGAAAATCAACTAGTGAGATCGACAATCAGTAAGCGGTCGAAAATCCCACGTGGTCGAGAAGAAACGGAGCGATCGGAGCCTTGAATGAGTCGAAAAGAGAAGCGATGCGATCAAAAACTTGACCGTGGTCGAAACCAACGTGGTCGTAGATCTGAATGCGGTCGAAACTTTAGACAGAACAGAACAGAGTTTATTTTTCAGCTTTGATTCAAAACGAAAATAGATGGAACTTTTGATCCGTAGATCCAAATGATATGAAACTTTGCAGAGACCATCTCTAGGGTATTGTGAACCTATTCCAATAAACAATCATAAAAATCATGACCAAAGATGAGATTTCTTTCAGTTTATTGGAAGGTTACATCAAAACCGAGTCAAAATTAAAATCGGTAAATATAACTAGCTTGTTGGTGGAAGATAACAAGATGAGTCTAGATATATTCCCACATGCACAGTAAGTTAGAACACCAAAAAAATTGACTCACAAATGCTCGGATTAAGAAATTACATTTTGAGGCCAAAACAAGAGCAAGTCAACCAAACCAAGATGGATGCATGGAAATATGCCAAAATTGATACATTGCTTACTTGAGAAGGTTAAGTTTACAACCACTCCACCTTGGAGGACAAAGAGCACACTAAGTGCTCCACTCTCAAACCCTAATCCTAAATAAGAGAGAACATGAGATAGGGGTCGGATGGTTAACCCTACATATCTCTATCGCAACTCCTTTTATACGTGGGCAACTAGCCACCTACACCCAAAAATGGATCCTATCTCCTATTATAATGGGGAAACCCATTAACCCTACACACACGGGTTTTACTCACTTAAGTTCACTTATGCATGTTTTTCAATGCGCATAAGTGGGCATCCGCTAAATCCTTAGACTTGATTCGCCTTGATCAAACTAGCTCCATCTTGACCTAAACCGCTCTCCAACACATCGTGCATGCACCGCGGTTTTGATCCAAGATGGTTTCTGGTATTTTGGCCAAAATACTAAAATACCCCTTGTTGACCCGATCATCACTATCCTTTGTATGCAATCGTCTTACTTGCCACGTGTAGGTACACCACTTGCTTGCCACGTGCCACCAAGTCTCTCCCATCCCAGTTCTACCGCACCACAGCTCACTTGGCCCATGTAAGCCAACTTGCGTCATCCCGCCGTTCAAACTTAACTTCAATATTCCTGCCTTTCTCATGCCATATTTGAGCTCACCGTCTCACCCCGACATTCTTGATCATTCTGGGCATCGACTCCGCCATGAGCCTCGCCCCGATCACCACCGTTGACCAGAGTTGACTCCAAGCGACCCTACACATCCAAAAACAAAGAATTCGTTTTCAGGCACAAGTTATTCACAACTTTACCTACATTAGTCAAAACATGCATCATGCAATTTTAATCCAACAACTCATGTCAACCTAATTAAATCCATGGCTCAGATCTCAAATCCTCAATTTCTGCCCAAAACAAGTCTAGACATGGTGTGATCTTTTCAAAATCAATTGACCACTCCATAAACATTGCAATGATTCATCACAACATTAACCTAGACCATCTCACATGGTCCTTCAATCTCTCCCTTGATGAACCTATTGGCAATACTCAAAAATGCAAATTGGAGGTGGTTTTAGAAGAAAAAGAAGAATTTTGCAAAGAGAGCTCCAAATGGTCACAACAGGAATGCAATGACTGAAAATGACCATATGAAGCTGAAATGGAGTGAAACCACTAAAAATAACAAATTTTCCACAAAGGCTTCAAATTCACTAGGTGAGTCAGGAAATCTCACTCTACGTTCATATGAAAGAGCAATTCTTCGATTTCACCTTGATCATGGTGAGAATAAATTAATTTTCCAAAAACTTCAAAACATGCTCTAGATATGCATTTTTTACCAATCTTTCTCTCCCTTTGACAATGAAGTCATCAAGATGTTTGGAAGAAGATAGAGCATGAATGAAATAAAGTGGCTACAATTTATTCATTTAAGCAATAGGAGTCATGAAGATTATCCAAAATGACTTTTCAAGTATTACACTAAGTCACAAAAATTGAAAGTGCTATTTAGATCATGTCAACCCATGTATAATCAAGCTAAAGCCAAATAAGCCATAATCTGAAATTAAATGGATTGTTTAATATGTAAAGTCACTCAAGATCATAGTCTAGTTAAAGGTATCTAAAAATGAGTCAAGCCATGTCAATATTCTAAGTGAAACTAAGAAGCTACAATTAAGTCAATTTAGAGTGCTATAAATTCAAAATTGAGACATTTTGTTCAAGCACTTGATAAATTTATAATTGAGCAAATTTAGTACATTTGACTTTTTCAGAAATTCATGGTTGGCTTCAACCACAAATTTTTTTATAAGATTTTGTTCTCTTAACCATGTGCTAGATCTCAAGCTTTATGAGACCACTCTAAGCAAGAAGGTTAAGGAAATGATCTTGGCATCCAAAACTCCTCCTGAGTTCATGCCTAGTGCCATGACAAGCTGTTTTATGAGAAAAGATTAGTGAGATTAGTTTTTTTTGCACAAAAGTGATTTTCTTGACTTAGTTTATGAACAAAGAGCTAATACTAACTCATGTTTCAATAAGAAACTAGCATAGTTCAATCTAAAGCTCAATGTAGATTCAAGACTCAACTTAGTTTATTTGGCATGGCATGAATTATAAAGGATTACTGGAGCCAGACTAATCACACGATCCAACAAGATATGATTTAATTCAAGTTGTTCACATTTAATAAAGATAGCATGGCAAAAACTAAGCTACACACAGAAAGACATGATAAATCTAGCAACCTAGCACAAATCCTTACAATACATAACGCTGAAATTAAATATGATGTAATAAAATAAATTTAAAAAATCCCAGCTCCCCCTCAACAAGTGAGTCAATTTTAGAAGCATTTTGGTTCAAGTTGAGTTATATCATCATTAAGTTCCAGAAAATCTCAAATGACCTCCCCCTGAACCAAAGCAATAAGCAAGAGGGAAGAAGTTTGGACAGAAAGAAGAAATGGCAAACCTTTCCGCATAGACAAGATAGAAGAAATACTATGGCTCAAACTTGCTCTCATCTACCCTATATGACTCTAGGACTATTAGTTGGTTATCTAAAACATTAGGGAGTAAACACGTCCTCTATCTACCTAAGGGGCCCAACCCTCACTAGACCTAAAAGAAGTGAGTGAACTCAACCTAGTTAGAACAAAAGCAATTAGTAAGCAGCATCCTAGGATCACAAGATGAGAGGAAAAAGTCTAAACAACTTAGAAGGTCTTGAGTGTACTTGCCTTGATGCAAGAAGGTACCCTCGTGAGTCTGCTTGATCTGGAAGCCGAGGCAAAAGCTCAACTCGCCCATCATACTCATCTCAAACTCTGTGCTCATGACATTAGAAAACTGGGAGATCAGAGCGTGAGAGGAGCCACCAAAGATAATATCATCCACATAAATCTGGACGAGTAGAAAGTCATTGCCATGCCTACGAATGAATAAGGTCTTGTCTACCTTACCCATCTCAAACCTATGACTCAACAAATAGGGCATAAGCCTCTCATATTAAGCTCTAAGGGCTTGCTTAAGTCCATATAGGGCTTTGGAAAGCTTGAAGACATGGTTTGGGTATTTGGAGTTCTCGAAAATGGAGGCTGTCTAACATAAAAGCAAAATCCTAATAGCCTCTAGCCTAACTACAGGGGTGAGGGTATTCTCAAAATCTAAACCCTCAACCTGAGAGAAACCTTGAGCTACCAGTCTAGCCTTGTTTTGAATAGCTACCCTATCCTCACTCTGCTTGTTCTTGAAGACCCACTTGGTTCTTATGATATTATGACCACTAGGGGGCTCAACAAGCGACCAGACCTTATTCCTTCTGAAATTTTCTAAGTCCTTATGGCATTGACCCGAGACTCAGCAAAGAGTGCATGACATACATCCTTGAGCTCGAAAGAGGTGACAAAGGCAGAATGAAGATAGAAATGAGCTAAGCCAGATTTTGAACGCGTGACACGCTCAAGAAGATCTCCTATGATTTGCTTCGGAGGATGACGACGCTGAATGTGATGGGGAGGTCCTGGATGAGAATAAGAAGTGACCTCTACCTCATGAGCTGTGGAGGTAGGAGTAGAGCCACTAGCTCCAGAAGAACTAAGAGGTAAGGTCAAATCTCTGAGGCGTAGTGGTAGAAGTAGGCACCTCAAGGGAAGGATGGACTAGATCAGGTAGAGAACCTTTATCTCCATCCTCCTCATCATCTACGAAGATGATCTCAGACTGCACTGCTGGAGCTCAGATATCGGGCCTAGTGCTAGGACTGGCCACATCGAAAGTCACATCACAAGTCTCTATAATCTATTAGACTCGCAATTCTAGACCCTATAACCTCGTGAAGAAGTCGAGTAACCTAGAAAGATACCATCAGATGGGTGTGACTCAAATTTATCTAGGTTCCCAGACTTCAAAATAAAACACTTGCAACCAAACACACGAAAATGCGAGACACTGGGTTTTCGCCCATACCTCAACTCATATGAAATGCGATGTAAGTATGCCCTTAGAAAAACTCTATTTGAAGCATGGCATGCGATGACTATAGCCTCAGCCCAAAACTTCCTAGGTGTAGCATACTCATCTAGCATTGTTTTGGCCATCTCGACCAAGGTATGGTTCTCCCTCTCCACGACGCCATTTTGCTGAGGGACGTGTGGAGAAGAGAACTGATGCTCTACACCTGTCTCATCACAAAAAATCTCAAAGTAGGAGTTCTTGAACTTTGTGCCATTATCACTGTGGATCGCTTGTAAGATACCAGGGAGCTCAATAGACAATCTATCAAACAAGCCCCGAAAAACATCCAAGAGAATCTCAAGAAGTCATCAACCACGACAAGAACATACCACTTCCCACCAGCCGATTGCACTCTAGCTGGTCCAACGTGTACATATGAAGAAGCTGTCCTGGTGCATCGGTTATAGTCATAGTGACTGGAGGATGAGAAACATCAACCATCTTGCCATGCCGGCAAGGAGCACAAACTAAATCTTTGACCATCTTGAGCTTAGGCAGACCATGTATGAGACCGTGGCCGTTAACTCAGGTCAAGTGATCAAAGCCAATGTGACAAAGTCTCCAATGCCAACAAGAGAGATCGCAGGACTCTAAAGCAACTAAGCACATGAGAGAATTACTAAAAGACTCAACAAAATCAGCACGAAAAATCCTCCCAAATCTAGAAATCCTGTAAACTAGACCCCCAAAGAACCAAGAATTTTGCAAGCATTTTTCTTAAAGCTTACCTCAAAATTGTTATCGGTAAGTTGAGAAATAGATAGCAAATTATAACACAGCTTACTCACTAAGGCAACATCCTTAAAAATGAAAGAATCATTAATGCACACAGTACCTTTAGTGATGACTCGACTAGAAGAAGCATCTCCAAAGGTGATCGTCTCATCACCTGGAACTCGGACTAGAGAAGAACCAACGGGAGTCTTTGGTCATGTGTCAAGAACAGCCGGAGTCAACAAGCCAAACCTCTCCCTTCCCAGCCCGGCGAACCTGAGTAAGTGAGAAGACATCATTGGTGGCTCAGTACTGGGGTAAATAAGAACATATCTAGGAACCCAGTACTGAGTCATGCGACAAGCAGAAGATGCAGTCACAAAAATAAATGGCTGACCTCTAGCTACCCTATGCTCTCTGCCTCTCACAGAACCAGAAGATCTAGGTGCAGACCTCAAGCCTCTGCTAGGTTCGACCACTATTGAAGAGCGGTCCAGACCTACAGCAGTATGCTAATCACGCCGCGGATAGCTATCTCAATGGGGAAAACAAGATCTATCCTCAGGATAACAGATACCCTAACCAGAGGTAACTTGAGGAGCAAAAACAGAAAGAGCCTGAATACCGAGTCGTTGAGCTGCTTAGAACCAAGCACCTCAGAAGAGCTATCTACAATTCTGTACCTTGTATTGATCGTAGGAGTTCTCCGAGTCTGGGGCTGACCCTGAATACCCCTAAGAGTATGAACACGGTCCCTTCGCGTGATCTTGGTGCACCTAAAATAGAACTCAATCACATGTCCATCCTTCTGATAGAAGGTGTAATGATGCTTTGCCTTCTAAGAGGTCGAAACAGCATGATGAGGCTTCGCCTTCTGAGAGGTTGAAGCAGTAGGTGGCACAATCTTACTACCAGAAATCCCCCGGACAAAGCCGCAGACTTAAACTCAATTTTCTTAGGCTAAGGTGCAACTTCGATCACGCCTATTGCTACAGGTCTAACAACAGCAAATGGATGTTCTTACATCCTCTAAGAAATCATACCCTAGACATTGATTAAACATGCAAATCTTAGATTTATCTAGAATAAGATTGAGCATTTTCTTGCCTCCAACAAAATTTTCAAGAGTGTTCATAAGGTACTCACACTCCTGAAAAAGAGAGGCACATGAAGAACAGGGAGAAGGAGAGAATGAGGAACCAGAAGGGGAGGAAGAAGAACCAGAAGCAGAAGATTGAATATCATGTGCATATCTCTCCTTGTGCACCACTGCCTCAACCTTGAGGGCTTCGCAAGACATGCAGGGGCAGTTCTAATCCTAGCAATCTAGTCTTCGTAACTCTTCCTAAAAGTCTCTTGCATTTCCTTAGATTTCTCCCCTACTTCAGCACAGAAAGAGCAAGCATATTGTGGCTTCTTTAGTGTATTCTTATTTAGCTTCACATATTTTTCATCCAATGCAATCAATTTAGATTTTAGTTTTTCATAGTTATTGCATGGTGAGCTAATAGGTACCTTAGAAGCATATTGAACCATTTTCTTGTTGTGATCACACATGTCTTGCAATTGCTTAGAAATTGATTGAAGTTTAGCTATTAATTTTGGGTTGTTGGTACAAGAAAAATAAGGTCAAGCAAAGCAGCTTGTATTTTAGCAATTTTGTGATCCACCTTCTTTAAGTTAATTTTTAAGTTGTTACAACTTTGTCAGACACCCAGATTTTACAATCCGGATTCCTCTGTGATTCCACCACACTATTCCCTGGATCAGTAGATAGTGCTCACAATTTATAGTTCTGAATATCAAAGTACATATCATGCGGAAACGTAAATATAATAGTAGACTTACTCATGGACCAATTAGACCGAAATCATTAAATTGCAGCAGCGAAAGAACGAAGCACACAAGTGGGACCTTCAGGACATGCCCACAGGCAGCCAACTGGAGGTTCGCGACCTAGCTCTTGACGACTTCATCTTCTCCTCCATCATAACCAAAAGTGTTGCTAAAGCGTAGTGATCTAATTCCTGCTTCTGGATTTGTTATGAGAGCGAGTGTGAGCACACTAACCACTGTGCTCCGCAAGCCAATACACAGAATGCAAATAAATAGTATCCACGGCTTATCAAAGGAGAGGCTCGGGTTATTTTATTTGCCATAAATTGCTTTTGGGTAGCCTTAGTATTATTAAATTATAATGTTTCTACCTAAATTCCACACGACGATTGCCATAATCGACCTAATCCACCAAAGACACACTTTCCTTATTCATTGTTGTCTAAGACTCCAAATAGCAAGTGTCATCATTTATCTAATCCACCATTCATACACTCTCTATATTGATTGCTGTCTAAAACTCCAAACAGCGAATGACATCATTTATTTTGAATCCACCAATATATTTTGTGTTCTAAAATCCTAATAATCCAATCTTGTAATTTCTATTCATCAACTCTTCACTTCTGAATTCTAATGCTTCCCTAACACAATTACTTTCAAACCACCGATATCATTTGTATCAGTACTTTCTAACAATTCAATCCTTTCGGTTATTGATCTAAAACCATAATTTGCTCTTCCAGTAATCAATCTTTTCTATTATCCATCTCTAACTAATTCACTAATATACCTCCACCAAGAATATCAGTGTTCAAGTCTACGATTCAATAGTATACATCCACCAATAATATCATTGATCAAGATTATACTCCAATAATTGTTAGCATTCCTCCTAATTCCCAAGATTCAATTCATCCATCTAGTATTTGATCAAATCCTATTCATCCCATTATCGCCAACATCTCCCCAGAATTTATATTAGTTATCAGTGTTATAATCCAGCAATTACCTTTGCACTTCCTAATTCTCCAACATCATTTAAATCATCTACCTAGCCTATATAATCATTTAAGCTCCAACAATGTATTTATCCCAGAATCCACTCTATCGTGTCCTTTTTATGATCAACATAAATCCACCAATATCTTTATGTGTTCATTACAAACATCCATCTCCTTTACTCACGACTCTATTGATTCCCCCTTGTATTTTATTTTGCAAGAATAGAAGTGCCAGTATTTGAAATATAATACATAAAAGTTCATGAGACCTAGCAGTTTTGACCAAAGACATAATGTGTAAGAGAATGCAATAATAACAGTGATCTAGATTCCATCCACCATTACATGGTCTCTGCACCATATGCTAGACCTTCAGCGTTATAGCCGCTTACATTATCACTGGGACGACACCCAGGGTAACTCGAAATAGGGCTTTCCACTGCCCTCCACTTATCCAATCCTATCCATAAAGCATTTTGAAATAGAGCTATATCTGGTTAAGTTCTCATGTCCGCCCTTGACCGTGGGCACTGCTATTCGAATAGTTTTGACTCTGCAGAGTTTGTACACTTTCACCACAAGAGACAATCAACTCGTTGCCCCACACGATTCCTTAGTCGTGTGGTTGAGCAGACCATCACAGTAACTTTTCAAAGTATCTAGCCCCCTTTGTCATCTCACCTTATGGGAAACTGCCCACTTGCGGTGGGTTCCATCTAAGCACGGGATGTTCCCCACGGTTACTAGCGTTATTCGGGCTCCACTCGCCTCAGCGCTAGTACGACTGGGAAACTTCACCCTCCACTCGGTGTCCGTTTAGGCCTTCTCTTGCCCTTGCGTATCCACTTCTATCCACTACCAGTGAGAAGAGTCCAGGAATTTCGATAAATTTACTTAGCCAAGTTGCACTTCGCAGACTTGTGGTTGCACTATTTTACACAAGAGGTCATGACAAGATTCGGTCCTTAGGAGTACCTGAGCGGTTCTGCCACACTCCACAATTTTGTGCTTCCACTGCACCACATACCAGCCCCCAAACTATCCGCTCAGATATTTAAGCAAATTGGGATTTTTGGGAGCATAAAATAATCATGTCAAAATATACCAGTCATTCCCACCATGATTGTCCAAACCAGTTTCTCATTATTAAAAATGATAATGATGCTTGGGGCATTTCAGCGCCCCCGAGCATCTATGCAGTACTAAGCATGGCGTATAATTAGGGACTTATTTTCGAAAGGTTACTATTATAATTTTGCTAGGGCGACAAGGTTCACACACTCAAATATTCCAAAGGAGATGTAATATTAATCAAGTCAATAATGGGCATACAACTAGAATCTTAAATTAAGCATGTATTTGCATATAAATTAACAGCATGCAATTTGATAATTTAAACAAAAATAATTTGCAGAAAAAGTAGGTTCAACATGATCAAAGTATTGACTCGCCTGGCGCGGTTTACCGCGGTCTTGAGCTCACTCGTAGCTTTTTCTTGAGCTTCTATTCTTTATCTTCACTTTGGGCTTGATCTCGCTTGATCCACTGAATCGTCACAACTCCCAATTTCTAATTACGCGACAAACGACTGAATCCAAATAAAAGCAAATAACTCAAAAGATCCAAATAAATCCGAACAAACTCAATTTAGTTTTATTATGAGTTAACAGGTGATCTGTGTGATTTGAGGCAAGGCCGGTGGTGGAATACGATAACTTGATCTTTTTATTAATAATATCTTTTTATTATTTTTGTATTTATCAAGGAAGTTCCATGAGCCACGCTAGACCTATGGGTAGATGTAAGACTGTAGTGGGGTGCAGGGTTTTGCCTTGTCTAATGTTAGCTTTTAAGAGTTAGGGCAGGAGTTATATACCCTGATGTATATGATTTCTGGTTTGTCGGATTAATCTTATAGCTTTTATTTTTTTTAGCAATTCAAGATATACTATTTTAGGTCATGCTAATATTACCTTGTTCACTAAAATACAAGGTGGCATGATAAATATTGGGCATATATGTTTACATGTTAATTAAGGGCCATCTTTATTAAATATAGACATTTATCCAAAGCTATTTCTCCTCATTAATGCCTTTAATAAATAGCTAGATTTACCATTCAAATATTAAAGTCACACTAATTATTTATCATGACAACTAATCCGAATTTAAATCACACATAAACTCTCTAAAGCCTTATTTAAAATTTATTAGCTTCCACATATTATCCCTAATTTTTCCTAAGTTTGTCCTTTAATTTTAGGATTAGATTTAAAATAAATGCTAAAGGCATACTAATCATACAAACATGATAATAACTAATCCATGATTAGACATTTATGGTGATCACTAATTAATTGTCATCAGCGTCATCTAACCATGTCTGAACATTAACTATGCTTATTTATATCTTAACAAATTTTGCATTAGTTATAATTTATTTTCCCTAAGTTTTTCCTTATTTTCTCTTTACTGTCATTGCTAAAAAAATTTTAACCCAACGGCTGCACTTCGGCGCTGCGGAGCGTGGGCTCGAACGCGGACGGCCGAAGCGAGCGCTGAGTACGGGCGCAGCTAGCCAGGAGAGCACACAGTGTTACCTGTTTAGAAAGGGGGTGGTTGTCGGACCCCAGATTATACCATCCGGAATCCTCTGTGATTCCACCGCACTATTCCTTGGATCAGTAGATAGTGCTCACAGATTACAGTTCTGAATATCAAGTACATATTATGCGGAAGCGTAAATATAATAGTAAACTTACTCACGGGCCGATTGGGCCGAAATCAACAAAATGCAGCAGCGGAAACGAAGCACACAGGTGAACCCTTCATGACATGCCCACAGGTAGCCAACTGGAGGTTCGCGACCTAGCCCTTGACATCTTCATCTTCTTTGCCAGTTTGTCCAATCTTGTTGCTGAGGTAAGGTGTTTTGGTTCCTGATTCTGAATTTGTCGCAAAAGCGAGTATGAGCACTCCGACCCCGTGCTCCGCGAGCCAATACATAGAATGCAATTAAATAGTATGCATGGCTTAACAAAGGAGAAGCTCGGGTTGTTTTATTTGCCATAAAACGCGTTTAGTAGCATTTCCATTATTACATCATATTGTTGTTTTTGAGACCTAAAGACTCCTCACCGCAAATGACATCATTGACTTAATCCACCAAAGACTCACTCTCTTTATTAACTGCTGTCTAAGACTCCCAACAGCGATTGCCATAATTGACTTAATCCACCGAAATTACACTTCCTTTATTGAGTGCTCTCTGAACTCCAAACAACATGTGTTATCCTCTATTCAATCCACCGATCATATTCTTTCTGTATTGGTTGCTATTTAAGACTCCAAACAGCAAGGGACATTATCCATCTAATATCATTTGATTAATCCACCGAACACACACTTTCTACATTGAGTGTTGTCTAAAACTCAAAACAGCGAATACCATCAATTATACAATCCACCAATATCTTTTGTATTCCAAAATTCCTATCAACCCATTCCTTTTGCTATTGATCCACAACCACAATTTGCTCTTACAATAATCAACCTTATTTTCCCATTATCTATTTCTAACTAACCCACTAGTATACCTCCACCAAGAATATCAGTGATCAAGCCTACGATTCAATATTATATATCCACCAAGAATAGCATTAATCAACTCTACGATTCACCATTATATATCCACCAAGAATATCACTAATCAAGAATTATAATCCAATACTTGTATTATTCCTCCAAATTCCCGAAGATTCAATTAGATCATTTATCTAGCCTATCTATTCAACTGGACCCCACTAATTTACTTCTCTCAGAACCCACACTATCCTTTCCTATTCATGATTGACCTGAATCCACCAATACCTTTATGTGCATACTACAAACATCTATCTCCTTTACTCACGACCCTGTTTATTCCACCCATATTTTATTTTGTAAGAATAGAAAAGCCACTATTTGAAATACCATACATAAAATTTCCTGAGACCTAGCAACTTTGGAACAAAACATAATGTTCAAGGAATATTAACAGGATTTTTCCATACATATGGCATCACACCATATGCCTAATACCACCATAATCTTTCTATACATACGGCATCACACCGTATAACATTTTTCAGCGTTATAGCCGCTTAACTTACCACTGGGACAACACCCAGGACAACTCAAATCAGGGCTTTCCTCTGCCCTTCCACTTTTCCATTCCCATTTTCCAAATATTTTTAAATAGAACTATATCTGGTTAAGTTCCCATGTCCGCCCTTGACCGTGGGCACGGCTATTCGAATAGTTTTGACTCTGCAGAGTTTGTACACTTTCACCACAAGAGATAGATATACTCGTTGCCCCACATGATTCCTTAGCCATGTGGTTGAATAGACTATCACAGGGCCTTTACAATGCATAGTCCACTGTGGTTACACCCGCTAAGGTCAACCTTCCGTAGTAATATTACGCATACCGCGGGAAGGGTCCCTCGTGAGCCATCACGGGCAAAGGCGAGGAATATTACGCATCCATCCCTTTGCTCGTGGTCATACCTTCACGTAACCACCTTGGAGCTACACAAATTAGTTAACCCTGCCTACATTTTGCCAGCTTGTGGTTGTACTGTTTTACATCAGGAGGTCATCACAAGATTCGGTCCTTAGTATTATCTGAGCGGTTCTACCACACTCCATAATTTGTGCTTTCCTTTGCACCACATACCAGCCCCCAATCCATCCGCTCAGATATTAAAGCAAATTGAGAGTTTTGGGAGCATAAAATAACCATGTCAAAATATACCAGTCATTCCCACCATGACTGCCCAAACCAGTTTCTCATGATTTCAAATGACAATGATGTTTGGGACATTTCAGTGCCCCTGAGTATTTATGCAGTACTAAGCATGGCATATAATTAGGGACTTATTTTCAAAAGTTACCATTATAATTTTGCTAAGGCGACAAGGTTCACATATTCAAGCATTCCAAAGGAGGTGTAATATTAATCAAGCAAACAATGGGCATATAACTAAAATCTTAAATTAAACATGCATTGGAATATAAAATAACAGCATGCAATTTGTTAATTTAAACAAAAATAATTTGCAGAAAATGTAGGTTCAACATGATCAAAGTATTGACTCGCCTGGCGCGGTTTACCGCGGTCTTGAGTTCACATAACGCTTTCTCTTGAGCTTCTGGTCTTTTTCTTCACTTCACTCTTGATCTTGCGTGATCCTTTGATTCTTCAGGACTCCAATATCTAATTACGTGCTAAACGACTGAATACAAATAAAAGCAATTAACTCAAAAGGTCCAAATAAATCCGAATAAACTCATTGTTTGCTTATTATGAGTTAATGGGTGGTTTGGGTTATTTGAGGCAAGGCCGCTGATATAATACGATGACTTGATCTTTTTATTAATAATCTCTTTTATTATTTTTGTATTTATCAAGGAAGTTCCATGAGTTAGGTTAGACCTATAGACTGGTGCAGGAGCTTAGTGTACAAATTTTATCTCTAGGGTATGCATTCATTGCAACTCAGGTTATGGTAAGGCAAGCTGGACTGATGGATGGGATCTGTACTTATTCTATAAATCTTTTAGTCGAAGGTATTATAACACTTGGATATCTTTATTAAGTTTTTGTAGAATAGTCTCTGATATAGGCTTTTACTTATTAATTAAGATATATAGCAAGGGCTCAATATCTATTCTTATAGGGTAATTAATTGGAATTTAAATCTCTAATAATCCCATTATCATATTTTATGTATCTTCACTCATAGCTAGGCTAAATTTAAGTTGAATTAGGATCCACTCATATGGGTCCTAACTTGTTATATATACAATTATGCTTAATACTATTATGTACTAAGCTAGTGTCAAGATTTAATTAGTGGTACCATTACCATTTTATTTGCACCTTTATTATTATTAAGCTTAACTTTACTTTTAATTTTTATTTATCTAGCAAAGCTTGTCGTACAGGGTTATGTATTAATATAGCTACTTAATTAAATATACTATGGAGATTTGTTTAGCGACGGTATGTTAAATGCTAGTGCATACATTATATGAGGTGTAATCTTTATTAAGTTTCAAGTATCTAACCGTAGTCATTTTATGTGGAATGTTAATCCAAATGCTGATTCTTATTTTTCTACCATTAACTAAATCTACTTTTGAGTTTTATTTATCGGCGATGTACTAATGATAGGGTTTATATTCTTCAACGCTTAATGCCATGATATTTACTATCATACCAAGGTCCTTGTTGTATTGTGCAGCAAATCTTACAGAGTTACCACTTCATGATAAAGCTATTACTACTACTATTATTATTAGGAGCAGGGTTGATTATTCCGTTGATTAAATGAATTATTATTAAAGATTAACGATCCATCTTTTATTGGCGGATGTAAATCTTGAGAATATGAGGGAATGGTATTTATTCATGTAAGACCTTATTTTAATCTTATTATTTATATATCTATATTTTTAAGAGAATACTTTAGTCAGTTTCATATACTAGAATTTAACAATCTTTTATTGGTAATTAATGAGGATTAAACTTTTAGCAATGTACCAATTTTATAATCTCCTTAGTTAATTCCACTCCTAATCCATTGTCATGGGATTAACTAGAGTTGATTTTCCTTCCTTCGTACAGATACACATATTTGCAAGAATCTTCACAAAGGTTTTACAATTTTATTTTTTACTCCTTATTATCCAATTAATACTTTACAAGTTTGCTTCATTGAAAAACTTTTAATTAATATTTAGCAAGAATTGAAAGAAAACTAGGGAACGTAAACTGGCTTTGGGGGGGGTTTCTCCTGTTTGGGCCCACAACTCAGAGAGAGAGAGACAGTCGAACAGGGCAGAGGGCCTTTCGGCCATGGGGAACGAAACAGGGGAGGGGCGGCACAGGGCCAGGCGGCGGGCTCGCCGGCGCGGCCGTCAGCCGGAGGGCGGCGGACACGGCGAAATGGGCTGCCCCCGAGGTGACGAACCCCCGGGTGGTGGTGGCTCCGGCCGGGGCGGTGCACGGGAGGGCCGGCGGCGGTGGAATCGGCCGGACGAGGAGACGCCGTGGGGCTGCGGCGGCCCAACAAAAGAATGGAGGAGGGGAGGCAAGCACGAGCGAGAGAGCGCCACAGAGAGAGTACCTGCGGCGGCGGCTTGGTCAGGGAGGTACCAGGGCGCGCCGGCGGCGGGAGGCGAGGTTGCGCGGTGGGGGCGCACAGCGCCGGCGAGCTGAGGTTGGGGAGAAGCTCCAGCGGCGGTTGGGGAGGCTCGAGGGCGCCGAGAGGGTGCTCCCAGGGAGAGGAATCGAGCAATGGCGCTTTGAGGAAGGAACGGCGGCGGTGGAGGCTCACTTGGCCAGCTTTGAAGAGGGAGACCGAATCGGGGTCCCCGGCGCACGGAATTCCAATTGCGCCGGCGGGGAAGCAGGTGGGGCCTAGGGGCACAAATGGACGCGCTCAATTTTGGGGGAACTCGCCGGAGACCGGAATACGGCGGGGAGGCGGGTCGGGAAGCTCACGGCGGCAAGGGAGAAAGAAACATGGAGGAGGAAGAGGAAGATCTTGGGGGAGCCAGGCTGCTATTTGAAGCGCGGAAAAAGGGTGCCGTGGAGCTCCGTGGCTGGCGAGAGTAGCTCGCAGCGGGGGATGGTATGGCGCGCGGTGCGATGTGACCGGACGGGGCGGAGGGAGTCACTGCGGAGACTGTGGGCGCGCGTGAGGAAAAACCGTGGGCGACGAGGAGGAATCGGTGGGCGGCGCAGTGCATGAAGGCCACGCGGCGGAGAGAAGCTGTGCGCAGCAGGGGGTGGTTCGGCATCACTCGGCCGCGTGACGGAGGGGATTGACCGAGGCGACGGCGGGCAGGTGGTGACGCAGGCGCGGCGTGGCGATGAGATGGCGCGGGCCCCCGGGTGACGCGTGCGGAGTGGCGTCAGGGACCGGCGGTTCGAAGGGAGGCGCGCCGCGCAGGGCTGTCCGAGCGAGGAGGCGGCCTGGTCGGGACGCCGCGCAGAGGAAGGGGGAGGCGCGTGCGGGGGCGTGGGCCCGCGGGGCCAGAGAGAGGAACTGCGGGGGTTGGGCCGACTGTTTCGGCCGGTCTGACCCCAATCCCTTTTCTTTTCTTTTTTTTCACTGCTATTCTCTTTTTTTTACATGTGTACAAGTATATATATCTTTATATCATTATTTTGGTATTACTAATGTTTGTCTTTGTCTTTTATGAATTTCTTCAAATTTTAGAACCTCAATCAAATTCAGGAAAACTCCATGAAATCCAAATTCCAATAGAATATATTGCAAAAAAAATAATTCAAGAAATTCAGATTTTCAAATTTTAAATTTTTGGGATGTTACAGTGGTGTTGCAGATGAACCGTGTGGCAGAAGCCCAAAACAGAGGAGGTAGGAGGTGGGTACGGACGGTGATGTCGGCGGCGAGGGGCGGCCGGGGAGAAGCTGGGGAGGACCAAAGGTGGTGACGATGGGAGCCGGGGAGATCCGAGGCGGTCCGGCGGCGAGCGGCGGCGGCGGCTTGGGAGGGAGCTTCGGCGCCGATGAGGTACAGGCGATGGGAGGCCCAGGCGGCGGTGCTGCCAGCGTTGTGGTGTCACAAGGGAGCTACGGTGAGGAGGAATCGGTCGAGGATGGCCCAGCAATGAAGAAGAAGGAGAGGTGTCCAGCGAGCTGAGGCATGGGGGTCCAATTCGTTTAAGAGGGAGGGAGAGTGGGGCATGGCGATGCTATCGGGGGGTGGAGCCGGCCTTTATATGCGGCGGAATTAGATGGCGGCGTGGGGGGTTGGTTGACCGGACATGGTGAAGCGCGGCGCCGGTGTGGCTACAGGCTACGGGTGACGGGACGGGCGCAGGGTGTGGCAGGGAACACGGTGCCGGCGCAGGGGCGGCGACGTGCGGGGTTGGGCGGGAGCCGGCGGGAATCGTGTTGAGGCGGCAGGGCATGGGCGGGGGTGGCTCGGCGACATGCGCGCGCAGGCGGGGCCGGAGGAAAGGGTAGCTGACGTAGGGGCGACTGGAGCAGGTGTGTGGTGACGCTTGAACAATGGAGCGGGTGCGACAACTTGCGCACGGTCGGAAGAAAAGGAAAAAGGAGGATGAGTGGAGGAAGAGAAGCCAGCGCACTGAGGGAGAAGAGAGAGGGGGAGAGAAAAGGGGCTGGGCCCACATGGAAGTGACAGGGTTTGGTGAAAGATGGAATGTGTGAACTTGGCTTTGGGGTTTCAAATTTCTATTTTTAAATTTTTGTTTCCTATTTATGATCACTGATTTTTGCATGACATTTAGAATTTAAGCTTCAATTTTTTTAACTATTAAATGAAAGTTTATATTATCATTATTATTAAGGTTATATGTGTATATATATAATTTCACATATTGTTATTTGCTGGCTTACTTAAATTTCTATTTTAAAATTACATAATGCACCATGGTGCCTAGGCACCAACATCCGATACACGTGTATGATTGATAATTTTTTTGAGTTTGGGTATGAAAATGTTTTATACCCTTGATATATTTATGGTAAGTTAGTTTTGAACTCAGTTCAAACTAGTTTGAACTACTTTTGAGTTCAATGCAACTACAGTGAGTATATACCATAAAAATAGTTCAAACTAATTAAACTGAAGTTGAATTTAAATTTTTTCAGAGTTTGACATCTCAAATATACTTTTTTATGGGTATATGAAGATACCCACATCAAATGTTGCGAATCTCGAAGAAAATCAACGGGTATTGATATTGGTGCTAGGCACCATGGTGCATGAAACACTCGTCCTATATATATATATATATATATATATATATATATATATATATATATATATATATATATATATATATATATATATATATATATATATATATATATATAATTTCCTATGTTGCTAAACTCCTCCTTGCACAATTTGTTTATGCACATATTTATATATGTATATGTGTTTGTATTTTATTCATTCACTTTTTATTGCTATTTATGTCATGATTTCCAACATGAGATTTTATATTTTAACTCAGGTTTCTCCCTCTTTATGCTGGATCATCTTTTCAGATTCGTATTTAAAATTTTAGTTTTTTTATTATTTGCATATTCCGTTATGGCCTTACTAATGTTTGCCTTTATCTTTTATGGATTTATTCTTTTTTTTTTTGAATCTCAACCAAATTCAGAAAAACACCATAATATCCAAATTCCAATAGAATACATTGCAAAAATAATTCAAGAAATTCATATTTTCAAATTCAGATTTTTCAGGATGTTACAAACTTTCATATGTTTCAGACATATCAAGAAGCATGGTATAGAGACCTCTAAAAGTATTATCCTTTTCCTCATATGAGGTACAAAATGTAGTCTTAACAGGATCAGATGAAAGAGGAGCAACTCTAGCCATCTCTATTTCAGCTAACAGAGTAACATTCTCCACCTTAAGCAAATCTAGCTTAGAAATCATACTATCATGCAAGATCCTTAGCTTCTTTATATCTCCAAGCAAAGAAGCACATAGATCACAATCGTCATGGGAGGGAGCAGATCTAAGTGAAGTAAGCTCCCATGACAAGCTCTCAACCTCCTCTAACTCACCATACCTAGTCCTAGACCTAGCATGAAACTTTTCTAACTTAAGAAAAGCATCATTGAGCTAGTCGTAGGAGGGGCATACCTCATCGGAGTCGCTATAGAAATCGTTATCGCCAATACCATTCTTGTCAGCCAAGAGGCACATCCCGATGAAGTCGTTGCCGTCCTTGGTGTCCTTCTGCGGATTATCCTCACTGTCTTCGTCGCTCTAGCCTTCCACGTCACTGAAGTCAAAGTTGTTGAATGCAGTGAGGACACAGTGAAAGAGCTTCTTGGTCTTGCCAAGGTTGCGGTATTTCTTGTCCTTGCCTTGATCACGAGCTGGTGGCTTCTTGTTGCGTTTCTTGCTGATGTAGTCATTCTTGCTCACACCGTTGTAGTCATTCTTGCCCTTCTCCAGCTTAGGGCAGTTTGTTGGAATGTGGTTGGGGCCACCACACTTGTAGCAGATGAGTGGACCTCCTCCCTTTCTCTCTCTAACCATCTTGTATGCATAAGAAAATTTCTGGCTAAGAGGGCTAACTCACTCTCTGAAACTGCTCAAATTGGTCATCATTCATCTCGCACAAAGCAGTCAATGAAAAACCTGAAGCACCATCAGAAGATGCTCCAGAAACATAAGTGGGATCAGAGACCAAAACCATCGACTGTGACTTCATCTTGTGAGAGATGATGTCAATATCATGAGTCTTTAGGCACGAGTACAACACATCAAGAGTCAAGGTTAACAAGTCAGTTGTGTCCTTGATAGTGGTCACTTTCATCTCCCAAAGCCTAAGGTCCAAGGCAGAAAGCATCTCGCGCTTTGTCCAAGTCTGAGTATGTAAGACCAACAGCTTGGAGGTTACTCAGAATCTTGCAAAATCTATCAAAACACTTATCTAAGGACTCACCAGCAAGTATCTCAAACTTGTTATATTCTCGCTTGTACTGGTCCTGTCGGACAGTCTTGATTTAGGTGGTGCACTTATGGTATGCATCGAGGGTCACCCAAACATCATAAGCCGACGAGAGATGAGAGATGCGATCAAACTCATTTCGAAAAAGACCCTGGATGATGATGTTCCTTGCATTAACATTTGTCTCTACATCTGGCATATTTATCGCTGTGATGTGCTCATTAACAGGAACAACGAACCGAGTCTTAACCTTTCTCCAGATCGTATAGACTTAAGCCTGAATACAAGACTCCATCTTGCTTTTCCAAAAGGGATAGTCGACCCTATCGAAGATGAGAGGCATTGTGGAAGACTTGTTTGCGGCCATGGCTCCTAAGACCTGTTAAGATCTATTGAAAAGAGCTAACCAGGCTCTGATACCACTTGTAGGACCGGATAGGTAGCAATGGGGGTGAATGGTGCCTAGAAATTTTTTCCTTGAATATTCACAAATCCTTAACAAGATAACTACAAATTTATGAAGATTAGGATATGAAGTCTACTTAAAAAACAAAGGAATACAAAGCTCAATACGACCAGATCAAAGCATTATGGTTGAAACTTGACCGTGGTCGAACAACCAATGTGGTGAGAAGCCAACGAGTGATATGTGACCGACGATATCGAATCAGTTCAAAAATCAATCAATGCGATCGACGATCAATGAGCGGTCGAAAACCCTACGTGGTCAAGAAGAAATGGAGCGATAGGAGCCCTGAACGCGGATAAAACGAGAAACGATGCGACCAGAAACTTGACCGTAGTCGAAACCAACGTGGTCGTAGATCTGAACGTGGTCGAAACTTCAGATAGAGAATAGAACAGAGTCTATTTTTCAGCTTTGATTCAAAACAAAAATAGATGAAACTTTTGATCCGTAGATCAAAATGATGTGAAACTTTGCAGAGATCATCTCTAGGGTATTTTGAACCTACTCCAATAAATGATCATAAAATCGTGGTCAAAGATGAGACCTTTTCAGTTTGTTGCAAGGTTACATTAAAACCGAGTCAAATCAAAATCGGTGAATATAACTAGTTCGTGGGTAGATGATGACCAAGATGAGTCTAAATGTATTTCCATATATCACAACAAGTTAGAACACCAAAGAAATTGACTCAAAAACCCTCGGATCAAGAAATCACACTTTGAGACCAAAACAAGAGCAAATCAACCAAATCAAGATGGATCTATGGAAATATGCCAAGATTGATGTGTTGCTTACTTGAGAAAGTTGAGTTTACAGCTACTCAACCTTGGAGGGCAAAGAGCACATCAAGTGCTCCACTCTCAAACCTTAACCCTAAACAAAAGAGGCAACCAGCCACCTACACCACAAAATGGATTCTATCCACTATTACAATGGGGGAAACCCGTTAATCCCACACACACGGGTTTTACTTACTCAAGTTCACTTATGCACGTTTTTCAATGCACATAAGTGGGCATCCACTAAATCCTTAGCCTTGATCTGCCTTGATCAAACCAGCTTCATCTTGACCTAAACTGCTCCAACACATCGCCCATACGCCGCGGTTTTGATCCAAGATGGTTTTTGGTATTTTGGTCAAAATACAAAAATACTCCTTGTTGACCGGTCATCACCATCTTTTGCAAGCAATCGCCATGCTTGCCACATGTAGGTACAGCACTAGCTTACCACGTGTCATCAAGTCTCTCCCGTCGCGGTTCCACCGAACCACAGCTCACTTGGCCCATGCAAGCCAACTAACGTTATCTCACCGTTTGAACTCGCCTACAATATACCTATCTTTCTTGTGCCATGCTTGAGCTCACCGTCTCACCCCGGCATCCTTGATCATTCTGGGCCTCGACTCCTCCATGAGCCTCGCCCCAATCACCACTGTTGACCACAGTTGACTCCAAGCGACCCTACATATCCAAAAACAAAGAATTCGTTTCCAGACACAAGTTATTCACAACTTGACCTACATTAGCCAAGACATACATCATACAATTTTAATCCAACGACTCAGGTCAACCTAATTAATTCCATAGCTCAGGTCCCAAAATCCTTAATTTCTGCACAAAACGAGTCTAGACACGATGCGATATTTGCAAAACCAATTGACCATTTCACAAACATTGCAATAATTCATCACAATATTAGCCTGGATCATCTTACATAATCCTTCACTAAATAAGGTAGAGCACCTGTGAATTTAATCACTAAGGAATTCATTTTGGACTTAATGACACTTGATCGATCGATCTATGGCTTACAAGAACTAGGCAACTAGCTAGCAAGCTAGCCCAAAATTTGGAGATAGTTTCTAGCATAGCAACAGTGTAACACAGGTGCATGACATACTCGTACGTGCTACAGTGAACGTCCTACATCTACGTACTACTGTTAACGTGCAGCAGGCTAGCGTGCCTGCCGGGCACATGGAAGGAACACTATGCAGTTCCAATGGCAAGGCGCCAAGAAGCAGGCCTCTCCTCGCCTCGCATGCCGACCGGACCGGCAGGCGGAGGGCCCATGCGCTGGAATACTTGTCTGTGTCTGGCCCGATCCATCGAGATGGCAAATTGGCGACTACTGGCGCATCGGAGTCGGCGCCGGCCGGCCGGCCGGCGCCAGTTGGCCTTGTCACGGCGTGGCGTGGCCTGAGGGGAGAGAGACGTCAGATGTGATTGGGCGCGTCAAAGGCTGCACAGCGCTGGTTCTGCTGGTCCTGCATGCGAATCGAGAGATGGAGCAGCAGCCAGAGAGTCTTGGTCGTGGTCCCTGGGGTGCATCGCATTCGCATGGCAGTGACAAGAACACATCAGCTGATCCCGACTAAGTGGGCGCCATGCATGGGCCAGAGCTATGGACTTGATAGGCGCCTATTTGCCGCCTCCTCGATCCGAGAACCTTTGTCCCCTTGTTACGTGCGCACGCTTCCCCAGGTTCTCACATTCGTCTTCTTCCTTCTTTCCCTTGCCCTACAATTCTACATCTTCAGTCTCCAAATGTACGTAGGGCACCATGCATCATTGATGCTTCTTTTCACCTGCATATCTTTTGCTTCTCACGTCAGCTAGTGCTCTTTTGGGCTATAGTTTAGACTTATAGTTTTTAAATTTTGCCTATTTATGAAAAATAGTACGAAGAGAAAAAGTCACATACGATTTTGGCCAATGCAGCTAAACTCGGTACAGTGTATACTACAATCTAACTGTAGACCTCGTCTTGAAAAAAACCACAGTTTAAAAACTGTTACTATAGCAACAGAAGCCAAAGCCAATGTAGACACTACTACAGAAAAGGTCATCACAGACGGTTCAAAAACGTCATCACAGACGGTTTTGTGAACCGTCTGAATTTATGAGTCAGTGATAATCGAAGGTTATCACAGACGGTTTGAAACCGTCTGTGATATCTGATAATCACAGACGGTTTTTAACTAAAAACCGTCTGTGATTATCAGATATCACAGACGGTTTTTAACTAAAAACCATCTGTGATATTCTTTCCTACCCCTAAAACTATTCCTGTTTATTGGCTAGCCTCAGGTAATGCTAGCCATGCCCTCTGAAACAAGCAGATCAAGCGATGATGTTATTACTACAAGGTCTCTAAACAAAGTTCTATGAAGCAAATGACACAAACTAGTGTATCAGGTTCATTGAACCGGATACACTAGAATGTGTTACTTGCTTCATGCTCTTTGAAGGTCTATGTGGCATATATTATTACTACAAGGTCTCTAAACAAAGTTCTATGAAGCAAATGACACAAACTAGTGTATCAGGTTCATTGAACCGGATACACTAGAGTGTGTCACTTGCTTCATGCCCTTTGAAGGTCTATGTGGCATATAGGGCATGTTTGATTGGAGGCCACAATTTGCCATGCCTCAACTTAAGAATTTGCCACACTTGTGGCTAGCCAAATTTGTGGCAAAAAAAGGTGTTTGGTTGATAACTAAGGTGTGGCAAAAACTTTGTGGCTATTGTTTGGTTCACTGCCACAAAAGTGTGGCAAAAAATTATGGCAAGTGTTTGGATTACTCCACATGTAGGCTAAACACACTTGTGTAAAAATCATTATTGGAGTAACAACACCTAAAGTGATATAATGCAATAGTATACCATACATTTCACCATTATAATACCAACAGTATGAACAATCCACCATTATACCATACATTTCAACAATACCATACAGTCCATAAGCAATATAATACAATAGTTCAACAATACCATATAGTACAGTTTTGTGGCCAAAGTAAACAGCAGTAATACATAAAGGCCAGACAAGGGTACCTTACTGCTTATGCGTCGGGGAGGCGGCCGGCGAGGGCTCGGGGAGGCAGCGGCGACGAGACAGATCGGGATTTAGATGTAGAATATAACTGCAGCATACGGGGAAGACCCTAGCCAGAGGGTATTTATAGAGAGGCTTATTACAGACGGTTCTAGACGTAGAACCGTCTGTGATATCAATATCACAGACGATTCTAAGTTTAAAAACCGTCTGTGATAAATCTTATCACAGACAGTTTTTTATAAAAAATCGTCTGTCATAAGCTTTACGTCAGAACGTTTCGTGTTTCGATCGTCTAATTAACGTCTCTCGATCATTATACGAAGCGTCTATATCATTAATGTTTGGGTATACGAACCGTCTATGCTAAAGGTTAAATATGCACGCATAATCCAGGTCTTTTCTACGTACGTACAATATGGCTTCTACTATTCTTGTGATCATCTCCTTCCTCTCATCTGTTCATCAAGAATTGTTCGGCCGGAACCTTACACAGGCGGCCAGCAATTTGCATCTGGAACAGCTTCTCCGCACACGCCCTGCTCTCCTTCCCCGACTTTCTTGCATCCGTCAGCTTGACCTGATCATCCGCCGTCGACGGAGGCGTCTCGCTGCCGCTCAAGAAAGGGAAACAGCCCTTACCCTGGTTCTTCTCCGCAATGTGCGCAAAGCGGAAGAAGCTCTACACGCATTGGAGAGATTGATGGATAGCCTTGCCAATCAAGCAGAAACGGCAGATTCTGAGGAATCTTTTCATGCTATCCTCTACAACATTATGGGCTATGCTACTGATTCTTTGCCCAGGCTGGAGGAGGAAGTGCTGAGGACAAGGACAATCTTAACGGCGTTCGAGAAGTCAGCGGCTGATCCTCCAAGTCCCAAAGTCGAAGAAAAAGCGTACGAAGCCCAAAAGATTACAATCTGGGAAACTCTTTACCTGTGCGACTTTTGTAATAAATTTGCCTCTAATTGAAATTAATAAATTTGCCTTTAATTTGTGATCTCTTGTCTCAGTAGTTCTAAAGTTAAGTTATTAGAAGCAATGTGCACTTATATATTAACCTCTGATCATGAACAGAATATGACAGACAAAGGGACATCACAGACGATTCTTGTCAAAAATCGTCTGTGAACATTTACACAACACAGACGGTTTTGTATTAAAAACCGTCTGTGATAATTCCAGATTATCACAGACGGTTTTTAATAAAAAACCGTCTATGATACTAAAGTATCACAGACGGTTCATCGGTAAGGACCGTCTGTGATACTCAACCACTAACACAGACGGTGTCCAAATTAAAATCGTCTGTGTTAGTGTCAATCACATACGGTTTTGTCAAACCGTCTGTGATTGGCCGTCTAGTATTAGGCTTTCTGTAGTAGTGAGAAAAGAATCCACCCAAAATGCTTAACTCGTTGGATTTCATCAAGAGGGAAAATAATTAAGAGTGCATTAGTGCATATACAAATAATAACATGAGGACGCAAATTAATTTGTCAGATGTGGCTTGTGAGACCAAAAGATGCATATGGGCCTGTTTGGATCCACCCAGATTTTAAGAATCTGGCTTTTGGAAACTGGGTGGGATCCAAACAGACCAGTTTTTGGGGCAGTTTTTAAAATCTACCTACCCAGATTCTTAAAAACCAAGAAGCTATTGATACCGAGCTTTTGCCAGTTTTTTGCACAAATACCCATTTACCCTCATTAAAGACCACGTGCATGGTTGTTTAATGTGCTGTTCAAGAGCAATAAATGTGAGGGTATAATAGTCTATTAGCACCAATCATAAATGAAACCAGCTTTTAAAAATTAGGGGATCCAAACACCCCATCAGTTTTTGCTTAGAAACCAGCTTTTAAAAACTAGAAGTAATAGCTGGTTTTTAAGAATCTGAAACTGATCCAAACAGGGCCTATATATATAATGGACGGGATATGCATCTATAGTTACTGCATAGAGAGACATCGGCATTCACGAGGTGTAGTTACTGCTCCTTGATTTTTGTCACTTGTTAGTCATGAATCTCAAGGCAACTCTATTTAATCTCTCTCTTCTTCATCCAAATAAAAAAGCTAAAGACCAAAACGAATGAAAAAGGTAAAAAAAACAGTAAAACTCACCTCGACTTTAATCGCCGCCATACCCTAGCCCGCGTCCACTCACGTGCAATTCGACGGCGAGTTGCACCGCTTGTGAGTACCTTGGGCACGCGAGTACCCTTAGTCGCCATATGTGTTCTGTATTAGTCTCATAATCAATAGTTAGTATACACATTTACAACATTAAGATCACATCCATACACATCGTATATATTTAATTTATGATAAAAGAGGTGATACATAAGCGATGCATAGTAGAGTTTTATAGCAAATGACCGACCGGCCAAGTAAATACCAAAGTCAAGAGTAAATTATAGCGGAATACAAATAAATAAGCAGAAGCATCCAGTGGTATACCTCCATAGTCACAGGCAACCGACTGGGGGACTAAACCCTAGAAAAATCCATCGTCGAACTCCCCAATGCCGAGGGCAAAGTACATGTCGTTCGGCATGTATCCTTCTTCATTCTCTGATCAACAATAATTTAAGTTAGGTTGAGTATATTGTGTACTCAGCAAGACTTGTAGTGTATCACACAATTATATATGACGCTGAAATGGGGCACATGGTGTCTGGGCACCAAGCCTCCCTACTTTTGGATTGCTTTTAGATGTGTGCAAGTGTAATATATTAGGCAAACCCGTTAACATTCATTAATTTGAAAAGATGTCGATTTGGAAAGGAAGTTATTGGTTTAGCATGCTGAATCAATCATGGATGGGAAGTCTTAATCGTGGATGGAAAGTCTCAATCATAGAGCCTGCGTACCATGGTGCTCCTATTATTTGTACTATGTGTGTGTGCGCGCGCAAGGCTATCAAAGAATGAGGCTCTATTCTAAATTATTTTCAGCATGAGGCAAATTTTAACACTCTGCAGAGATTGTATAGCTTTACCCGCACAAGATAATCAAATACACTGTCAGACATTACACGCTTCCTTGGGCATGCGACAAAGTGATTATCATATAGCCTTTAGGTCATCTAGTCCTAACCTTACACCAGCCTGATGATGAAAAAGCCCTCACTAGGGTACGCCAAGTGAGCCGCATGACAGAACCTCACCTTAGCGGATTCCATCCCTTTAGTGAGGCATTCACCATTGCATTAGCGGGCCTCGGTTCCAACACCTTGGTGAAGGGAGCCCCTACGAGCCAGACCATTCCACGGAATGCCCTTACTATTTCTGTGCCTACCACAATGCAAGGCTAAACCTAGACAACTTAATCAGCTAAATACTAGAGCCCATATAGCACATGTAGTTGTATTGTGTGACTTAAATGTGCGAAAATAATGTTCGGTCCTTAATTGACCCGGGCAAGAATCTCCCCTATCTAGTGACAGCTTATCATATAACTTGTCCGCATCCAAAAACTAGATTTTTTATTTTGTTTTTGCACCAAACTAATAGAGGTTCCTCTTGTGGACCAACACTTTGAAACCATCTATATCCATGCACAATTTTTTTGAAATATCAAACTTAGCGAAAGCTATTGCGAGGCTAAGCATCTAGACCAAATATCAATGTAACATTCCCAATTTGATAGTATTTATTGTCTTAACTATGTCCTATAGGTTATAACAGTGAGGATGTCAAATTTTCAAGGAGGTTCAATGCATACGAGTAGTTGTAACTACCATACCCATAGTATAGCCATTTTAGTGAAACATATACGCATGCATAATAGATTTTGCAAATAATATACATTAATTGAAATACTAGGATCAATATGGTCAAAGGGGGGTACTTGCCTTGCTCCTGTTGCTCAAAGAATGTTTTCGATGCGTTCTTAGCGTTGTCTAGCGCGGAGTTGTCTATCCGATAAAACCCAGATAAATACAAATAAGAGCCAAATAAATAGAGAGAAGACTAAAATATATTTGTACAATCAAGAAGATCATGATTTTAGAAGAATTTAGAAACAAAGATCACTAAATTTGGTGTTTGTATGCAAAAGTTATAAGCTTTTGAGTTTTGCCTTGGTTTGAATTATCTCTTCTCGGTTGGTACAATACTATTTATAACTACTAAAGTTCTTTGGACACTACAGTACTCGGACACTCTGACTACCAAATACCAACTACGTTCTGCAGGTTTCGGCTACCGGCTACCGACTAGCATCTGTAGGTTTTGACCACTGACTAGGTCCTGTGGTTTTACGACTACCAACCAGATATTGTAGCTTACGATTGCCGACTAGGTACTGTAACTTGCGACCAATTTACTGCACTTACAACCGATCTAGTACACTTACGACTGATATAGCTACCGACAACTGAGGCTTACAACCACTATAGCTACCGATGACTACAGCTTACGACCACTATAGCTATCGATGACTAGAGCTTACGACCACTATAGCTACCGATAATTGGAGCTTATGACCAATATAGCTACTGATAATTGGAGCTAATGGTCTTACGACTATGACTTGCAATCACGGTGCTTTGACCATGGTGCCTGGTTGTGACTCCGGTCATACTGCTCACACAGAGCCGGTACTACCGGTCTTCGACCATGCAAGTCTTTTGACTACTGACCAACTATGGTAACTTACGACTACAGTCAGGGGTCGAAGATTATCACTACTATAGTCAAAGGTTTCAACTATGCAAGTGGTTAGAGATTACGACCATGGAAGTGGTCAAAGGTTTCAACAACGACAGTGGTCAAAGATTTCGACATCGGCTGTGGTTGAAGATTTCGATAATGGCTGCGGTTGAAGATTTCAACAACGGCAAGGGTTGAAGATGTCGACGTTGGCTGCGGTCAAAGATTTCAACATTGGCTATGGTCAAAGATTTTGACAATGACAATAGTCGAAGATGTCAACATCGGTTGCGGCCAAAGAGTTCGACTACAGCTATGGTCAAAGATGTCGACAACGGTAGTGGTCAAAGATTTTGACAATGGCTATGGTCGAAGATTTCAACAACAATAGAGGTTGAAGATATCAACATCAGCAGTGGTCAAAGATTTTAACAATGGCAGCGGTCGAAGATTTTGACACGCCTGTGGTCGAAGGGGTCGATACGTAGCGCTCAAAGATCTTTACTCTAGCATTTATCGAAGATTTTGACAACGGCTACGGTCGAAGCGGTCAACAAGGTAGCGGTTGAATATTTTGACATAGCAGCGGTCAAAGATTTTTGACACTAGTAGTGGTCAAAGGTTGACACGGCGGCGGTTGAAGGATTTGACACGCGACGGTCAAAGATCTCCACTCAGGCTACGATCGAAGACCTCAATTTAGGCTGCAGTCGAAGATTTCAACACAGCAGTGGTCGAAGGTCTTGACTCTGGCTGCAGTCGAGGATTTGGACAATGGTAGTGGTCGAATATTTTAACTCTAGCTGTAGTCAAAGATTTTGACACAGTAGTAGTCAAAGATCTCAACAGTGACAATAGTCAAAGATCTTGACAGCGGCAATGGTCAAAGATCTCGACAGCGGGCAATGGTCGAAGATCTCAATTTTGGCTGCGATCAAAGATCCCAACAACGGCAGTGGTCAAAGATCACAACGATGGCCGTGGATGAAGATTATGACTATGCTAGCGGTCAAAGATCACAACAACGCCAACGGTCGAAGAGCCAGTGGTCAAAGATCATGACAAGGCCAGTGGTCAAAGATCACGAGCATGCCAGTGGTCGAAGATTACATGACCAAGCCAGCGGTCGAAGATTATGACTTTGACTACTACGGTTCTCTTCTCAACTTTGACTACTATGGTCTTCTTTTCGAGTTCAACTATTTTATACCTCTTTTTGACTTTGATTGTTTTTAGTTCTTTTATTCACTCTGATCACTATAGTACTCCCATCTCTCGAGAGAGCCACGGCTCGTCGCTGGCAAGGGACTCCTCGACGGATGGTGCATGTGGTAAAAACAGACCAGGTACCATGACCACATGCCTAGGCAAAGAATTGTGGCCCAACTTGGAGGGTAGGGTAGTCAACAGTGTGGTCCAGCATTTGGCAGAGGTAGGGGAAAGGCACTACAAAGCTATGAGCTACTAGGGCTCGATTTTGTGCTAGGGGAGCTTCCATGGTGGAGAAGGAACTCACCAAAGATAAAGACGGCACTCAAGAAGGAGCGAAGGAAGCTGGCATCGAAGGCTTCATTGTCAATGAAGGAGTCCATGGTGATAACGATGTCCAATAATAGAGAAGCTACAAAAGGGCGTGCATGAGCTTGCTTGCATGCATGCGGAGGTATGGGCGAAAGGAATCGGGGTACGACTCACTGGAGAGAGAGGAAGTCATACGGTAGTGTCCTAGTCGGAGATAAAGAAGAAAGCCTAGCTCGAGTAATCCACTACATGAAAGGTCGATAAAATAAGTAGGGTGTGTAAGGGAGAGATAAGCATGTTGAGATAGAGTTGGGGAGGAGAGAAGCTCACTAAAGTAGCTAGAACATGATGGCGTGCTCACCAGTGTCACAAATGACTTCGGTGTCTCAGTACTTCAGTGAGCGAAGTACTCAAGAAACATGCGCAATGGACCAAGGGGGCGAGCTGAAGAGCAAAGGCGCAGATGGAGAGATTTATAGGTATGGACAGTTATGGTTTACGACCACTTAGCTAGTTATGACCACTCCTTGCTGCTATGCACATACTTGTAACCGAGTAATAACTACTTTGACTTACGACTTTGTCTTCCTGATCGGCTTGTACTCATAGCCTTGTTACGACTAGCATGTCCTCATAACGACCACGCCTTCTATGCTGCGTATGTGCTTGTACCTTTTTCTTGATAAGATTTATGACCACATTCCCGCTGCGCTTTGCACGTACTCGTAACCGAGTTACGAGTACTCAACACTTTGACTGCAAACACCAGCACCTTCGACCGCAACCACTTCGTTGCCTCTTCGTGTACTCCTATACTCGTTACCTTCGAGCACCCTTGGTTCTCAATGATTTTGAGCACTCAATAAAGCATAAAAACACAATACGTTTTCCCGAGAGCCAAAGCACTTATGCTTCTCTTCTTTTTTTTCTTTCCCTCAACTTGTCCATCACAACTGATCGCTCTTGTTCACTTCTTTCTTGTTTACATTGCTCTGCTACTTATACTCAATATATTGACTACAAAATGGACTCTACCACCAACTCAGTTTCTTACTCTATCCTCTACTCGTATACTTGTATACAGACACAACTCGTATATGTCAAACCGACTCGGATACTACTAGCAACAAAGGATACAAGATTATTTCCAACAATCACCCCTTTAATCTTGTTTCTTCACCTTGATCACGCTGATCTTCTCTTTTATCTTCTAGAACTTCATCATGTCGATCTTCTCTCATCTCCCATCCTTTTCTTGCATTGCCGTGCGTAGTTCCTTCCTGGGTCAACACCATCCTACAACATGCGCTTGCTCCATCCTGAGCCTCACACAAACCAACGCTTGCTGCGTCTCACACATGGACTAAACTTGTCCTCCTTGCACACTTGACTAGGCTAAAGCACCTACTCCCATAGCGGTCTTAGCTTTGCCGTTCCCGAGCCTTTCGCTCCCTTCGTCTTCCACTATTGCCACACTGCTATCCATACCTGCCTGCTCTTCCTCCTCTAGCGCTGTGGGTGGCATCATCCTCTCGAGTGTGGGACTACTGCGTGCTCGTGAGACCTTCCTCTGCCTTCTGCATGCTTGTAAGACTCATCGCCTGGTCGTCCTGAGCCATTGCAATTTGCCCCATTTACACGCGCGTGAACATGCGCGCCTACAAATGCTCCTAAGCTGCTACTAATTGTGCCTGACACATGCATGCAGGGCCCGCCTAGACTGCTGCTTTCCACGCCACATGCAGTGAACTTTTTCTTTTGCTCTGACCGCCCTCTCGAGCTTACTCTTTGCTGTCGCCTGGCTCCTCTAGGCTGCTCTCTAGACAAGCCGATTTACATGTTTTCAAGGAAATCTTGTACAACTGGTTCGGTGATCTTTTCACTTTCATCAATAGATCATTGTTCTTTTTGTAGACATGCAAGAACTCATCCTGCAACACCACCCCTCATCCTTCTTCTGTCATCTGTCCAAGACTAAATATGTTGTTGCACAATCTCGGTATAAAGTAAACTTCAGACACCAACTTCTAATAGTTGTTTTTGCATTGCAACAACATTCATCCTTTGCCTTTTATCTCCACCGTGGAGCCATCTCTAAACTTATCTTTGCCTAAAATCTTCTCATCGAGCTCATGGAACATGGAGTGATCTCCTATCATATGATTGTAGGCTCCATTGTCCAGGTACCACCAGTCAGTGTGATTGTTGTAGCCTTCCTCCATGCGTAGTTTAGGAACTATGTTCTTTTCGTTCAAGATCACCATGTCCGGTGTCTCTTCGACACATAAGGAAAGATAGTGCCGACTTATCATCCTACTCCACTTTGGTGATGTTTACCTCCTCGTCTTTCTTGCTTCGGCGGTCCAAAGCGTAGTGGTCATACTTGTCGTAATTGAAACACTTTATGTGGCTGCAGCACTCTGACATGTAGTGCCCATATTTGCTATATTCAAAGCACTTGACATGTGACGTGTCATGGGATCTTTCACCAGCATCTTGCCCAGCCTTGTCTCCACGGCCACCTTTGCCGCCTCGGCCACTCTAGCCACCTCGCATGCGCCATCGCCCAGCCTTGTCTAATTGTTGCGCCGTTGTACCGCAATGTCTCTAGCATTCGCGCCACCATCATCTCGACCTTCACTTTCGGCTTCTCCCTCATGCATGGCAGCAGCTGTGGCACATTCTCCTCGCTGAAAGACGTGTCATATCCCACGCTAGCACCGTACTCCTGTGTGGCCCCCGCTAGAAGACACGTCAGATCCCTACCAGCACCGTACTCCAGTTGTGCCCCTGGGTTCTGCGCCATCAATGCACAACAGTCACCGCCTTTCATTTCTCCTTCGACAAAAGAGAACGGTTGCTTTGAGATCTGTGATTGCAAAAATCGAAGGAGGGGCCTTGTTGGATTCAGCCCAGGTTCAGAGATCGCACTGATGCAATAGTTTCAGACGATGAACAGTAGATATTCAGAGATAATAGATGAAAGTTCAGAGAACTTCCGAGAGACAACTTTTGGGGCGATTTTCTCTATCTTTCTGTTAACTGCAACAATGCAAAACATACTCAATATAGTCTAACAAACTAGGAATCGTGCAGACTCACGATCCACAAATTTCGGATCTAAGCGATCTCTCAGAATTTTAGAAAACGAGAAAAACTACTGAAAGGAATAAAATGCAGATAACATTCAGAAAACGTAATGCGCTATCTTCCGTGTGACCTGGCCGGACATCCTCCACGTCACCCATGCCTGGAGTAACAGCTCACATTCTCCCTCTTAATATGGCATGTACGTAGCTCACGAACTCCAACTAAATGACGCATTTCACCCAGCTTCACACCTAACAGCGCTTTTGTCAAACAGTCTGCTCGCTGTTCGCCTGAGCTGACAAATTCCACTCGGATTTGCTTCTTCTCCACACACTCTCTTATGAAATGGAACTTAGTTTCTATATGCTTACTGCGGCCGTGAAAAACCGGATTCTTCATAAGAGCTATTGCTGACTTATTATCAACGAACAGCACAACTGGTTTTACCTCGTTTCCTGTCAGTTCACTGACTACACTCCTCAGCCACAACGCCTGACAAGCTGCGGCAGTGGCTGCCATAAACTTAGCCTCACATGAGGACAAGGCCACCGTCTTCTGCTTCTGGGAGTTCCAAGTTACCAGGTTTTCGTTTAAGTAAAACGCCATACCACTTGTACTTCTTCTCCCATCCAAATCACCGACAAATCACTGTTAGAATACCCATAAATACATTCTTCGCAGCTCCCCTTCACATAGGACAGACCGAAATTGATTGTTCCTTTAATATACCTGAGTATATGCTTCACTGCTTTGTAATGTAAAGTGGTAGGACTCTCCATGTACCTGCTAGCTAGGCCGACTGCATATGAAAGATCCGGCCTAGTATGCAACAGATATCTGAGGCAACCAATTGCAGACCTATATTCTCCTGCATCAACAGGAGTACCTTCAGGGTCTTTATGCAGTCTTGACTTGGGTTCCATAGGAAGCTTTGTTGGGTTGCAATCAGCCATTCCAAATTGGTGTAAGATTCTCTTGGCATAAGCTGACTATTTGAGCTCTATCTTACCCTTCTGCTGCTTCACCTCAATACCCAAGTAGTAGGAGAGAAGTCCCAAATCGCTCATGTCGAACTCAGCCATCATTTGTTTCTTGAACCTCAAAATTTCTGCTGTGCTGCCTCCGGTCACAATTAAGTCATCTACATACACTCCAATGATGACTCTAGTTTCTCCAACCCCTTTATATAAACTGCCTGTTCTTGTGCACACTTCTTGAAGCCCAACTCCCTCAGACTTCTATCCAACCGAATGTTCCAGGCACGTGGAGCCTGCCGTAGTCCATACAGGGCCTTTGTCAACCTATACACCTTGTGTGGTTGATCATTCACTTCAAAACCCTCTGGCTGAGTGACATAAACCTCCTCCTCTAACTCCCCATTGAGAAAGGCCGATTTAACATCTAGATGGTGCACCTCTTAGTCTTGGTTTGCTGCAAGAGCAAGGATCACCCGAATTGTGTCAAGCCTGGCAACTAGTGCAAAAACCTCCTCAAAATCAATTCCATGCTTTTGCACATATCCTTTAGCCACCAATCTTGCTTTATGCTTGACTATTTGACCATTTGAATCCTTTTTTAACATAAACACCCATTTTAGACCTATTGGTCTGTGACCTGCTGGGAGTTCAGCCAAACTTCAAGTCCCATTATTCTCAATTGCCTCTATTTCCTTCTCCATTGCCTCAAGCCAACAACTCTCAGTAGAAGCCTCTTGGAAGTTTGAAGGCTCCTCGGACAATGCAAGCATCAACTTCTCCTCATCTTCCTCATCAGGGGCAGCTACTTCCTCTGAATTTGCATATATTTCTGCAATTGACCTATACCTCACTAGCCCGTCAATTGACTCAGGTGATGACAGTACCTGAGTGGAGCTTGCAGAACCTGTACTCAGTTGAGGTGTGGAAGGGCTCGGGATATCAGCGGTGGAGGAGAAATCTGCAGATCCGACTCCTACTGCTGTATGTGAGGTATCTTCTTGATTTTCACCTGTGACTGGGACACCCTCTGATGCCTCAGCAGTATTTTCGGTTCCAGTATGCAGATTGTCTGAAAACAAGGTATCAAGAATGACTAGTTGCTCTTCCTCTTTACCACTATCTGTAGTCCACATCCACTCAAGGTCCTCCTGAAAGACAACATCCCTACTAACATGCAATTTGCCGCTTTGAGGGTCGTACAGCCGATGAGCTCTGCAATTTTCTTCCACTCCCAAATACACCATGGGTGTACTTCGGTCTTCTAGCTTCTTGAGGTGTGGAGTTGTGTTCTTCACGTATGTAGTGCACCCAAACACTCTCAAGTGGGCAAGGTGTGGCTTCCTTCCTTCCCATGCTTCAAATGGTGTGCGCTCTCCAAGTACTTTTGTCGGTAGACGGTTCAGCAGGTAAACAGCATGCCTGACCGCTTCTCCCCAGAACTTCGCCGGCACCTTCATGCTCTTGAGCAAAGATCTGGCCATTGCCATCACCGTGCGATTACGACGTTCAGCGACTCTGTTCTGCTGAGGCGTATAGGGAGTTGTGAGGTGCCTCTCCATCCCAGCTTCCTCGCAATACCGAGTGAAATCAGTGGACAAAAACTCGCCTCCGCGATCTATCCGAAGTGTTTTGACACTGTGACCGATTTTATTTTCAGCCAACCTTCTGAACTTCTTGAATGCTTGGAGAGCTTCACTCTTAGCTGACAGTGTATGCACCCACATCCACTTGTATGATCATCAATAATCAGCAGAAAGTACTTATTGCCAGCTAATGTGCAAGGAGTAATTGGACCGCATATGTTTGCATGAACTGATTCAAGTGGTCTGCCTGCTCTGAATTTTATCAGCCTGGGAAACGGCAACCTTGCCTGTTTAGCTATCACACAGGCTTCACAAAGCTTGTTTGGCTGAGACACCTCCGGGACACCAACCACCATGTGTTTCTCCCCCACCAGCTTCAAATCATGGAAGTTCACGTGCCCAAGCCTTGCATGCCATAGCCAGGAATGGTCCTCAAGACTTGTCAGCAAACACACAGGTTTTTCAGTTCTCAGACAGATCTTGTACAGACGATTCTTGGTTCTCTTCACCTGCATCAAGAGTTTGTTGTTTCTGCCATAGACTCTCATTACATCTCCAGCCATATGCACTTCATTCCCTTCTTCAGTTAGTTGGCCTACACTTGTAATATACCTCCTGAAGAAGTTTTTGGTCCCCATTCTTGCAAGTAAAGGTAATTGAACCCTTTCCCATGATCTGAATGGTGGAACCATCCCCAAATGTCACTCTCCCGGTGATATTTTCATCCAACTCCTGGAATTTCTCACGGTAACCAGTCATATGGTTACTGGCGCCGTTGTCTAAATACCAAACATCTTTACTTTCTTCGCGTCTGTCACCTTGGTACAGCTCTGGCTTCATTCTCTCTTCATTGAGCAATACAGTTGCTTGTCCTTGCTCAATGTGCGCCTCCTCCTGAGACACTATCAGCATGAGTGCCGGTTCTTCATCCACAGCACAAAGATGAGCCTCTTCTTCTTTCTTCTTGCTTCTACACTCAGACACATAGTGTCCCATGTTACCGCAATTGTAACACTTGATACTACTTTTGTCCCGAGTTCCTCGACCACCACTGCTGCCCATCAGCGCTCGTGACACCGCTCTGCAATCGTGTTGCTCTCTCTTCATACGCCTTTAGCCTTCCGATTGCCTCCTCAAAGGGCATGGTCGCCAGATCATAGAATTGCTCAATTCCGGCAACAACATTGATAAACTTCTCAGGGACAGAATCAAGCAGTTTATTGACAAGAGTTGCATCATCAAGTGCAGTACCAAGGAGGGTATATTTACTAGAGATTGCACTGAGCTTACCGGCAAACTCATCGATAGTTTTGGTCTCCTTCATCTGAAGTGCATCTAGCTCACCCTTCAATGTATGCAAACGTGCTTGCTTCACTCTTTCTGCCCCCAAGTATCTCAGTTTGAGGGCATCCCAAATCTCTTTGGATGTCTTCTTCTTCGCAATCTGCAGTAACACATGTTCAGGGACGCTTTGAAGAATATACGCCCTCGCCATCTTGTCCTTTCTTGCATTCACCTGGGCTCCTTCCGGCGGCTCCACTGATTCCCATACTCCCTGCGCATCGAGTATGGCCTCCATTCTAATCGCCCAAACCGGGTAATTAGTCGGAGTCAACATTGGCGGATGAAACGGCATCGCACCGCTCTCCCTCCCCACCTGCTGTGGAACAACCGCCATTCTTCAACACGGAGCAGCGATCTCAACCCTAGAGCTCTGATACCAAATGTTGGTTTCAGCCCAGGTTTAGAGATCGCACTGATGCAATAGTTTCGGACGATGAACAGTAGATATTCAGAGATAACAGATGAAAGTTCAGAGAACTTCTGAGAGACAACTTTTGGGGCGATTTTCTCTATCTTTCTGTTAACTGCAACAATGCAAAACATACTCAATATAGTCTAACAAACCAGGAATCGTGCAGACTCACGATCCACAAATTTCGGATCTAAGCGATCTCTCAGAATTTTAGAAAACGGGAAAAACTACTGAAAGGAATAAAATGCAGATAACATTCAGAAAACGTAATGCGCTGTCTTCCGTGTGACCTGGCCACACATCCTCCACGTCACCCATGCCTGGAGTAACAGCTCACAGGCCTCAAGAGGATGGGTTCAACGTTCTCCCTAGGGCATTTTCTTCCGGCAGGAAGCTACATGTGATTCCTTCTGCCAAAGAAAGCTACTCCACATAGGCAGTTGTAAGGGGCAGATGCCGCCCTCTTCCCTTCCTGCACTCTACGTACTCATCTCATCAGCCTTCTGTCACCTTCCGTACCATCACCTACAATACCTATCCAGACTACACACAGCGTCTCTCTCTCTCTCTCTAGAGAGCGAAGAATGTAAGCGTTCACGCGTGTATATATACCACACTTGCACTTTCAATCCCAGCACAGCAACGCAGACATCGACACACATATACCTAAGCTTCTCATTGCCATAAAAGAACGTACATTGTCGCGGGCCACCAAGAACACGAAGCTCGACACTCAAATGCCAGGACAGGTCATGGAAGCTCCCCCGCACCAGCAGCTGTCCACCATGCCAGTAGCGTTCATGCCTCCCAACTGCAAGCACGACACCACGACGACGGCGATGACCGCCGCTACAGCCACAGGGGACGTGGCGTGCCTCCAGCCGCTCCCGGCGAACGCGGCTGCGGCCCCCGGCGGGCGGGAGCAGTGCCCGCGGTGCGCGTCGCACGACACCAAGTTCTGCTACTACAACAACTACAACACGTCGCAGCCGCGCCACTTCTGCCGCGCGTGCCGCCGCTACTGGACGCTCGGGGGATCCCTCCGCAACGTCCCCATCGGCGGCTCCACCCGCAAGCGCCCGCGCATGGCGCCGCTGGCGGTTCGCCGCCCGCCCGTCCACTTCGGCGCCCCTCCGCCGTCCCAGCAGGGCCTCCTCGGCTCGCTGTTCGCGCTCGGCGCGGCACCGCTGCTCGAGGGGCGCGTCGGGTTCGACCTCGGCCTCGGGCTGCCCGGGCCGGGCCAGGTGGGGCACGCCGGCGAAGGCGAGGTTGGCCTGCACGGTCTCGGGCTCCATGCAGGGACTTCAGCGACGCTGCTCTGGCCCACCGGACTCTTGCAGAACGACAATGTGGACACGTGGAAGGTGCCCGGAGCCGGGGGTGCAATTTGGCCGGAGTTCTCCGCCGCGGCGGCAGCGACGGCAGCACATGCGGGTGGCCTTCTTCATGGTGGGGCGCAGATGCTGTGACCTGTAAGAGAGTGATGGTGTGCGCACGTCGTACCAGTGGTGTGTGTCTGCGTGTGTGCGCGCGCGCATGTGGCCCGTGTCGTGTCTTCGCTTCGTGCGCACGAAGTATCGGAGTACGTACAAGAGGTGGCCGGTGTAGTTTGCAGTTTTGGTTCCAAGGGCACGTAGAATCGTGGAATGGTCTTGTGTGTTGCTACCGGATCGTATGTCTAGTGGTCTACCGGATCGGGTTACGTGCATGTTAATGTTATGGTATAATTAGTCTACAGCATCTATAAATTAAGCGCCTTCGTTAAACCATCACCGGTTCATCAGGTGCCGTTGCGAACGCAAAAATTTCATAGAATTTTTTGCAGAAATTTTAATTGCAAATTGGATTTTTCTATGGTTTGCTTTGCCAGTCAGTTGTCACGGTATTTTTGAAAACACAATAATAACAACCCAAATATGCATTGTTACTTGCTAGGCTAGGTCGCCATGCATGCCCTTGTTTTGTTTTTTCGAGACACATAGGTTAACGGTCATGTTTGTTGATGAGTACCAGCTACAACTGTGGCAGGCCTGCTCAAACCGTGGGCTGGGCCGTTAGTCACGTGCTCTACCTACTCTTCAATCCATACGCTGTTCTCTAGCTACAATTACAAAGAGATGACGGGCTGAAAACCCAAGCCCGGCCTAGAGTATCTTGGGTCCGATCCGATCAGGTGGCCCAAACAAGAAGTCCAGATCAATACCTTGTTGGTGGCGATTACTTGACGCGCTCGACCATACCTAGGAGTGTCGGAAAAGGAAAAAAGACTAGATTTTCTGGAATAATTCAGTGATAGAGAGATGATGATCTTTATTACTATAAATTAGTTACAAAAGAGTTAACAAAAGGGATTTAACTAGTTCTAATCTATAATCTTCTTATTATTCGTAAGATCTTGGTTGCCTTGACTTATTCTTTGAATTCTTTTTCGGATTGAATATCTCTTTGTCTTATTCCGTCAATCTTTAAATACCATTAAAGGGGTGTCAGTTATCCAACTAAGGAGACGACTCGTGCACTACTACAGAAATAGTATTAGTAGACGCCAAATTACAAGCGGTTTTGTCAAACTGTCTGTCACGGACACTATCACAATCGGTTTTAATTTGGAGACCGTCTGTGTTGTTGGCATAAGAAAAAACGAGTATCACAGACGGTTCTTATCGATGAATCGTCTGTGATACTGGAATATCATAGACGGTTTTTATTTAAAACCGCCTGTGATAATTGTGAATTATCACAGATGGTTTTTAAAAAAACCGTCTGTGATAATCCGGCTATATATTTATTGTGCCGCCCAGAACCGTATCTGTCTCATTTCGATCCAGATCTAGCCGGTGCTGCACCTGGAGGAGGCAAGGATTTCAGGTCAGTTAATTTGGTGGATTTCAGCCGGTGCTGCACCTAGAGCTTTGAAGATTCATACGTTCCTGGTTGCCCTAGATATGGTTAGTAATGAAATTTATTTTTCTTTGCATTACAATGTAGATCTAAGTTTTGGTGAGTGTTATTGAAGATGGTTTGCATCTACTTGACCATACATGATCAGTTCCCATCATGTGGGAGGCAAAATTTGTCAAAATTGTTGGTTATAAGTCGTTCATCGATCGCTGGGGAAATAGCTGTTGTGATTATAATATGAATTAAGCTAGCAAAGCCTCAATGCATGTGGTATATATGTAGTATTAATTAATTAATTAATTTAATTTTTAATACTAAGTTGTTATATATATGCATAACGTAGGACCGAAGTTGGATGTATGCCGCGAACCGTGTGAGTGAAGAGTACATTAATGGTATGTCTACTTTTACAAGAGCTGCCGAAGAGGATATATTGATAAGAGAGTGGAATATATGTACTGTCCATGCACTGACTGCGAAAATTTAAAGATGTTTAAGAACCGAGAGCAGATTGAAGCGAACTTGATTCGGAGGGTTTCAAAAAGGGTTATATGTGTTGGACCAGTCATGGCGAAGTCAATGATATGCCACCGGATGACATCGCCGGTGAAGTGAATGATATGCCACTGGATGATGTCGATTGTTGTTCAGATTCGGATTGGTTGCACGATGACAATTTGGATCAGATGCTGCGCGATGTAGAAGAGAACTATGATGAGAGAGAGTATGTTAAATTCTGGGGCTTGATGGAGGACTCGGAGAAACCTTTGTTCACGTGCTGCAGGTCAAAGTACACGAGGTTGTCGGCCGTGCTTGAACTGTTGAAATTAAAGGCAAGCAACGGTTGGTTCGACAAGAGTTTCACGGCGCTGCTAGGTTTTTTAGTGGACATGCTTCCGGAGGGAAATGAGTTGCCTAAAACCACGTATAAAGCCAAAAAGGTTCTTTGTCCATTGGGAATGGAAGTAGAAAGAATACATACATGTCCGAACGACTGTATCCTCTACCGTAAAGAGTATGCAAACATGCATGTATGTCCGATGTGCAACGCATCCTGATACAAATGTAACAATTAATCAGATGACGGCGAGGGAATAGAGGTGACGAAAGGACTTCCTGCTAAGGTGGCATGGTATTTTCCTATAATTCCCTGTTTGAAACGGTTTTTTGCAAATCCAAAGGAGGTAAAACTACTGCGTTGACACTCGGAGGAGTGCAAGAAGGATGAAATGCTAAGACACCTTGCTGATTCCGCCCAGTGGAGAAACATTGATAGGAGTTTTGCAGACTTTGGTGCAGAACCAAGGAATATATGGTTTGGACTGAGTACATATGGAATGAATCCTTTCAGTAGCATGAGCAGCTGACATAGCTCTTGGCCCGTGACTCTCTGCATCTATAACCTTCCTTCTTTGTTGTGTATGAAGCAAAAGTATATTTTGTTGTCGATACCTATCCAAGGGCCAAAGCAACCTGAGAATAATATTGATGTGTACCTAGCACCGTTAGTGGAAGATCTAAAAGTACTGTGGAACGAAGGGGTACAGGTATATGATGCATACAAACGAGAGAACTTCACTTTGCGCTCTTTATTGTTCTGCATCATAAATGATTATCCTGCCCTTGATAACCTGTTAGGCCAGAGTACAAAAGGTGTCAAAGCTTGTACTCACTGTTTAGATGGTACCGAGAGTGTGTGGCTGAAACACTCACGCAAAACCGTGTACATGCGTCACCGCTGGTTCCTTCGGAGGGCTCACCCATACCACAAGATGAAGAAACAATTTGATAGAAAGAAGGAGGTCAATTTAGCTCCAAGGCATTTAAGCAAAAAAGTGGTTTATAATATGGTTAAGGATTTAGATGTTGTCCTCGGAAAGGGACATAAATTGAGTGCTCATGAGAAGAACATCTGGAAGAAGAGATCAATATTTTGGGACTTACCTTATTGGGAGTACCTAGATGTTCGACACAGCATCGACGTCATGCACGTAGAAAAGAATGTATGTGACAGCTTTATTGGTCACTTACTGAACATTCGTGATAAAACAAAGGATGGTGTCAACGCACGGCTTGACTTGGCTGATATGGACATCAGGCCTGAGTTACCACCGACAAAAACAGATAATGGAAGAACGTACCTTCCCCTGCGTGTTACACTCTGTCAAAGGCTGAGAAAACAAAACTGTGCCAGTGCTTGCATGGTGTCAAAGTTCCGTCTGGTTACTCCGGCAACATGAAGAAATTTATTTCGATGCAAGATTTGAAGTTAAATGGCATGAAGTCTCATGATTGTCATGTGCTGATGACACAGATGCTCCCTATTGCAATTAGAAATATTTTGCCAATCAAAGTCCGAGAGACAATCGTGAGGCTATGTTATTTCTTTAACACAATTGTTCAGAAGGTCATCAATCCCGAAGGACTAGATGCTCTGCAGGACGAGGCGGTGATGACTCTATGTCATCTTGAGATGTATTTCCCTCCTTCGTTTTTCGATATCATGGTCTATCTCATTGTTCACGTTGTGTGGGAGATAAAAATGTGTGGGCCCGTATTCCTACGTAGCATGTACCCATTTGAGAGGTTCATGGGAATTCTCAAGTCCTATGTGCGGAATCGATCTCGGCTGGAGGGCAGCATCGTCGAAGGTTATGCAAACGAAGAGGTCATTGAGTTTTGTATCGATTATATGGCTCAGATTTAACTGATAGGTGTGCCTCAATCTCGTCATGAGAGGAAGCTCAAGGGATCAGAACTATCAGAAGGAAAGCAATCACTCTAGATATGTCCGCGTATGTTCAAGCCCATTTCATGGTCTTGCAACACATGACTGAAGTGGTGCCTTATGTCGACCAGCACAAGGATGTGCTTCGGCAACAGAATCCAGAGCGACCGGATGTTTGGATCATAAGGCAACACAACAGTCGGTTCAACCAATGGTTGAAGGAGCAAATCGCTAGGAGCTCGCCAAGTGAGATGCTGACATGGTTGGCAAAAGGGCCAACATTTACAGTTGTGACATGGCAAGGATATGACATAAATGGGTACATATTCTATACACATGCTCAGGATATAAAGAGCACTAATTAGAACAGCGGTGTCCGCATAGATGCCGAGGAAAAGGACTATCGAAAAAGCCTAAAGGTCGATTTACCATCACAGAGGTCGATGGATCTAGGACCCCTCACCTTCCTCGCCGAGCAGCATGCGCATTTCGAAGAATGATCAGAATAGTTGCACGAGAATGAATTGAGATCACATTCGATTCGTGGAAGACCGTGACTGAGACTCAGAAACATGAGCTGCTGATAGAAATATTTGCATCGTTTGAGATCCCAGAAGAACACCACGACTCCGTGCAACGACATGCCCTGCTAGCGGCGTGCAAAGTATGGAAAAACTTCAAGAGCGTGCTTGTTAAGAACTTCGTGGAGAAGGATCTATCGCCCTTTCATAAGTACCCATTCCTGGAGCCACAATGGAAAGAGTTTAAGGCGATGAAGACGACCGAAGATTTTAGAAGTGCAAGTGCAGCGCACATGGCCCTCCAGGAAAAAAACACACACCCGCACAAACTTGGCACAGCTGGGTATGCGGGCAAAATCCCGCAGTGGAGGACAGAGGATGAACAGGCAATTCTGCGGGACACCGCCCCACCATTTGCCACGATCCCGAATGAGCGCGCTCGAAATTGGATTAGAGAGAGGTCATCTACCACGTCATCGGGGGACATCTCCTTCCGAAATCCTGCAGACCAGGAAGTATCCCACCGCTTGGTAAGATATCAATCGAACTACGTAGCTTGTAATTACTCCACAACTTCGTAGGAAGTGAAATGACATGTTCGGCTCTTGCAGGAAGCGCTGAGTGTAGAATCTTCCCAGGGATCATTCCAGGCAAGTAGGGAGAAAGATATACTCTCCGCGGCCCTGGGAAACAAAGAGCACCCGGGTCGTAAAGATATACTCTCCGCGGCCCTGGGAAACAAGGAGCACCCGGGTCGTACGAGAGGCCTTGGGCTTTATGTTTCTTGGAAACATAGTTTCTCATATGACTCCGAATTATATTGGAGTAGGAAGAGAACCAAAGCTGAGCGTGAGGCACGGCTACAAGAGGAGATCAAGGCATCTCTTATAGTGGAGTTGGCTGATTTCATCAGAGATGAGATGCGAAGATATACAGAAAATTAGCAGGCCGCCGCCGCCGCTCCTGTGCTAGACAGCCCCCAACCATCCGAGTAGTTGCGCGTCCAATCCTACGACAGAAAGCGAGGTCAGATTTCCTGTGGACGACATCCTGGTAATAATTATTATCTCTGGAATGCTCGATCCATTGATAGGCCTATTGGAGTAGCTAATTTTGTATCGTTATGTAGGAGGCTACGAAGTGCACGCTCCAAGTGAGATATGCCTCCGTTCCCTTGTGCGCTGCTTGGGGCCAGGCATATCCGTTTGCTCACGAGGCCATGGTGCACCGTACACCTTTAACACCAGGCTTCAGAAAAGTTCATGTGGATGGTGTGCATGCCAACTTCGAGGTCGTCCTGCTACTGAAGCCCCCCAATAACGAGATCGTGACTCTAGGGCAAGCCATTGGAACATTTATCCAGTGGCTCAAAAGCGACATCTGCCTGTAGGCTTCTTCACCGGTGGCAGGTCCACAAGGGTAGTCTAAACCAGAACTACATGCACTGGTGTCATCTCCACAATGCCTATCTCCACCACCGCTACCTGCACTGGTGCCATGTCCACGGGTGCTATTCCCAGTGAAGCAACTTCCACCGGTGCTACCTTTACAGTCGACTACCATGGAGTCGACCTACAAGCGAGGCAGGGGCAAACCAAAAAAGACCGATGATGATATCCCGTACCTACCATTGGCCCGCAAATTCGTGCTAGGCGAACCGATGATCATCCCGAAAGAGTGCCTCCTAGCCCTAGGACTTAGTTGCCAGAGATTACACGCTTGGTATATGGAACAGGACAATAAGCCACAGGCAGAACGACGCTTAGGTATCACTGTCAAATTCAGGCCGGATCATTTACAGCACGACGTTCATGATTGTGTCTTCGCGGTGACCTTTGAGGATTTATTTGATCTTTTCACGCTCAACGCTCTTGACGCCTCACTCGTTCGATGTTGGACGCTGTAAATGTGTACAATCAGTCTCCGTTCATGTAATACCGATATATGTCATATATAATTTGTTGCTTTTCTGTGCATATATATAGATACATGGTGACTGAAGCTAGATCATCCAAATCACCAATTGGTTTCCTGGACCCAGGCTTGGTCGCCATAGATACCATCAGCGAGGATGCATCCTTCGTCAAGACGTATATTACAACAACACTACTAGCTCACCACGATAAGGAATTTTTTCTTATGCCATACAATGAGCGGTTCCATTGGATTTTAATTGTAATTATACCAAAATAGAACAAGGCAATATACTTTGATTCCCTAAGTAAGAACAAAACCGACTACATAGTTATCGGCCAATTACTCGATAGGTAAGTACATTTTCTCCATGCATAACTATATTGTACTCTTTCTTTCCTTCCAAATGACTAAGCTAACTTTTTCGAATCACGAAGGTCATTCGCCACATACGTTGCAGAGACACGTGGCTCAACAGAAGGGGCCAAGCCCTTGCAACATGTTCGAAATTTTTGGGTATTCAGTAGTACACATTAATTAATCCTATACAACACTTGGTAGTAATGCCTCTTGAATTAACACATTATATTTTTTGTAGTGCCACCAGCAGCCGCCAGGCAATACGTGTGGATTCTACGTTTGCCACCATATGAGACTACTCCTCGATTCCTCGAAAATCACCAATCCTAAGGTTTGTCAATCTTCCCACATTTATTTCACACTTATCAGGTTATATATGTACGCACATTGATATTCCTATCGACAAGCTGCGCCCATCTCTACAACTGCATTGCAATAGCCGGACCTTGCACAAATTCGAGGAGAGTGCGCGTACTTTTTGATTTCTAATGTCATAAAATCAAGTGGAGAGTTCCACAGCGTACAATGATTTTTTGTTTGGGATAAGATTGACATTGATTGTAATTGTGTATTTGTTAATGGATATTTTATTTCATTTCAATTAATTGATTTGTGAAATGGATGTTTTATATTTGTGAAATGAATTGAGATGTGAATTGGATGTATACATGTACATGTTGATCTGCTTGTTTCAGAGGGCATGGCTAGCATTTCCTGAGGCTAGCCAATGCACAGAAATAGGTTTAGGGGTAGAGGAGATATCACAGACGGTTTTTAACTAAAAACCGTTTGTGATTATAACTAGCACAGACGATTTTTAGTTAAAAACCGTCTGTGATATTTGCACAACAGATGGTTCGAAAGCCGTCTGTGATGACCTTGTATCATTACTAACCTATAAATTCAAACGGCTCACAAAACCATCTGTGATGACATTTCTGAATCGTCTGTAATACAGTTTTCTGTAGTAGTGGTGGAACCAACGCGTCCGATCAGAGGGGTAGTTGCTATCAAAGAGATATATATAATGATAACTAATCTTCTGTTATTATAAGTGGGAGATAACCATGGGAACAACTGTATGGCGGTTGTTGTCAGAGATACAAAACCAAAAAATCGTGCTGTGTGGGATGGATAAAGTACGTGTTTTATCCATCGCACGGGAAGAATTCACTAGAAGCGGGTCCTTATACTAGTTCACGAACTCTCCGAGTGATCTACTGGTCGAGCAAAGCACACAGTAGTCCTCTGGCTTGGATACTTAGGGAATAGCTTTGGAAATCTTATGACCACAGAGGTCTTAGGGCTTTAATTAGGTATTAAACTCATATTTAATGGATATTTTAATCCTCGACAGATTGATCACGGATGGCCAAGTGAATTTATAGCCTAAATTTTTCTGATTGAATTTCAATTCAGAAAATACTTTTAAAGAGGTAGTTTTCATTCACTTAATGTTAAGAAAATTAATTGGGAAAATTGGAATTTTTTCTATCTGTTGGGCTTAACAACTGTTTTGTAGTTGAAAAAAATCCTTATAAAAACTTGGTGTGGTATCTGTTGGCTTCACACTTTCTCAAAAACCTTTCATCTTCTTTAATTTCCACTACCTTTTTGCCTTTGTGTTGTTTGACTGTAATCTCAAATCCTTTCAATCCCCAATTAGATTTTCAACCACTTTAGCCAAAATGTCAGATTGATAACTGATTGGCCAAAGTTTGAGCTTGGATCGAACAAAATGAAGGACATAGAAGAGACAGGGATAATCCTCGATAAGGTTCCAATTCCGTGGAGGTCAGCAATTGGAGAATACTTTTCGAGCAGAAGTGACGGTGAAATCATAATCTTCTAGGTGTATGTAGAATGTGGATTCAGGCTGCTGGAGCATCCGTTCTTGTCGGAAGTCCTAGAGTTCTACGGGATCGAGTTGGTGAATTTAGCTGCCAATTTGATTGCCAACCTCAGCATTTTCATCCATCTCTGTGAAGCGTATTTGGGGATTTTGGCGAACTTAGAGTTCCTCAAATACTACTACAAGATAACGGGGAGAGCTAGGCAAGCGCGGTATTACCTGGGAGCTATTCTTTGTGACTCCATAATGGAAAGACAAGGGAGTACATTGTAATATTCTCCATGTCATCATAGTCCTCTGTAAATCATTAGTTTCTTAATCATGTCTTGATTGCCTGGATAATAGAGGAATCTGTGACTTCTTGAATAAAATTACAAACTTAACCGAATCTTTTGATGTATTATCTCAAGGTCTCATTGGGTTCTTGTCAAATTTGATAAAGGTCATTTTCCTTCCTGGGGCAGTCGTATGACCCCTGAAAGTTGGCGATCAACAGGTCGCAAAATTGTTCCCAAGTACATATTAATCCTACTGGTTGGTTAAGTAACCACAACCAGGCAAAACCCTCGAGAATTGTCGGCAAATAGTTTGTCATCACATTGTCGTCACATCCCACTGCCCTAATAGCAGTGGTATAAGCTTGTAGAAATTCTAATGGATTTTGCTTTCCATTGAATTTTTCAAAATTTATAGGTTGGAACTTTTCTGACCAGTGCACCGCTTAAAGGCCTACCAAGAAAGCCTGACGGCTTGTTATTAGGTTATGTCACTTTCTTTGGAAAGGAGTTGGATTGTAATTAATCGGAAACCTATTTCTCTGATAGTCATCGTGGGGAACTAGTGCCCCTATCTAGTCATGTACACTTAAATTGTATCTTTGACCATATACATGGTTCAGATGATGACATAGGGTATTCGGGGAATTGCTTTGGAAAGCTTACGACCACAAGGTCGTAGGACTTCAATTAAGTATTAAACCATATTTAATGGATATTTTAATCCTCGTTAGATTGATCATGAGTGGCCCTTGATTAATTGCTCTGTCAACTGCACTAGTAGTGTCCACGTCGAAGCTTAAGGCTCCTAAAATGGATGCTACAAATAGAAGCTAAACTATTCCCCATAAAATTATCATGAAATTCCTATGGTTGGGTTCTTTTCAGCTTTGTCTTTGGTTTATCAAATCCTGCTATAATAAATAGCTTTCAAATGATACGTCTTTTCTATATGAAGTCTACAAGTCGATAGTAGTAAACACTATACCGAGTTCAGATGTATTGGCCAAAATCGCATGCGATTTTCATCCTGTCTCTCATGAACAGCCGGAATTTAAAAACTATAAACCAAAAGTCAAAATCATAGTTCAAAAGAACCCACCCTGTGTCGAGACAGATCCTAATACATTGACTGTGTGTCGTATTGTTGCCTTAACACCGTAGATCACTTGTGACGTCACGAGCAAAGAACATCACCGGATAGTGTAGATCACTCGTGACGTCGCGCGCAAATAACACACCGGAGAGCCACCGCATCAAAACAGAGTTTGCTCACTACAATCGCCTTCTGCACCAGATCGCAGTTCACTTCGCTATTTTGGAGAAGTTTCCATGAAGCAATGGGTACTCATTTAAATTCCAGTACAACATATCATCCCTAGACCAATGGTCCGACTGAGCGGTTGAATCAGATTCTTGAGGATATGCTAAGAGCTTGTGTGTTAGATCATGGAACCAAGTGGGACAGTTGTTTGCCTTTTGCTGAGCTCTCATACAACAATAGTTACCAAACTAGTTTGCAAATGTCGCCATTTAAAGCCTTGTATGGCAAAAAAATGCAGAACCCATCTCAATTGGAAAGAGATGGGGGAAAGTCATGTCTTTGGGCTAAAATATTCAAAGGAGGCTAAGGAAAAGGTTTGGTTGATCCGGGAAAGGTTAAGAACTACTTAGGCTAGATAGAAAAGTTATACGGATACCCGTCGTCCGGAGTTGAGCTTTGAGCCAGATGATTATGTGTATCTCAGGATTACATCGTTCAAAGGTGTTAAGAGGTTTCAAATGAAACAAAAGCTTGTGCCAAGATATGTTGGCCATTTAAGATATTAAAGCGCAGGGAAGAGGTCACTTATTAGTTGGAGCTACCTACGACGTTTAGTGGAATACATGACATTTTTCATGTGTCTCAGCTGAAAAAGTGTTTGCGAGTGCTAGAGAAGGTAGTGCCAGTAGAAGCTGTTGACCTTCAGGAAAATTTTTCTTACAAAGAGCATCCTAATAGAATCCTAGAAGTATCTGAGCGTGTGACTAGGAGCAAGGTTGTTCATTTTTGCAAAGTTCAGTGGAGCAACCATTCCAAGGAGAAAGCAACTTGGGAGTGCGAGCAGCATCTTAGAGCAGAGTTTCGAAACTTATTTCTTTAGTGAGCCTGAATCGCAAGGTCCAAATTCCTTTTAAGGGGGAAGGGTTATAACATCCTGATTTTCAGAGCCTTTTTGAAGCTTTTAAAATAAAATTCACCACTTGGTCATGTAAATTTTCAACCATTGAAGTAGATGACCGAGAAAGGGATGGTTCATGGCCTGCCGTCTATCAGTCATCCATCTCAAATATGTAAAGGCTGCATTATTGCTAAACAATCGAGACTCCCGTTCTCTCAATAAGCACAATATAGAGCTACACAGCCCTTGGAATTACTTCATGTTGATCTTTGTGGTCCTATCACCCCTGAGTCAAATAGAGGTAATAAATATTTTTTACTTCTTGTTGATGGTTATTCTAGAGTAATGTAGGTATACATGCTGAAAAGAAAATCAAAAGCCAAAGACATGTTTCAAAAATTTGTAACTCTAGTCGAAAATAAGACTGATCACAAACTCAAGGCAGTAAGATCTGATCGTAGGGTGAATTCTTGGCACAATAATTCAAATCAATCTGTGAGATGAAAGGAATTAGAAGATATTTTATAGCTCCTTATAGTCCGTAGTAAAATGAAGTAGTCGAGCATAGAAACCGGACAGTTATGAATATGGCAAGAAGTTTACTCAAAAGTAGAGTCTACCGGGAAGATTTTGGGCTGAAGCTATAAGACATGTTGTATATATTCTCAATCGAGTACCCACAAAAGCTCTAGAAGGGAAGACTCCATATGAAGCATTGAGTGGAAGAAAATCAAATTTAGAACACCTGAGGGTATTCGGTTGCTTGGCATATACAAAGGTGCTCACTCATCTGAAAAAATTAGATAACATATCAAAGGAATTAATCTATTTGGGAGTTGAGTAAGAAACCAAAGCCAGTCGATTGTACAGTCCACATGAAGACAAAATTGTTATGAGCTGTGATGTGACCTTTTATGAAAATAAAGCATGGGAGTGGGAGGTGAAGCCAACAGAAGAAAACAATTTGCAAAAGTGGATTTCCTTCTCAATTAAAGGAAAGTACAATGATAAAATAGTTCAATTTCATCCTCAAGAACCGGTTACACCCATGTCCAGTGCATCCACCAATCAATAGATGGCTACAAAGGATGTTCCGTCATCACCTCAAATTGATCAAGAAGAGGTAGAAACCCCGCTGAGCAAAACACACCTGTTTATCAAAGTCTTACTGAAATTTATGAGCAGAACGAACCCATTGAAATGTTTGAAGAACTGCAGATGATCACTGCTAATGAACCAATGGGATTTCAGTAGGTTTTAAAGGAAAGTCATTGAAAGACTGCTATGCAAACAGAACTTGACTCCATAGAAAATAATAGAACATGGATCTTGACAGACTTACCTCATAGTCATAAAGCAATAGGGCTAAAGTGAATTTTCAAGGTGAAAACAAGATGTAGATGGCAACTTTGTTCATTACAAGGCATGACTTGTAGCAAAAGGCTATATTCAGAAAAAGGGCATAGACTATGAAAAAGTATTTGCGCCGGTTACAAGGTTAGAAGCAATAAGATTGATATTTGCTCACGCTGCTCAATTTGGATAGCAAGTACATCACATGGATGTTAAATCAGCATTCTTAATTGGAGATCTTACCGAGGAGGTATATGTATCTCAACCGGATGGTTTTCAAGTGAAGGGCCAAGAAGGCAAAGTATATCGACTCTTAAAGGCCTTGTATGGCTTGAAACAGGTGCCTAGAGATTGGAACAAGAAACTAGATAGTTCATTGATAAATCTTGGTTTTGAAAGATGCAAGCATGATCCAGCCTTATATACAAGAAAGACACAAGAACACATGCTGATACTCGGCATATACATTGATGATTTTATTATCATAGGAATATGTGATCGAAGAGTTGAAGAATTTAAGAAAGAGATGATGCAGCAATTTGAGATGAGCGATCTCAGACTCTTGACTTACTACCTTGGTCTGGAGGTGAAACAAAGTAAGCATAATACTACAATTAAATGTCGAATTATGCAAAGAAGATTCTTGAGAAGGTAGGTGTGATAGGATATAACCCTTGTCAGTACCCTATGGAGTCAAAATTGAAATTCGACAAAGATGAGACAGGAGAACCAGTCGATGAGACTGAATTTCGAAGTATAATAGGTTGCCTAAGATATTTGATACATACTGACCAGATCTTGCATACTCAGTTGGAGTACTTAGCAGGTTTATGGAAAGACCAATAGTACAACACAAGTAGGCATTAAAACATGTGTTGAGGTATCTAGTAGAAACTGTGGATTATGGACTGGTATATGTTTGGCATGACAATACATCAATGCTTGAAGAATTTTGTTATAGTAATCTGGCGGATGATCCAGTTGATCGTACAAGTACGACTAGTATGGTATTCTATTTACATGAAAACGTAGTCACATGGTGCTCACAGAAGCAAAAAGTGTTGCCTTGTCATTATGCGAAGCGGAGTTCATGGCAGCAACTTCAGCCACATGTCAAGCTATTTGGTTGGTGAGATTACTTCATAAATTAGCTAAACAGACCATCAAGCCTTTCACATTATTTGTTGACAATAAGTCAGCAATAATGCTTATGAAAAATCCAGTGTTTCATGGAAGAAGTAAACACATTGATACATGGTGTTATTTTATTCAAGAATGCGTTGAAGAAGGACTGATGGTCATTTCACATATTTCCACAGGAGAACAGAGGGGTGATGCACTCACAAAGGCATTAGGATGAGTCAATTTTGGTTGGATGATTAATCTACTTAGTGCCAAGGAAGTTGGTTAAAGTCAGCAAGGATTATGAGGATGTTTGTTGGAAATAATCATACTGCATCCATTTCAAAATCTATATCGAGTTAAGTCTGAGTCAGTTTAGAATTAGAAATTTATGTTTCAAAGTCGGTTTGTGTATCCGAGTCTAATTTGTAAAGCTGTGTATAATAGTGGAGAAAACTAAGGAAAAAGTGTAGTGATTGGAGCACCACCAAAAGATTTGTTTATTCTATCGCTAAATTGTTTATGCTGTCATCGTCGAGAAACAGAGAAAGAATACTCAAATTTTACGAGTACTATAGTACTCATGGCATATAAGTACCATAGTTGAGGAAGTCGAAGCATTTGAGCACTAATGTGCTAACACAGTCAAAGCCGTCTACAAGCAAAAGTCATCCACGAGCATCTTTGGTTTTTCCCTGCCACTTCATAAGACTTTGCGATGAAGAATACAACCACTTAATAGGCCCGTGCCCTGCCAGCCTCGGCGCCTTGCCGCGCAATCCCATCCGGCCCCCTCTCCCGCGCTATAAAGCAGTCAGTTTTTCCCAACTTCTCCTTGCGCCTTCCCTTTTTTTTCCCGATACTTCACGCACGCCCGCCGGCACCTCCACGCCGTCCCGGCCCTCCAACGACACCCCGGGCAATCCGGCCGCGTCACTTCGCGCCTCTACTCCCCTCCTTCCTTCCGTTGCGTTTAATTGGAGTCTCATCATCGGAAGTGGCCACAGCGCCAACCTTCCCAATCTTCGGCCGCCGCCGCCATTACCGCCGCCAATCCCACCCCGGTGGCCCTCTCGCCGATTCCTCCGTATGGGAGCTTCACCGCGGTGCCCCGAAGCTTTCCCCCACCACGGCCGGAGCTGCGGCCCGCCCCAGTTCGCTGGCGCCGTGCGCCACCACCGCGCGACCCCGCCTCACGCCGCCGGCGTGCCTCGGTACCTCCCCGGCTCGACCAACCGCACGGTAAGCCTCCTCTTAACCCCCTCTAGCTCGTGCTCACCCCGGATTCGTTCCCCCACGTCGGCGCCGCCGTTTCCCCTTTTCCCCTCCGTGGCCGGCCGCCGTGGGCCATCTCAGCCACGCTGCGTCGCCGCCTGAGCCGAAACACGGGCATTCCTAGCTCGCATAGCTCTCCAGGGTTCCGTTTTACTTGTCGCGGCCGAATCCCAGACCTCGCCCCGCCGGCGCTACCGACGCCAGAGCCGCCGCGCCACCTCCTCTGTTTTGGGCTCCCAGCCACTCTCTTAACCCTTCTACCTCCATGAGCATAACAGTGCCAGCCCAAAGCCATTGCCCAGTTGGCTGGCCGTGCCACTCCGTAACCAGCCAGTCCCGAGTTCGATCCTCCTCCTCGCACACTGTTGGTTTCATTTTTTTTGGGGCATTCCGATTTGGAAATAATTATGGGGTAAATCAAGGAAATTGAGATAAGTGGTATGGGATCAAATAAAATTTATTTATACATCACAATAAAGGATTACATGTATAATAATAATTAAGTGATTAGGAAAGTTAAAATTTAATTCATGAGAGCTAATAAAAATTGCTTAGGATGTAAATAAGATTATTTAAGGTTTAGCACTAGAATAATTATTGTATAAGAATAATAGTGTCATATTAACTATTTAAAATCTACTTATTAGTTGAAGGTATTAATAAAGATGGTTTTGGTTAAGCGCCCGAATTTACTAAGAATCCCAATTAAAAATACATCCAAGTTAAATCTAAGAGAGCTAAGATAATTAATTTGGAATCACCAAAAATTTATACATGCATCAAACATAGGATTACAAGACCATGAGCAATTAAAGAGATTAAGGGAAATAATTAGAGGAAGCTTAAGTAATTAGTTAAAACACGAGTTTAATTAGGGGTAGTGGCAAAAATGTAATTCTATATTTGTAAACAATAAACAAAGATTCCTAAGGTGAATAGTATCCAATAAAGAAGCATGAATTAAACCAAATACTAAAAGTATTTGAAATAGAATAGAGACTTTTCTAAGCAAATATATGTAAATAAATAGTTAGAAAAGTGTGGATGACATGTATGCAGCCCACTGATGAACGTATTAGTACAATTTTTGTATTCACCATAGACCCTGCTAAAAATATAGACAGTATCATCAACATATTACCGATCTTGAAATCTTAAACGACAGCGTTAAATTAGTAGCAATGACAAAATAAAGTCATGTGTAGTGGGCTCAAGCCATCATAAATAAATATAAAAGTAATAAAAAGAAGTTATTAAATAAAATAGGGTAAGGCGTAGTATTCAATCACAACCCATCATCCTCAAATCTAAAGCAAAATAATCTCATCAATATTTCTGTGTCATGAACCGTCCTTCATTAAACATCCTTCTAACAATCATCGCTTCGTTCCAACTAGTTCGGCTCCGTCAATACTCCGCAACCAATCTGCCTTACCTCAAAATCACCCTCTCACTCATAATAAAACAAAATTTGGCTTATTTGGAGTTATTGGACTTTTTGAGTTATTTGTATTTATCTGGATTCAGTCGCTTAGCGCGCAATTAGAAATTGGAGCTATAAAGACTTACTGGATCAAGCGAGATCAGGATCGAGGTGAAGATAAAGACCAGAAGCTCAAAGATCAATGCATGAGACAGCTTCTAGTGAGCTCAAGACCGCGGTAAACCGCTCCAGGCGAGTCAATACTTTGATCATGTTGAACCTACATTTTCTGCAAATTACTTTTGTTTAAATTTATCAAATTGCATGTTGTTATTTTATATGCAAATACATGATAATTTAAGATTCTAGTTATATGCCTATGGTTAACCTTGAATAATATTACACCTCCTTTGTAATATTTGAATGTGTGAACTTTGTAGCCCTAGCAAAAATTATAATAGTATCCTTTCGAAAATAAGTCCCTAAATATATGCCATGCTTAGTATTGTTTAGGTACTCATGGGCGCGAGAGCGCCCAAGCATCACTTTAATCCTGAGAAAAATTGGTTGGGCAGTCATGGTGGTAATGACTGGTGTATGTTGGATATGGTTATTTTTATATTCCCAAAAACCTCAAATTGCTTATTTATCTGGGCGGATGGTTCGGGGGTATGGTGCAGGTGTGCACGAGAGTGTGGTTTGTGGTAGAACCGCCCAGATAACCCTAAGGACTGAATCTTGTCATGACCTCCTGTGTAAAACAGTACAACCACAAGTCTGTAAAGTACAACTTGGCTTAGTAGATTTACCGGACCCTGAAAGTCATCATCATCGGTGGAGGAGTGAAGTAGTGCAAGCGGCTGTCTGTGTGGCGGGCTTGAATGGGACACCCGCGGAGGGTGAAGTTCTGCTGTGGCGGGCTAGCAGGGGACGTAGCCAGCTGCTAGATGTTCAGAAGGAGAACATCCCGCACAATGTATGGGACCCACCGCAAGTGGGAGCGGTCCATAGGGTGAGATGATGGAAGGGGCGAGGTACTTTGAACGGTTACTGTGATGGTCTGCTCAACTGCACGACTAAGGAATCACGCGGGGCAATGAGTGGATTGTCTCTTGTGGTGAAAGTGTACAAACTCTGCAGAGTCAAAACTATTCGAATAGCCGTGCCCACGGTCAAGGGCGGACATGGGAACTTAACCAGATATAGTTCTATTTCAAAATGTTTTGTGGGTGGGATGGAAAAGTGGAGGGCAGTGGAAAGCCCTGATTTGAGTTGTCCTGGGTGTTGTCCCAGTGGTAAGTTAAGCGGCTATAACGCTGAAAGGTGTTATACGGTGTGATGCCATATGTATGGCAAAACTATGGTGTTATTAGGCATATGGTGTGATACCATATGTATGGAAAATCATGTTAATATTCCTTGAACATTATGTTTTGTGCCAAAGCTGCTAGGTCTCAGGAAATTTTATGTATTGTATTTCAAATAGTGGCATTTCTATTCTTACAAAATAAAATGTGGATGGAATAAACAGGGTCATGAGTAAAGGAGATGGAAGTTTGTGATAAAAACATAAAGATATTAGTGAACTCAGGTCGAATATAAAAAGGAAATGATAGTGTGGGGTTTGGGAGAAGTAATTTGGTGGAGTCTAAATGATTATATAGGTTAGATAGATGATTTAAATGATTTTTGGAGTATTAGGGATGCAAAGGTAATTGCGGGATTACAACACTGATAACTAATATAAATTCTTGGAAGATGACGGCAGTAATGGGATTAACAGGATTGGATCAAATACTAGATGGATGAATTAAATTTCTAGGTATATTGGAGGAATGATAACAATTATTGGATTATAATCTTGATCAATGATATTCTTGGTGGATGTATCCTAGTGAGTCGTAGACTTAATTATTGATATTCTTGGTGGATGTATACTAGTGAGTCGTAGACTTGGTCAATAATATTCTTGGGGATGTATACTAGTGAATTAGTTAGAAATAGATAGTAGAAAATAAGATTAATTATTGGGAGAAAAAATTATGGTTTTGGATCAATAACAAAAGGATTGAATTATTAGGAAGTCCCGATACGAAGGATTTCAGTGGATTTAAAAGCAATTATGTTGGATAGTCATTAGAATTTAGAAATGAAGAGTTGATGATTAGCAACCACAAGATTGGATTTTAGAATTCAAAAGATATTGGTGGATCTAAATAAAGGATGACCCTCACTGCTTGGAGTCTTAGTCAGCAATGAGCGCATGATTGGTGGATTATATAAATGCTGATATTCGCTGTTTGGAGTTTTAGACAGCAACCAATACATAAAGAATATGATCGGTGGATTGGATAGAGGATGACACATGTTGTTTGGAGTTTAGAGAGCACTCAATAAAGGAAGTGTAATTTCGGTGGATTAAGTCAATTATAGCAATCGCTGTTGGGAGTCTTAGACAGCAGTTAATAAAGAGCGTGAGTCTTTGGTGGATTAAGTCAATGATGTCATTTGCGGTGAGGAGTCTTTAGGTCACAAAAACAACAATATGATATAATAATAGAAATGCTACTAGACGCGTTTTATGGCGAATAAAACAACCCGAGCCTCTCCTTTGTTAAGCCATGCATACTATTGATTTGCATTCTGTGTATTAGCTCACGGAGCACAGGGTTGGAGTGCTCACACTCGCTTTTGCGACAAAATTCAGAATCAGAAATCAAATCACCTCGCCTCAGCAACAAGATTGGACAAGCTGGCAGAGAAGATGAAGATGTCAAGGGCTAGGTCGCGAACCTCCAGTTGTATGCCTGTGGGCATGTCCTGAAGGTCCCACCTGTGTGCTCATTCTTCCGCTGCTGCAATTTATTGATTTCGGCCTAATCGGCCCATGAGTAAGTCTATTATTGTATTTACGCTTCCGCATGATATGTATTTTGATATTCATTACTGTAACTGTGAGCACTATCTACAGATCCAGGGAATAGTGCAGTAAAATCACAGTGGATTCCGGATTATAAAATCTGGGTCCTGACATCTTTAGTCACCCCCGGTAACTCGTCTTATACCTGCACGCGGTTATCTTCTCATATGTAGGCCAACTATTGTTCATCTGCGTTTGATGACTGCGTCTACCGACGCTAATGTCAGCGAGCGCTGATGAACAATAGACGGCCTATTCATGAGAATATGTCACGGCTTGCTGCAGAAATCTCGGACGTCTACAGGATCCTCGTCGCGCATCCCGCTTTCGCGTGGAAATGGCAAGGCCTGACCCTTGGCACAGGTAGCGGCAAAGCCGGTGCTGGCTCCGAGTCGAAGTAAACGCACGCGCGCTCCGTCCCCTACCCTCCGGACGGGTGGCAGCGAAGGCTGGCGCCGAGTCGAAGCAGACGCGCGCGCGCTCTGTTTCCTACCCTTCGAACGGGTGGCAGCGGAGGCTGGCGCCGAGTCGAAGCAGACGCGCGCGCGCCGTCCCCTAACCTTCGAACGGGTGGCAGCGGAGGCTGGCGCCGAGTTGAAGTAGACGCGCGCGCGCTCCGTCCCCTACCCTTCGAACGGGTGGCAGCGGAGGCTGACGCCTAGTCGAAGCAGATGCGCGCGCGCTCCGTCCCCTACCCTTCGAACGGGTGGCAGCGGAGGCTGACGCCTAGTCCAAGCAGATGCACGCGCGCTCCGTCCCCTACCCTTCGAACGGGTGGCAGCGGAGGCTGGCGCCTAGTCGAAGCAGATGCGCGCGCGCTCCGTCCTCTACCCTTCGAACGGGTGGCAGCGGAGGCTGGCGCCTAGTCAAAGCAGATGCGCGCGCGCTCCGTCCCCTACCCTTCGAACGGGTGGCAGCGGAGGCTGGCGCCTAGTCGAAGTAGACGCGCGCGCGCTTCATCCCCTACCCTTCGAACGGGTGGCAGTGGAGGCTGGCGCCTAGTCAAAGTAGACGCGCGCGCGCTCCGTCCTTTACCCTTGGAACGGGTGGCAGCGTAGGCTGGCGCCTAGAAGCTGCTGCGACCTCCGGTCTTGCTAGTGCACTTTCAATGGTGCCTGGAATCGTGCCGACGCCTGGCCTGTCAGGGCGCAGGCTGTCCCGTCGCGCAGCCCGCCTTCCCATGGGTGGGGCACGCGGCGGCTTGTGATTGGAACACCGCGGGATGTCAACGGTTGCGTGATCACGGCTGTTGGCCTCTTCCTTAGGGGAGGGGGACACGGGGCGGACGAGGAGTGGCACGTCATGCGGCGTTTTTCCATATTCCGCCGCCATCTGTCACCGCCGACCGTCATGCTGTGCTCGTACAGTACGGCCGAGGCCTCCGAGCTGCCGATAGGCCCAGTTGGGTGGGTCTTTTCCGGCCTTGAGACCGACGGACGAGGGAGCAAACCGCGCTGTCCTTCGTTCCTAAGTGTCTTCCTGTAAGGGACTTCGACCCCTCGGCCGAGGCTGTGGCCTGCTAGCATCTTTCGGGCGCGGTTCTGGCCCGAATGTCGTAGGCTGGTTTACTGCGGGCGAAGGCCGGCCCGAAGACCGGGGCGCATACCCCACAGTTATTTCGTGCGGAGGTTGCCACGCGGCGGGAGGCCACCGGCGCGTCGTGCGCTGATGGTCCCTGCTTTTGTGGTCGCGTGCGACGCGTACCGCCACAATGCTCCGCCTTCGGATATGGGGAATCGTGCGGGACAGGCCTCTGTACGACTGCGGTCGCGTCCGGCACGCGGACCGTCGCGACGCTTCGGCTAGAGCCATCGGGGCGAGGTGGCTTGAAATAACCCTCGTAACAGCACCCCCACAGTTCTACGCCCTCTTCTCGCTTGCATTGCCTTCTAGACTCCCGTGGTATTCTCACCGCTGTATTCTTCCTTTTTGTGAGAAGTGATGGCATCCGGTGACAAGCGCGGCCGTGCAACTGGTGACTGCGGCATTCGCCGGCGGTCGTCCCCGCTGGAGGTGAACTACTCACTCAGCGAACGCGACCCGGCGGCGGCGGATAGGTGGTGGCTGGCGCCGGAGAAGGGGGGCTCGTTTTCCGGTGATTTGGGCCCCTCGCTTGTGACCGAGAAGACGATCCAAGGGCTGCTGCGCGAGGGGAAACTATCCGAACGCCAGGCGGTACGGTTGCCCGCCGCTAACGAGACGGAACCGCGCCCCGAGAAGTCGGAGGCGCTTGTGTTCGTCGCCTTCTTTGATGCAGGGCTCCGTATCCCGGCGGCGGCAAACGTGGGCGACGTGCTGCGGACCTTCGGGCTGGAGCTGACACAACTGACTCCGAACGCCGTGGCCCGGCTCGCCGTGTACAGTTGGGCCTTGCGCTCGGGAGTGTGCTGGCCTAGTGCCTCGTTGTTCGCCTACCTGCACGAGGTACGGTTCCAGCCCAAGGAGCGGAAGGACGGGACGCTGTCGAACTTCGGCAGCGTCACCTTCATTCTTCGGTCATCCTGCGGCAAGCTCTTCCCCGCGAATTCGACTCGCGGGAAATGAGAATCTCACTGGATGAAACGGCGGTTCTACCACCGTGTGGCGAGCGGGAGCGGCCTCGAGTGCACGGGCCGGCCGATCGCGTTCAAGACCTCGCCCGGCCGGACGCTGGATGACGAAGACCGGCGGAGGGCCCGACGACTCGTGGGCGTGACCGCCCGCTTCAACATGTGTGACCTTGCTGAGGAGTACGTGATGTTCAGTGTGGCGCCGCTCGCTCGTGACTGGTGCCTCGCCGTTGAGAGGCGCCGAGACGACAATTTCTGCCGTCGGTCTGTGTGCTGCCGGCGCCCTCCGGTCTTCGTAAGTCCTGACCGCATCTCCCCTCTTGTACGCGCGGAGTGCATTAGGCGTTAACCCTATCTCCTGATGTGCTTTAGAAGTTGGCTTGGAGGACGCGGAGCGGGCTGCGCGGGTATTTCTCGGGCCGTACACTGGCAGGGAGCACGAGCAGCGCGCATCCGCAACTGCGGAGGCGGGACTGGGGCAGATAAACCGTGTGTGCGAGGCCCTGGGCCTGGCCGTGCCGGACCGCGCTCCACCAACTTCGCAGCATCAAGATGACGGCGCAACGAGGACGAAGGAGCCGTCTCGCAAGAGGGCTCGAGGCGGGGCATCTGCCGCGCTCGGCATAGCAGCTGCCACTGTTGCTGCTACTGCACCCGATGGCGCGGCGGATGCGGAGTCGGATTCAGCGAGGTACGCCGACTCGAGCTTGGGGGGCGCGGACGGCAGAGGCGAAGGGTCTTCGGGGGGTGCCCTGGACGGCGGGCTCACCGCAGGAGCCGGAGAGGGGAAGTCTCATCACCCGCGGCGGTCGTCAGAACAGGATCCGTGCTGACCGGTGGCGCTGAGGTGGAGCCCTCAGTCGTGGCCGCTATGATGCCGGGGACACAGCCTTCGGTCGTGGCCACCGCGGCGCTGGAAACACAACCTTCGGCCGCGACTGCTGCGGTGCTGGAGGCTCAACCTTCGGCCGCGACCGCTGCGGTGCCAGAGGTTCAACCTTCGGCCGCGACCGCTGCGGTGCCGGAGGCTCAACCTTCGGTCGCGACCGCTGCGGTGCCAGAGACGCCTTCCGCGGGGGCACACGGAGCCGGGCCTTCGCCGACGGCGGCGACTGAGACCGAGGTGCCCTCCGCAGAGGTTGCCACGGTGGGGTCTTCGCCCCTGGATGCTGTAGCCACGGGCGCCTCTCGAGGCGCGGCTACTGGGGCGGGGCCGCCGCCATCCGTTCCGGCTAAACGGTCGTGTCTGCGGCCGGGGCTCCACCGGAGCTCGAGGGGGTTCACCGTGGTGACGGGCATCGAGAGCTTGTGGGACTCCGACGCATATGCCGAGGTCCCTGTGGCTCACGCCCCCCTGATCCTCCAGCCGCATCGTCCGTCGTGCAAGAACGGTCAGCACCGGCCCCGAACGCAGAGGCTTCTGTTTCTTGCAGGACCACGCCCCCCGCGGGGGCTGGCGCCACTGCCACCCTGCCCGAGACTAGGGAGGCGGGCCCCCGAAGCCCTCCGTCCGCTGCCGAGGGTAAGGTGGCTTAATTTACCCTGACATTCTTCGTTGCGCCTTGTGGTGTTCTCATCCGGAGGAGGAGCTTTTGCCGGAACATGGAGGTCCTGGTGTCGGTGACGCAAACACCATGCGCCCGAGCCTGGCGGACCTCATTCCTCCATCGGAGACTATGAGGGTGTGGCGCGGAATCGTGGATGACGCGACCGCCAGCGTCGGTCAGCAAGAGCTGCAGACCTACGAGGTGGGGCGTCTCGGGGACGCCTTTGAGGTGTCGGGTGAGGGTAAGTATTTGCTTATATGACAGTACCTGGCCATGCTGAGCTTGCTAAGCCCCCCTCTTTTTTGTGTTGTTTTGCTCTACAGACACTTGTGCTGGGGCAGGCATTGCAAGCGGCCTATGTTCGTGCGCAAAGGGCACTGGAGGATAGGCTGCGGGTCGCCGAGGAGGGGTTGCACGAAGCCGCGGGGGCCCGTTCTGCCCAGGATGCCCGCATCCGCCAGCTGGAAGTGGAGTACGCTGAGGCGAAGGCGCATGCCGAGGAGCTCGCCACGTCGTCACGGGAGTCGGCCGCGGAGGCGGCGCGGCAGGAGTTTGCAGCGGAGCGAGACGGCCTTCTGCGACAGGTTGCCTCGCTAGAGAAGGAAAAAGGCGAGCTTGACTTAACTCTAGCAGAGTGTGACCGGACGCTTGGCGAGGCCTCGGTAATTGCATGGGATGCCACGCAAGCGCTGGAGAGCCATCTCGAAGGTCTTGTGGCTAAAGTGTCGGACCGCGCCTTCGGCCCGGAGGAGCTGCCTCGGACCCTTCGCTGGATCGGAGATGCCGCCAACACTGCGCGCGACGCCGCGACAACCTTCGGCAACCATTGTGCTTACGTAGCGTCATGCATGGTGTGCGCGCTCCTACAGCACCGCGGCTGCACGCACGTCGCCGGGCTGGTAGATCCCCAGCTGGAGATGCCCGGCGGGGCCGGAGTGATGTCCGGTGCCGTCCGCGCTGATCGTCGCGCCGTCAAGTGCTTCTACGAGCGTATCTGGGATTACGTCGGGGAGGCCGCCGCGCGGGTCGAGCTCCAGAAGTCCCTTTATGGGGAGGGGAGCCTCGGCCAGTTTCTGGACGAGGTCCCGCGACGCGACGAGGGCGGCGCTGAGGCCTCCGGAGGCGCCGGGAATTCACAGGTGTGACGCCGAGGCGGTCAGGCGTATGCGTGCGTTGTAATATCCCCGCCCTCTTTTTTTGTGAATGAAGTGTGCGCTTGCTCTACGAATGTTGATTATTTTACTTGTGTCCCGGGCAGCTTCCTCGTTGGGGCCGACTGCTTGCGTCCGACCGTGCGACCCGACGGCGCCTTCGACGCTAGGGGAGAGCCGAGGAGTCGCTGAACTTTTGGGCAGGCCGATCTCCTTCTGGCGAAGCCCCGGCCTTAGTGCGCGCCAAGGACGAGCCTGCCGAATAGCGGCTTAGTACGGCAGAGATGTTGGCGGGCCACTGTATTTGTAGGATTTTCCAATACATATACTTGCTGGCAATTGGAATATGTGTTGTATGCGGTGCTTCAGGCGGTCATGTTACGCGGGGACAAGACCCCCACACTCACCGTACGCCGCTGGAGTAGTCGTGCGAGCGCTGTCCCTTGCCCATCGAACAGGTGGTCGCGGAGCTTGCACTTCGTAGACGCGCGCGCTTCGTCCCTTACCCTTCGAACGGGTAGCAGCACGACTTGTCTAAAATTGCATAGACCGGCGCGCGTAGAGGCTAACCTCGATGGCACGACTTGTTTAAAGTCCGTAGACTGGCGCATGCGGAGGCGGACCTCGATGGCACGACTTATTTAAAGTCCGTAGACTGGCGCGTGCGGAGGCGGACCTCGATGGCACGACTTATTTAAAGTCCGTAGACTGGCGCGTGCGGAGACGGAAGTGCGCAGGCGATCCGTTCCCCTACCCCCCAAGGTGGGGGGCAGCCTCTGGTGTACCTCGTACTCCGTGTCTTGTTTAGACTCCGTAGAGTGCGTGGGATCAGCGTCCACGTCTTATTTATACTCGGGGGAGTATGCGCAAGGACGGGGTCCATGGCATGCGCGGAATGCGCGTCTTGTTTATACTCCGTAGAGTGCGTGGGATCAGCGTCCACGTCTTATTTATACTCCGGGGAGTATGCGCGAGGACGGGGTCCATGGCATGCGCGGGATTCGCGTCTTGTTTATACTCCGTAGAGTACGTGGGATCAGCGTCCACGTCTTATTTATACTCCGGGGAGTATGCGCGAGGACGGGGTCCATGGCATGCGCGGGATTCGCGTCTTGTTTATACTCCGTAGAGTGTGTGCGGAGGCATCCCCCCACACGTCTTTGTTTATACTCATACCCGTTCGTTTGACGGAGAGTGCACACGCGAACGTGCGTCTTAGTTTATACTCATGCCCGTGTCTTTGACGGAGAGTGCACACGCGAACGTGCGTCTTAGTTTATACTCATGCCCGTGTCTTTGACGGAGAGTGCACACGTGAATGTGCGTCTTTGTTTTATACTCATACCCGTACCCCTGGCTACGGAGAGTGCACACGCGAACGTGCGTCTTGAGTTTATACTCATACCCGTACCCCTGGCTACGGAGAGTGCACACGCGAACGTGCATCTTCGGTTTATACTCATACCCGTACCCCTGGCTACGGAGAGTGCACACGCGAACGTGCGTCTTCGGTTTATACTCATACCCGTACCCCTGGCTACGGAGAGTGCACACGCGAACGTGCGTCTTCGGTTTATACTCATACCCGTACCCCTGGCTACGGAGAGTGCACACGCGAACGTGCGTCTTTGGTTTATACTCATACCCGTACCCCTGGCTACGGAGAGTGCACACGCGAACGTGCGTCTTTGGTTTATACTCGTACCCGTACCCCTGGCTACGGGGAGTGCACACGCGAACGTGCGTCTTTGGTTTATACTCATACCCGTACCCCTGGCTACGGGGAGTGCACACGCGAACGTGCGTCTTTGGTTTATACTCATACCCGTACCCCTGGCAATGGAGAGTGCACACGCGAACGTGCGTCTTTGGTTTATACTCCGGGAGCGCGTGCGTAGGCGAGGCCTTCGCGCGCCCTCACCGCGTATTTTTGCACAATGAGAGGTTGGCGATAAACGGAACTTTATTACATCCCCGTTTGTGCGGGTGAGCGGTTACATAGGGCGGAGGTACTAACCACTTGTCTTCGGCGTGGCCAGAGCCTCTAGTAATTGCACTATCTGTAGGGCTTGCCGAGCCGCCCCCGGATGACACCGTGGGTCCCCGCGCTACGGTGCCGATTTTACGCGTGCCGTTGAGCGTCGCGACGGGGATATCTGGCGCCGTGCTCGATGCGCCGGGCCATATCCTGGTCGCCACGGACGGTAATGATAACCCGCGGCCCGGGGAGCTTCATGCATGTCGGAACCCGGAGCAACGACTCCTGGATCCTCTGTGTAAATCGCACTAGTCCAGGATCAGCTAGTGCACACAGTGGACAACAAAGATAAATACCAAGCATAATGACATTTATTTAAAGAGTACGGCCTTATGGCCAGCGTTTACATCATCGCACATTGGCAAAAATAACTGCAAAAGAACTGCGGAAGCGAAGCTGAAAAGACGAAGCCCAAGCCTGCCCACAGGCAAACAACTGCAAGACGTGGCCTACTCGTTCTGGTCTTCACCGTAGTCGAAGTCGTCTTCCTCTGTGTGGAAAAAGCAACATGAGTACAAATTGTACTCCGCAAGTCACCCGGGAAAATGCAATATAATGATAAAGGCTTCAATGGAAGGCTTATAGGGTTAGTTTGCATAAAACAGCATTTAATGAAATACAGTAAATAGATTGAAACTGCTGAATCTAATACAGTAAGTAAAAACAATACTTGTAATAGAAATTAATACCGTCAGTGCAGGCTCCGACCATACACCAACCTATCCACGGGCATCCCACCCGGACCATCTTTTCCAAAAGATCACGTATGGATTCCATCCATCCACACGCTTTCACTGCGCAACTCTGATGAATTCCATCCATTCACCAGATTTCAAATTCTCACGGATTCCATCCATCCGTAAGGTTTTCATCTCTCGTGGATTCCCTCCATCCACAAGGTTTTCAAAAATATTTTTGAAAAACAAAGTCTAATCCATGAAAAACTTTACCTAGCATGCCCGTGACCGTGGGCACGGCTATCCAGGATAGATTATACACTCTGCAGAGGCTGTACAGCTTTACCCACAAGACACGATCATCCCTTTTTGCCACGCGAGTTACACACTTCCTTAGGTGTGCGGCGAGGAGATCGTGACAAGGCCTTTACAATGCAAAGCCTTCAACCTGGCCAAGCCAACTCTAAGGTTTCACCCCAGTAAGGAATCCACCAGACCGGGACCCCCTCTTGAGCCGAGTGAGACTTCTCATGGCCTACGCCACGCTCACTTTCAACCTACGAAATGGCTCAGGTTGGGACCCGCAAATTATTCAGCCAGGGCTGTCCCATACCAGCCTTGTGGTAGTACGTTAGGGCTTTGCAACAGTAGCTCACAGACCGGTCCTTAATCTGACTTAGGCTCAACCACATACCCCCTGTGCCCGACAATCAACACTGTGTCTCCGAACAACAGTGCATGCCTGCACCCACCACCTAACCATTAGCCCAAATCTAAACCAGATTTTATATTTTGATTCAAAATATTTTATCATCCTTCTTGACTCTCCGAAGTCAAGAATACATATCATTTTATGTAAACAGGGTCATCATTTTATGTGAAAGATATCCCAAAACAAAATTATGAGATTAAGCAGTGGCATTTGTTTTACAAGTCTCTAGCCAATACTAGTGTACTAACTAGAGTTTGATTCTAAGGTGACAAGGTATAAGGATTTGCAATGTCAAAGGAGGTATTAACAAATAGGTATTAACTAAAGTTAAAACTGAATTGAAATACGTTGAATAAAAATACGCATGCAATATAATTTAAATCAACATAATTTTATTTGCAATTCTGGGATCAACATGATCAAGGAGGGTGACTTGCCTTGCCCTTGAACTTGGTTTGTATCTTCGTCGAAGAAATCTCCCGAATCGTCGAAGTCTACACGTCAAAATAACCCACCAAATTCAAATAAATTCAAATTAAATTCAAATTGAACTCAAATATTTGAATTGAGGCTAGAAATGGATAGAGGGGAATTTTTGATGAATTTAGGAATTTGAATGGGCTCAAACGGAGTTAGGACGAAGGAGAACGGGCTCCGGGAAGTTTGAAAAGAGAGAAAATGGAAAAAGAGGATTTTCTGGAATTATTTTCCTAAAGGAAAATCCGAATTATTGCGTCAGCAGGGAATTTGATTTTGGCTGATTTAATTTTCAACGGGAAATTCAGATTAATGACGCCATCATGACGTCAGCCCTGGGGCCGGGCCGACTGACAGGTGGGCCCTCGGTCTATGGACCGAGTCCACGGGCGAGGGGAGGCGCTGAGGTGGCGGGGGAGGCGGCTGGCGCGGACGTGGCGCTGACGGGGCAGGGGAGGCCGAGGTGGCGCTGGCATGGCGCCCGATCACCGGCCACGTGGGCACGGGGACGCCGACGTGGGAGGCCGGCCGGTGGCGCACGGGGGAGCGGGCCTCGCCGGCGCTCCGGCAGGCGGCGGCCGGCGGCGAGGGGCCGAGGAGAGAGAGGGGGCGACGGGAAATGCGATGGTGGGGGCGGAGGTTACCGAGGGCGGCCGGAAGGTGGTCGGCGACGAGGGAAGGCGGCGGCGGCTTGGGGGCTCCGGCGGCGAGGGGGTTCCGGCGGTGGGGAGGGGCGGCCGAGAGGTCCCCGAGGTGCGCGCGGACACGGCGAAGCTTGCAGAGGCGGCGGCGAGGCCTGGGGAGCTCCGAGGCGGCGGCGATTCTTCGTCGGAGTCGGAGGAGGCGGCAGAGGCGGTGGCGCACGGCGCGAGGGCGGGGGAAAGCTCGGGAGAGAGGGAGGAGTGGAGGGGGAGGTGGTGCGGAGAGAGGCGGAGCCGGGGAGGGGCCTTTTATAGGGCGGAGGGAAGCGGGGCGGCACGGATTTCTCGCCGGTGATGGCGGCGGCGGAAAGGAAAGAGGGGGGGGGGAAGGAAAGGGCGGCGCGGAAGGAAAGTAGAGCGCGGAGATGGCGGGGGAAGACGGGTGCCCGACTTGCGGGGGAAGAAAGGGGGTGGGCCGCGCGCGGGAGAGCGGGACGGCGGGCTGGGGCGAAGGAACGGTTGCGGGCGGCGGCGGCGCGAGGAGGAAGACGACGCGCGGGGAAGACGGAGGCCCTGACGGGCGGGCCCGGCCTGTCAGCGGGGCCGAGAGGGGGAACGGAGCCGACGGCTCCGATGGCGCCACGCCAAGGGGCACGGATCGGGCGGCCAAGCGGGGAGAGGGGGCGCGGACGGTCGATGGGCCGTGGCGGGGTGGCGTGGCGCGGATCCGAGCCAGCCAGGTGGCGGGCGCGGAAGAGGGGAGGGCGGGATCCCGCGGGCGACGTGGGAGCAATCCGGCCGTCCACGTGGCGGCCGGAGGGAGAGGAGGGAATTTTCATTTTTGATTTTTGATTTAGGATTTTCAGAAAATCCCAGAAAATTCAATAAGCCTCAGAAAAATACCAAATAACTTCCAAAAATTCCAGAAAAAATTCACAGAAGCTCCTGGTGACATTTTGGACTTAATAAAAATATTTCCAACTAATGTTGGTATTTAATTTTTCATACTTTAAAATACTTTTTAATTTCAAAAATACATTTTTGAACTCCAGAAAATCCAGGAAACCAAATAAAAGCCAAAAACTCCAAATAATTAATTTGAACTAGGATTTTTATATAAAATCAAAATATCATTTTATTTAATAATAATTTTAGGTTTTCTGAAAATGCTTTTCAAATCCAGCTTTTCCAAAAACAGAAATTCAGGGCAAATCCAAATTTAAACTTTAGGCAACAAAACACTTATTTTAGATTAAATTTTAATTTTAATTGATTTTTATTTATTTCTTTATTTATTTTATTTTAACAAAAACCTGGGCTGTTACAATCTACCCCCCTTAAAAAGAATCTCGTCCCCGAGATTCGCACGGGCTAGCAAAGAAATGGGTTTGGATCTTACCCTGCATGGTTTGTGCCGAGATCTGATTCAGTCGTCCTTTCACGAACTTCTGGGGCCTTTTTCTTCCTGCTTGAAGGTGGTTGGCAGTTGGTGCTCCTGGTGTTCCATTCTTCACTACCTGTTGCTTCTTGGGGCAGTTGTTGGCGTAATGCCCGGTCTCATGACTGTTGAAACAGGTGACTCCGGCTGCAGGGTTGGAGTCCTTTGGGAAGCCAATTGCCAAGGCTTTGTTGTCTTCGGTGTCGGGGAAAGTGTTGGTCTGGACTTGTTCTTCGGCTGAAGATGAAGACTGAAATCTGTTGGCATGTGGTGGAGTCCTTCTGATCTTGGGAAAACTTCTGGTGTTCATGTGCTGGGCGTTCATCCGTCTCTTCCGATTCTCCATTTCTTGGTGCTTAGACTCTTGGCGAATCGCCTTGCTGACCAGCTGATGGAAGTCAGTGTAGTCGTTGGAGAGAAGTTGAACCGATAGGTCATCATTGAGTCCTTCAAGGAACCTTTCCTGCTTAGCTTCGTCGGTAGCAACGTCTTCTGGCGCGTAACGTGCCAATTGGTTGAACTTCCGTAGATATTCATTCACGGTGCAGGTTCCTTGGCGCAGAGTTCGGAATTCCCTTTTCTTGAGAGTGATGGTGCCGGTTGGAATATGAGCTTTGCGGAAACTCCGCATAAACCCATCCCATGTTATGGCTTGTGCGTTGGCATGAGCAGCGGTGTAGGTGTCCCACCATTCTGACGCTGGTCCGTTCAGTTGATGAGAAGCGAATAAGACTTTTTCCCGATCACTGCATTGGATGATGTCCAGCTTTTTGCCTATGACTCTAAGCCAGTCATCTGCATCCATGGGGTCAGCACTGCTGGAGAAGGTCGGGGGACGCAACCTCATAAATTCAGCCAGGCTTGGCTGGGGAGCTTGTGCTGGCACTAGTGGAGCAGATTGTGCAGGGTTGTTAATGGTCTGCACTAGTAGTTGGATAAGCTGATTCTGATTGGCCATCATTTGAGCCCAATCTGGTCCATTAACCGGAGGTGGCGGAGGGACTTGTGCAGCCTGGTTGCTAGTAGGGTTGTTGTCGTGGACATTGTCGTTGTTGTTGCTCCTTGTGTTAACCATCTGCTGGGTGCTTTAAGAATTAGGAGAGAGGAGACTCAAGGCAAAGGGGAAATAGGGGATATTTTGCACAACCCAACAAAACTCAACAAAACCCTTTTATTAATTAATAGTTTTGGCTGTCGACAAAAGAGAAAACTGACAGCTCATAACAACGTTTTATTAACTAGCTTAACAACTTATCCTAAAGGGTTAAGGGTCGTCTTGGAGTCATCCTTCGTGGCTGTCGAGGCACAATACGAGCTCCTTCAATGCGGAGACTGAAGAGGTGGCATAGTCGAAGGACTGCTTTACGAGCGGCTTCTTGTCTGGCTCTGTTAAACGAGTATCCATTTCCCTTGAAGCGAAGACGTAGACTTCCTTGTCCAGTTTGCTTGGTAATGAGTAGAGTGAAGCGATGTCCCACTATCCGGTCTCCATGGCGATCTTGTTTATGTATGTAGATAGCTCGACGTTGAAATCCCAAACGACGAAGCAGTCGACAAAGACCCATACTCCATCCATCATTGGGTGCATCATCATAAGTGTTCATCTACAATTGTTTGAACGAGAGGTAAGTTAGGAATAAGTTTTTGGAATGATAATACAAAGGTGAGGAAGAATTGAGAGATAAGGATGAGCAAAGATTTGAAAGATAAGGTTTAAGCAAAACTTTTGAAACTACTGATTATTAAAAATAAGTCCTTATGGTCTGACCAATCTATTCTACCTACGGTCACGTCTTAGAGTCGTCATGGCTCTGATACCACCTCTGTCGGAACCCGGAGCAACGACTCCTGGATCCTCTGTGTAAATCGCACTAGTCCAGGATCAGCTAGTGCACACAGTGGACAACAAAGATAAATACCAAGCATAATGACATTTATTTAAAGAGTACGGCCTTATGGCCAGCGTTTACATCATCGCACATTGGCAAAAATAACTGCAAAAGAACTGCGGAAGCGAAGCTGAAAAGACGAAGCCCAAGCCTGCCCACAGGCAAACAACTGCAAGACGTGGCCTACTCGTTCTGGTCTTCACCGTAGTCGAAGTCGTCTTCCTCTGTGTGGAAAAAGCAACATGAGTACAAATTGTACTCCGCAAGTCACCCGGGAAAATGCAATATAATGATAAAGGCTTCAATGGAAGGCTTATAGGGTTAGTTTGCATAAAACAGCATTTAATGAAATACAGTAAATAGATTGAAACTGCTGAATCTAATACAGTAAGTAAAAACAATACTTGTAATAGAAATTAATACCGTCAGTGCAGGCTCCGACCATACACCAACCTATCCACGGGCATCCCACCCGGACCATCTTTTCCAAAAGATCACGTATGGATTCCATCCATCCACACGCTTTCACTGCGCAACTCTGATGAATTCCATCCATTCACCAGATTTCAAATTCTCACGGATTCCATCCATCCGTAAGGTTTTCATCTCTCGTGGATTCCCTCCATCCACAAGGTTTTCAAAAATATTTTTGAAAAACAAAGTCTAATCCATGAAAAACTTTACCTAGCATGCCCGTGACCGTGGGCACGGCTATCCAGGATAGATTATACACTCTGCAGAGGCTGTACAGCTTTACCCACAAGACACGATCATCCCTTTTTGCCACGCGAGTTACACACTTCCTTAGGTGTGCGGCGAGGAGATCGTGACAAGGCCTTTACAATGCAAAGCCTTCAACCTGGCCAAGCCAACTCTAAGGTTTCACCCCAGTAAGGAATCCACCAGACCGGGACCCCCTCTTGAGCCGAGTGAGACTTCTCATGGCCTACGCCACGCTCACTTTCAACCTACGAAATGGCTCAGGTTGGGACCCGCAAATTATTCAGCCAGGGCTGTCCCATACCAGCCTTGTGGTAGTACGTTAGGGCTTTGCAACAGTAGCTCACAGACCGGTCCTTAATCTGACTTAGGCTCAACCACATACCCCCTGTGCCCGACAATCAACACTGTGTCTCCGAACAACAGTGCATGCCTGCACCCACCACCTAACCATTAGCCCAAATCTAAACCAGATTTTATATTTTGATTCAAAATATTTTATCATCCTTCTTGACTCTCCGAAGTCAAGAATACATATCATTTTATGTAAACAGGGTCATCATTTTATGTGAAAGATATCCCAAAACAAAATTATGAGATTAAGCAGTGGCATTTGTTTTACAAGTCTCTAGCCAATACTAGTGTACTAACTAGAGTTTGATTCTAAGGTGACAAGGTATAAGGATTTGCAATGTCAAAGGAGGTATTAACAAATAGGTATTAACTAAAGTTAAAACTGAATTGAAATACGTTGAATAAAAATACGCATGCAATATAATTTAAATCAACATAATTTTATTTGCAATTCTGGGATCAACATGATCAAGGAGGGTGACTTGCCTTGCCCTTGAACTTGGTTTGTATCTTCGTCGAAGAAATCTCCCGAATCGTCGAAGTCTACACGTCAAAATAACCCACCAAATTCAAATAAATTCAAATTAAATTCAAATTGAACTCAAATATTTGAATTGAGGCTAGAAATGGATAGAGGGGAATTTTTGATGAATTTAGGAATTTGAATGGGCTCAAACGGAGTTAGGACGAAGGAGAACGGGCTCCGGGAAGTTTGAAAAGAGAGAAAATGGAAAAAGAGGATTTTCTGGAATTATTTTCCTAAAGGAAAATCCGAATTATTGCGTCAGCAGGGAATTTGATTTTGGCTGATTTAATTTTCAACGGGAAATTCAGATTAATGACGCCATCATGACGTCAGCCCTGGGGCCGGGCCGACTGACAGGTGGGCCCTCGGTCTATGGACCGAGTCCACGGGCGAGGGGAGGCGCTGAGGTGGCGGGGGAGGCGGCTGGCGCGGACGTGGCGCTGACGGGGCAGGGGAGGCCGAGGTGGCGCTGGCATGGCGCCCGATCACCGGCCACGTGGGCACGGGGACGCCGACGTGGGAGGCCGGCCGGTGGCGCACGGGGGAGCGGGCCTCGCCGGCGCTCCGGCAGGCGGCGGCCGGCGGCGAGGGGCCGAGGAGAGAGAGGGGGCGACGGGAAATGCGATGGTGGGGGCGGAGGTTACCGAGGGCGGCCGGAAGGTGGTCGGCGACGAGGGAAGGCGGCGGCGGCTTGGGGGCTCCGGCGGCGAGGGGGTTCCGGCGGTGGGGAGGGGCGGCCGAGAGGTCCCCGAGGTGCGCGCGGACACGGCGAAGCTTGCAGAGGTGGCGGCGAGGCCTGGGGAGCTCCGAGGCGGCGGCGATTCTTCGTCGGAGTCGGAGGAGGCGGCAGAGGCGGTGGCGCACGGCGCGAGGGCGGGGGAAAGCTCGGGAGAGAGGGAGGAGTGGAGGGGGAGGTGGTGCGGAGAGAGGCGGAGCCGGGGAGGGGCCTTTTATAGGGCGGAGGGAAGCGGGGCGGCACGGATTTCTCGCCGGTGATGGCGGCGGCGGAAAGGAAAGAGGGGGGGGGGAAGGAAAGGGCGGCGCGGAAGGAAAGTAGAGCGCGGAGATGGCGGGGGAAGACGGGTGCCCGACTTGCGGGGGAAGAAAGGGGGTGGGCCGCGCGCGGGAGAGCGGGACGGCGGGCTGGGGCGAAGGAACGGTTGCGGGCGGCGGCGGCGCGAGGAGGAAGACGACGCGCGGGGAAGACGGAGGCCCTGACGGGTGGGCCCGGCCTGTCAGCGGGGCCGAGAGGGGGAACGGAGCCGACGGCTCCGATGGCGCCACGCCAAGGGGCACGGATCGGGCGGCCAAGCGGGGAGAGGGGGCGCGGACGGTCGATGGGCCGTGGCGGGGTGGCGTGGCGCGGATCCGAGCCAGCCAGGTGGCGGGCGCGGAAGAGGGGAGGGCGGGATCCCGCGGGCGACGTGGGAGCAATCCGGCCGTCCACGTGGCGGCCGGAGGGAGAGGAGGGAATTTTCATTTTTGATTTTTGATTTAGGATTTTCAGAAAATCCCAGAAAATTCAATAAGCCTCAGAAAAATACCAAATAACTTCCAAAAATTCCAGAAAAAATTCACAGAAGCTCCTGGTGACATTTTGGACTTAATAAAAATATTTCCAACTAATGTTGGTATTTAATTTTTCATACTTTAAAATACTTTTTAATTTCAAAAATACATTTTTGAACTCCAGAAAATCCAGGAAACCAAATAAAAGCCAAAAACTCCAAATAATTAATTTGAACTAGGATTTTTATATAAAATCAAAATATCATTTTATTTAATAATAATTTTAGGTTTTCTGAAAATGCTTTTCAAATCCAGCTTTTCCAAAAACAGAAATTCAGGGCAAATCCAAATTTAAACTTTAGGCAACAAAACACTTATTTTAGATTAAATTTTAATTTTAATTGATTTTTATTTATTTCTTTATTTATTTTATTTTAACAAAAACCTGGGCTGTTACAATGCATAAATAGCCGTGATGTGGCACCGCTCCGAAGGAGTTGAGGATTGGACGCCCTAGTATGGCATTGTAGGGGTATAGGAGCTTGACGACATCGAATGTGGCATCTTCGACCCTTACGTTGTCGTCCTGGCCGAAGGAGACCTGAAGGCATATTTGACCGAGCGCCCGTAGAGGTTGTCCTCCGAAGCCTTGCAGCGGGACTCCCGATGGGCCAAGGCGGCTTCGGGGGATCCCTATCTGGTCGAAGGCTGTCGCGAACAGGATGTTCACGGAGCTGCCGCTGTCAACTAGGGCACGCCCCACATCGCATCCTGCTATAACGACCCGGACGACCAGGGGGTCCTGGTGAGGGAGTTCCACGCCTTGGGTATCGGCGGGTGTGAACGTGACCTCGTGCTGTGCCCAGTCCGACGGTGTCTGCGCTGGGTACGCCGCTACATGGTGTAGCCTTCGTGCGTAGGCCTTCCGCTGCCGTGCCGAGGCGAACTCCAGCGAGGAGCCTCCGGAGATAACGTTGATAACCCTGCGGTAGGCTACTTCCGGAGCCTGCAACTGCAGGAGGTCCTCCCGAGGCTGCTGCACGTGAGCCTGCATCCGCAGAGGGCCCTCATGGGGCTGCGTCCCTTGTGCCTGAATGTGCATGGGGGCTTCGTACGGGTGCTGGACGTGGGCCACCCCCGGCGGGCGTGCCTCCGGGTTCCTATCCCTGACGACGCTTTGGTGGAGCGCCGCGATGGAGACGCACGCACGCGTGTCGTGGGTGCCCCGGCCATGGACTTCGCACCACAGCCCATGGTGCTGGTCGTCGTAGTCCCCACGGCCTCTATCATCGCGACCCCGACCCCGACCCCGGCCGCGTCCTCGACCTCGGCGCCCCCGGCTGCCATGACTAGCGGAAGCGTTTTCTTCGGAACCGCTTTCGATGTCGAAGACATACCGGCTTCGCCGCGACTTCTGCTGGCCGCGCTTGGGCCTATCGGCCGGCTCCTTGTGCGGGGCGTCCTTGCGCTCGGGTGCGTCCTTCGACTCTTGCTTGCGCTTTCCCTTCGAAGAGCCGTCCTTCGGCGGGTCTTCGGTTTTCGCCGAGCCATCGGCCTGGTTGGTGTCGGAGTCGACACCTTGTCTTCGTCGTGCATCCTCTTCCGCCCTGGCGTACTCCTCCATTTTGTCGAAGAGCTTCGTCACTGTTTTAATAGGCTTCCGCGCGTTGTATTTGGCCATCGGGCCCAGGCGAAGGCTCTGTATGGCTGCATTGACAACGGTGGTTTCGTTAACGTCTTTGACTTGGCAGTGTATCTTCGCGAAGCGTTTGAAATAATCCCGGAGCTTCTCCGAAGGTTTCTGTTTCACGGCGAAGAGCTGGTTCGCATCGACCCGCTCAACATAGTTTCCTTGAAAGTTGTTGTGAAGGCGGTCGCGGAGCTGCTCCCACGCGTAGATGGAGTTTGGCTCTATGGTAAAAAACCAGGAAAGCGTCACTCCTTGCAACGCGAGGGGGAGTCCCTTCGCCTTTGTGGTGTCATCTCCACCCGCGGCCTCGATCGCGGTTTCGTACACGCGCACGAACTCACGGGGGTCTGTATCGCCTTTGTATGGCTCGATGACACTAGGGAACTTGAAGTCTTCGGGCCACGCCGCCTGCTGTAGTCCCGCAGAGAGCGGGGATTCTGGATCGACGCGTCGCAGCGGCACACGGCTGGATGTGGGGGCGTCGCGGCTGTCTGCCCTTTCCGGCGTGGGCTCTGGCGCAACTACTGGCGTGGCCTGCTGGCTCCGAGCCTCTTGCATGTCTCGGACAGCCCCGCGAAGATCCCCTAGCTCCCGCTAGAACGCGTTGAGGGCCGCCAGCAGAGCGCTCTCTACCGCCGGCGCGGGCGGGGACGCCGGTGCACCCAGCGGACGGGTCGGGACGGGTACGATTGCCTCGCGAGCTCCCGAGCTGCCGGTCGTTCCGTTGTGGCTACCTCCAACCACCCGGTCCGCGCTACCGGCGAGCGTCGGGGCGAGGGTGGCGGGGTTGGTCGCTGTAGCGTCAATGGCGGGGTTGGTCATCGCGGCGGCAATGGTGGGGTTGGTCGTCGCAACACCAGTGGCGGGGGTTGGTCGTCGCGGTGCCAGTGGCGGGGTTAGTCGTCGGCGGTAGTGGCGGGGTTGGTCGTCGCAGCGCCAGTGGCGGGGTTGGTCGTCGCGGCGGCAGTGGCGGGGTTGGTCGTCGCAGCGTGAGTGTCGACGTCCGCGACTGCCGCGCCCGCGTCGTCACCCGCGCCCGCGACAGCCAATGCCGAAGCCCTGGTAACCCTACGGCGCTCCGACCCAGCCGCCTTCTTTCCCTTCGCCGCCGTCGACGAAGCTTTCTTCGGTGCCATCCTTCATATTTCAGGCTTGCTCCTGTCCTCCCCACGGACGGCGCCAACTGTTGTGGTTACAGATCAAACAGAGAGATAGATGGTAGTGGAGAGTTGGGAGAGAGTGTCCTCCTCCCTTAGCCTTCCCTTCATATATATATTCATATGGGGTGTGCTTTTACAACTATGCCCTTTCATTAGTACATCCCAGTCAGGGTTATTTATGCCATTGCACATGTCCTACTTTGGGTCCTATAACCTTCTAACAGGTCTGCTGGGCTTAGGTGGGGGCCACCCCTACAACAGTATCGGTATATAAAATTTTGTGCTCTAATTCACAAACGGTTGGTATATAGAACCGTCTGTGATATTCATTCATCACAGACGGTTCTATCTACCAACCGTCTGTGATAATCTAACCGCTGGGCCCGTCGATTCTCCTCAACCCAATCCTAGCCAATAGAAATCCATCAATCCTCACCCCACGGTTCGTAGCTTCGCCTCTCCGTCCCCGCACCAAAAAATTTCGCACTCCCTCCCCTTTAAATAATTACCAGAACCCAGCCTCCTTTCTGTTCTCCTCCACTTTGCTGTTCTCCTCCTCCTTACTGTTCTCTTCCTCCTCATTGACCCATACCATAATAGTCCCACAAAGCAGACAATGCATAAGGCAGCGCTCAATCAACGCCGACGATGGTGGGCGTCAAAGACATCCAGCTCGTGTGCTACATCAGGGGTGAGAAGGCCTAGACATAGAGGATCTTTGATTTTTTTTTGTTCTTGTTGTGTTAGCTAGATGGGCAACCTGCTTGTTGTTTTGGGATACTGTAATGGTGAACTCTAATTTTACTAAAAATAAAATATGTACTGTGTTTTATACTATATTTGCTTGTTTTCATTTCAATTAATTGATTTGCGAGATGAATGTTTTATGTTTGTGAAATGAATTGAGATGTGAATTGGATGTATACATGTACATGTTGATCTGCTTGTTTCAGAGGGCATGGCTAGCATTTCCTGAGGCTAGCCAATAAACATAAATAGATTTAGGGGTAGAAGAGAATAGCACCGATGGTTTTTAACTAAAAACCGTCTGTGCTAGATATCACAGACGGTTTTTAACTAGATCCGTCTATGATATTTAGATATCACAGACGGTTCTAGTTAAAAACCATCTGTGATATTTATATCACAGATGGTTCGAAAGCCGTCTGTGATGAACTCGTATCATTACTGACCCATAAATTCAGACAGCTCACAAAACCGTCTGTGATGACGTTTCTGAACCGTCTGTAATACGGTTTTGTATAATAGTGGTAGCATGTGTCACATTAAGTAGATCTCACATACTTTCTTACAAAGATTCAACATATTGGATAGTGTAAAAAGAATTAGTAACCATTGAAATTTACACCTAGGGAAGTGTTTTGTATTTTACAAAAATTAATTTATTAGACAATTTATAGTTGGAAAATGCCAAGGTAAGATATGATATCTTGTGCGATAGTGAGGATATATATCAACCAAATAGCCTTTCCTATCTTTCTGAACCTCAAAATCAGTAACTATACATTGTAGGTTTCTTTATGAACCCCAAAATCAGTAACAAGCCTTGTAGGTTTGCAAGCATCATTAAAATATTGTGTTGGTTTTACTGGAGTAGTAGCAACAAGTGAATTACTACGAACTGTGCTCTCATGTCATTCTCAACGCAAATTTATGCAGAGAGGCGCTGGAGGAGTACGCCCAAGCGTTGGAAGAGCTTGCCTTCAAACTGCTAGAGTTGATCGCCCGGAGCCTGAACCTGAGACCCGACCGGCTGCACGGCTACTTCAAGGACCAGACCACGCGCATCCGGCTGAACCACTACCCTCCCTGCCCGAGTCCGGACCTCGCCCTCGGTGTCGGCCGCCACAAGGACGGCGGCGCGCTGACCATCCTGTACCAGGACGACGTCGGCGGGCTCGACGTCCGGAGGCGATCCGACGGCGAGTGGGTGCGCGTCAGGCCCGTCCCCGACTCGTTCATTATCAACGTCGGCGACATCATCCAGGTACATACACGTACATATTGCATATTAGAATCTGTTTCTTGTAAATTGTATATGCAATAATTGTGCATGTGTTGTGGCTTTGCAATTGTAAATACTTAAAATTGGCCTTGCAATTGTACATGTGTGGTGGCAGGTTTGGAGCAATGACCGGTACGAGAGTGCGGAGCACCGGGTGTCTGTGAACTCAGAGAAGGAGAGGTTCTCCATGCCCTACTTCTTCGACCCGGCCAGCTACACCGTCGTCGAGCCGCTCGAGGAAGTGGTGAGCGACGAGAGCCCGTCCAGGTACAATGCCTACAGCTGGGGCGACTTCTTCAGCGCCAGGAGGAACAGCAACTTCAGGAAGCTCGACATCGAGAACGTCCAGATCGCGCATTTCAGGAAGGACCATGCCGCGCGCGCCGAGAATGAATTCGCGGCGCGGGCTCGAGCGCCCATCGTCTTGCCATCTTCGGAGACCATGTCGCCGCCATTTGTGATATAAATAAGGGAGATTTGATAATTTATCCTATCTTTCTTTGTCACTTGATAAAATGTCCTGTAATGTCTCACTGATATGCGGGGTCAAGATCCGTATGTCAGTGAGACATCACTTGTCATTTCAATGAAAGATAGAGCAAATCATCAATTCATCCTATAAATAATGTGCGTGTTTTTTGTGTAAACAATATGCATTGACTTCATATAAATAACGAGTTTGCTATTACACAGTCATCTAAAATTTTGTTTTGTTTCAGTCGTTTTTATTGTCTGCCGCATGTTGCGTTGAGATGTTCACATTTTGGGCTGGCATTCATGAATGAAACGGGCGTTGAGATGTTCACATTTTGGGCTGGCATTAATGAATGAAACGGCCCCGTAGCCCTCATCGGATCTACCGATTAATATTTTGACCCAATGTGAATTATTTTTGTATTCCTAGGTTCGCGCACTCCTCATTTGTGTGCAGCGGAGTGTTCGAGAGACGGAAAGTTTTTGTGTCACCTCTTCGTCTCCGATTCCCCGGTGCTTGGTCTCCTCGGCTACTTGGGTCTACCGCAATAGGAGAAAGAGTGAAGAAATCGACGGGGGAGAATGAGAGGCGGAGCTCCCTCCAATCGGTGGTTATCTCCGGCGAACTCCTACTCCCTCCTCTCTCTGGAGGTGGAGGTGGAGTTGACTTGTTCGTCATGGTCACCGTTGGCTAACTAGTTCTCATCCTTGGGTTCAGTGATTTTGTTCGGTGAGTCCCTTATTTTTGTCTGGTTCTCATCCAATGTTAAACATTAACATTTGGATAGCTAGTTCTCATCCTTAGTTCTCATCCAATGTTAAACATTAACATCTGTCTAGCTATGTAGGGGTTTGCTAATCCCTTATTTTCGTCTAGTATAGAAATTAGTCTCTGGGTATGTCCATGTAGGCGTATCTATGTGAACATGATCATCAATGGATGGAATGACATGCTATGGAGGATGGCACTTAAATTTGTAGCATGAATTATGCTGGTGTATGAAAATTTACAAATTGAAGATGAACAAGTGTAGGATGGAGAAAAGGAATTTCATGATTGCTAGGTCTCGGAGTGATCTTTTTCCTCTCTGAGATAACCAGCTGAGTTATATATTGTTCTTGGATGAAGCATATCTAGACACATTGAGAAACGGGGCCTTCTTTTCAGTTGATAGAATATTTGAGCTCATAGCTTTGTTACTTATAGACCCACAATGATATGTGGTCAACCTTTTTTATTTGTAATTTGTTGAGTTGTTTGAACAGCACGGTGGAGCCCAACTCTCTTAATGGGTCAGCATTGGAAAATCCTGAATTCATTGAAGAGCACTAGAGCTGGGATAACATTTGCTCAATCTAGTTGGAACAACAGAGCCCAGCTAGAAAATAGTGGACACGACACAGGTTTTTTGACATGTTAGCAGGTCAGCCCATCTAAAACTTGTGGGCCCGATAAGGCCCAAAATAGCTCAATACAACAACAGAAATAGAAACATCAGACAACCATTGGACGGTGATCAAATGGACAAAAAAATTGACTGAACTTCTAAAAAAATCAGGCGACTTGAGGAATAGATAGCCCCACTATATTTAATCAGCTTGCCTGACATTTATGTGCATTTGTTACGAGTACGTTGCTTTACATAATGTTTTGATGGGAGAAAATTGCTCCATTGCAGGGCCTCCTTGGCTCGCTGTACCGTGACACAGTACTGTTGAAAATATGCCCTAGAGGCAATTATAGAGATGATTATATTTCATTATCTTTATGATGTACTGGACAATATGTTGTAACATTTTAAATTTCAAGTGTTCAAAAATATGGAATTTTTAAAACTTTTCTTGTAATTTGTTGGCATCCAAATATCTTCTGAATATTTATTTGAAATCTTTTGAGTTTTGTTACATGTAATGAGAAATAATATCCAAAGTGAAAATAATAACGGTGTTAATAAAAGATATGGGAATAATAGAAAACAATGAATTATGAATTACAAACCAATTTAAAATTATACTCAAATCCAAACTAAAATTGAAATTTTAAACTCAAGCCGAGAATCAAACAACCGCATATAAATAATTGAACTAAAAATTTAATTTTTGAATTTTAATATCTTGCAAAACTGGAAATCAGTAATCTTAAATATGAAATAGAAATTCAAATCAAAAGTTCAAAATCCAAAAATTGCTAAAGCCTCTCATTTTTCTCTCATTATTTTCTCTCCACTCTCTTACATATGGGCCAACCCCTTTTCTCTCTCCTCCTCCCTCTCTCTCTCTCTTTCCTCCCCTCTCTGCCGTTGGGCCTAGCTACTGCCCCTGCCTCCTTCTTTTCTTCTCTTCCTACTTTTTCTTCGCAACCGCGTTGGCTCTTCCTCCTCCGCTTGTTCTCCTCTATTCTCCCGACAGCGCTCGCCTCGTTCTCGTCAGCCAGCCTGCTCCTTCTTGTTCCTCCGCCTGCTCTCGTCGACATCACTGCCCCTCCGCCATGCCCTGCTACGCCACTGTTCCCGTGTCACTGCTGCACCTGCCCCCGTCGCCGTCACATCGCTCACGTCGCACGTTGGTCGCCGCCACGCCAAGCACTGTTATAAATAGCAGTAGCTCTACAGTGGCACCCCACGGCTATAAATAGAAGCCTCGGCCCCTCCTTGCACATGCACTCCTCCCCTTCCTCCCCTACCTCCTTCCACTACAAGAAATCCTTCTTTTTATGACAAAATACCTTATGACCGTGCTTGTTTTCATCATATAATGTATCATAATATGACGAAATATTTTGCGTCGTCATAATCTTATGAGCCAGAAACAAATTTATGATGACATAATTTATTGTGTCACAGAAAGCTACAAAATGTCGTCACAAATTGTCTGGCGACAGGAGCCGGTTGACGCCTTGGGTTTTATGACGCTTTGAGCTGTCTTTATGTGATGGTTTGTCGGCGTCACTTTATGTTATTTCAAAAAATGACCGACCGCAACGTCAATATACCCCTGCAGGTGGACCCCGTCTCCTTCTGTTGACAAATTCATTTTCTCCGTCTCCCCGACCCAACAGAAGACGGCGGCGAGCGGTTGGCGGCCTCTGGCGGTGCGGCGGGCGGCGAGCGGTGGGCGGCCTCTGGGCGAGCGTCGGTCGGGGCGGAGCACGGCCGCCATCGTGCTACCTCTGGGCGGAGCTAGCTCACCCTCTCCCCAGCTGACGCCGCGGCACAGTGGGCGGCGGCTGCGCGAGATCTGCCGCCAGGCCAGCCGGCGAGCGCGGATCACCGGTGACCGCAACTGCATCAGGTTGGTAGGTGGTGGCGCATGGTGGGCAGTGGCGCCGTCAATCCCCTCCCCGTCCCCCTCCATTTGGTCGGCAGTGGCGCCCTCATCCCCCTCCCTGTTCCTTTTTATTGGCATGGCAATTCGTAATCAATCCAATGTGCATCAATCAGGGCTCATCGGCGGGCGGGCTCAGCGCGGCGGCGGGCGTCGTCTTGGCGGTGGCAACTCCCCATCGCCCTAGGTGTGCCATTTTTGCAGTGCCCCGTCCCTGTTCCTCCTCTGTTGCCATTTCTGCTCACCTTCCCTCTCTAGTTCTCATGTCGCAGGCGTCGTCCTCAACTTCTCTGACTCGGCGGTCAAGCACAGCTAGGGTTGCCCCGCAACCCCGAGCCCTTGCTGTCGTTGCTGCAGAGCCTGCGCCCACTGATGTCGATCTGCAGGACCCGATCGATGATGTGACCGGGTTGCCATTGATCATGTGCCCGGATTGCAAGGACGTGAGGGTGTTTGCTGCCACTACCACGAAGTCTGAGTATAACGTTGGAAAGAGGTTTTTCAAGTGCCCCCGGAAGACCTATCGAAATGTCAGTGCAGTGGTTCAGTTTCTGTTGCACAAATTTCAGTCATGTTTGAATAGGTCTCCCTGAGAATATGGTAGTGTTTGTAGCATTCAGTGCCTGCACTATTGGTGTTAAATTGCATGTGGTTGTCATTTGGATGCAGGGGAAATGTTCCAGGTATTGGTTCGAGGAAGAATATGTGGTGTACCTTGAAGATCATGGTTTTCTACTTCCAGCAAGCTCGACCGTTGCAGCAGCTTCGACAATAGAAGTTCCTGAGCTTGTGGGAAAAATTGATACCTTAGAGCAAAATCTGAACAAGGTGAAGGAAATGGTTGGCAAGAAGAGGGAAGGCATGGGAAGCTGCATTTGTCTTGTGTGTGGATGTGTGAATGTAGCAATGTTCCTGGTGTTGGCCATCTTGTTGGTTGTAGCTGTAGTGTTCAAGAAGTAGGCAATGCTTTTGTCTTTTATGATGAAGTAGTCTGGGACATGTTCAAGAAGTAGGCAATGCTTTTGGCTTTTATCATGAAGTAGTCTGGGACATGTTGTATTGAACCTGTTGTGCTGGTATGAAATATGGGCCTTTGTGCTACTGGACATATGTTGTGTCTATGGAAATGTAACATGTGCATTTCTAATGTATGTTGGAAATAAATATCACTTGTGCTTTGATGTGGAACCTGTGTGGGATGAAATTTTGGCAGGATGTATGTTACTTCAGCATATACATATTATGACGGATTTTGTACTTTTCATGACATTGTCATGTGGTCATAAAAACCCCCAAAATATATTTAGGACAGATTCTGGGCATTCCATGACATTGTCATGTGGTCATAAAAACCTGCAGACAATAGCATAATTCAAATACAATAGAATCACTAATAGAAGTTCATGGTTCACAAATAGCTCTAGAAATGCAAAGGTTAGTCATCATCATCGTCTTCCTCTGATGTGTTGCCTTCATCTGGACTATGGTACTCAAGGAAGGTTTCATCTTCATCTTTGTATTCAGCATCTATTTCATCACCTTGAGCTGTATGTTGATGTCGACGGATGCTCTCGACAAGGTCTCTACTAACAGGGCTGCCTGGTTCATTCTCTATGTGCATGAAATCCATATTAGGATAAATGTCTCCCACTGTACCATCTATGGTCGAAGTACTCTCCTCTTGGTAAGCCTCCTGACATCTCATCTGTACTTGTTCATGGATTGGTTGGTTTGTGTCGGACTCTTCAACATCAAATATATGTCGGTGGCCAAATTCTTGTACCACTCGCCAACATGGACCTAACTTTGTATCTTCCAAGAAAAATACTTGTGAAGCTTCCGTGGCTAGAATGAAAGGATCATTCTTATACCATCGTCCTTGGATGTTAATGCTCTTGAAGTAACCATCATCTTTCATTTCGTATGTCCTTCCCTCAAGATTGTACCATTCACACCGCAATAAGATAACAGTTCTATCTCCTTTGCTGTTCTTTGCGTAAGTCAACTCAATAATGTCTGTGATTGTCCCATAGAAGTCAATAGTGTCATCATTGTGAGTACCTATAGTTTTGATGGTGGAGTTTTGTGTCTTCCTGTCTACCACACGAGCCACAGTGTGGTACCGTACCCCGTTGACTATACAGGCTGTGTATGAACGCACACGCCTAATCGGCCGACATGCAAGTGAGTATAGGTCTTCATCAACATCTGTTGAGCCTTCGCATTTCAATCTGGTAATCTGCAGGTTGGAAAGAAAGAGAGTTAGTAAGTTTGAAAATGTATTGAATCATAAATTATGCAGTCATGTTGTTGAAGTTGCACACACATGATTCTCGAACCATGCAGCGAAGTGTGTTGGCATCATTTTTTCAATATCGTTCACCCCTTGTTGTTCTAATTCTTCCCTATACTTTCTGCAATAAAGGAAGAAGTTAATCGGTTTATTGTGACACTAATACTGAATATAGTTGTCTGAAATGACATGAGAACAAATACTCACTCTTTGTATTCATCAACCTCTTCGCAGTTGTTTAGAACAAACCAAACCATGGAGTCATAGTCTTTATCTTCATAATGAAGTTTGGAAGCACCCAGCAGGTTAATACCATGACCAAAAATACAGTAACCATTGGGGTAGATGTTCTGTTCACCATCTACAGTAACCATGACCAAAAATACAGTTTCTTTCAGGCCTAGTGAACCTAGTAATAATGTCACTGAAATATGTTGAGCACTGGGTCATACACTCATAGGCAGTGTATGCCTCTGCAACAGAGCCTTCAGGTCTTGTTTTATTGCGGATGAAACGCTTAAAGGTGCCCAATCTTCTCTCAATGGGATACATCCATCCATATTGAACCGGTCCCCTAAGGAGTGCCTCATCAGGCAAGTGTACTGCTAGGTGGACCATAACATCAAAGAATGCAGGAGGATAAATTTTCTCCAGCTTGCAAAGGATAAGTACAATATCTTTCTTCATCTGGTGTAGTGCATCAACCTTTAGAGTTTTTGAGCAAAGTTGTCTAAAAAACGTACCCAATTCACAAATTACTTCATATACGTCTTTGCGCACCAAACCACGAAGGGCAGCTGGTAAAATACGCTGCAACAGTATATGACAGTCATGTGTTTTCAGCCCATGCATTGATCCTGCTCCCTCCATATTGACACATCTTGATATATTGGAGGCATAGCCATCTGGAAACTTAACATTGCTCACAAACTGCAAAAACTTCTTCTTTGCTTCTGGTGTTAGAACGTAACAAGCTCTTGGCTTTGAGGAGGAATTACCACTGTCATCTAGCAAATGAAGCTCTTTTTTTATACCTCTGTCTTCCAAATCTAGCCTAGCAACGATGGTGTCCTTTTTCTTGCATTTTGCTGGCATTCAAATTTCTTCTGAATGTTTATTTGAAATCCTTCGAGTTTGGTGGCAGGCAAATTAATAGTCAGGGATAATTCCAAGTGCAAATAATGAACATGTAAACATTACAGATCATGAATTCAAAGTAACAAAATCCTGAATTCAAAATTCAAGCCAATAAAATAAAACCAAAGGTTGGATATTCAGAAGCTGCGCAAATCAGCTACAACATTAATTTAAAAATAATGAGTCAAATATATGAAAAACTAAAATCATAATAATAAAAGAAATGAAAAGTTCAAAGCAAGGGAGTTATGGATTTAAATCCAGGAAATGTAAAATCTCGCCTTGAAAATAATAGCATAAATAGTAATAAAAGTAAAATAATAAAATACAGACATAAACATATATATGTCCAAATAAATATAAATATGCAAAATATGCATGTGCAAGAAAAGGGTCTAGTAATATAGGGAATAAAAGTGTGACAGTAAATGGGCAGGCACCAATGAACAAAATATGAAAGTGTATATACAAATACAAATAGAAAAAAAAGAAAAAAGGGAACCATCAGCCGACCAGAACGGCCCTGCCCATTTTTCTCCTCCCCTCTCCCTTTTTCCCTACGCGCGGGCCCTCCCCGTTCTCGTCGTTCCTCCCTGGCCACTGGGCCCGGCCCCGCGCCTCCCCTCCCTTTCTTCTCTTCTTCCCCCGAGTGCCCGGACCCCCCTCTCCTCCGCTATGCTTCGGCCAAGCAGCAGCATGGCGTATCCTGCGAATTCCGCCAGCTCCCTCCGTCCTTGTGCCCAACCCCGCATGGCGCCAGCCCAGCCCCGCCGCCTATAAAGCTGGCTCACTCCACAGGATGCGCCGCCCTCCTCCACTCGTCCTCCCCTCTCGCGGAATCGGACTCCCCGCGCCCCAGTCCACCGGACGCCCCCTTCCTCCTCGTCGCCGGTCAACCGGGGACCCGCCGATTAGAGCCGCCTCCGGCCAGTTCCTTCGCGCCACAGCATCCTTGGGGCGTCGCCTAGCTCCTCCTGCTTTCAGCCGATCCTTTCCCCACCTCCACGTCGCCGGCGGCGTGAGCCCTTCTGCCCTACCGCAGGCCATCGCCGCCCGCTCGCCACGGCCATCTTCCCCGCTCGGCCAACCCATGGTGAGCTTCCTCCTCCCTTGCTCTTGCTTCAGTGCCGCCCATTTCCCCTCCCCATCCTCCTGGCCGCTGGCTTCTCGATCACCTCATCACCGGCCGCTTTGCGCCGCCGCCCGCCCACCTCGCCGCCGCTCCGACCACCGTGCCACCCCCCTAGCTACCTCTTGCTCCCGAGAACCCATTTTAGTGGACACCAGTGCTTCCCCGGCCGCCCCTCGCTGGCGACGCCGCCGCCTGCCTCGCGCCCCCCCCCCCCCATCTCCTCTGTTTTCGGCTGCCCTGCCTCCTCTGTGCCCAGCCACCGTTGCCCTCAAATCATTTGGATCCCCCTCCTATTACCAAAATGGGCGACAGCCCAGTCGGTCAGTGCAGCCGAATGTTAACCCAAAGACCTGCGTTCAAATCCCATCGTCTCCCATTGTTATTTTTTATTTTATCAGCCAACTTAAGTAAGAAGAAAAATAAGAAAAATTTAGGGAAAATTTGAAAATTATTTAGGGAACCTAATAAATTTGAAAAGGATATAAAACATGATTGTTTAATAATTGGACTAAGGATCATATAGGAACAAATGAGCTTTCATTGTCTATTTTAAATCTATATACTAGTTAAGGCATTGATAAAGAGAAACAACTTTGGCTAAATATCCAAGTTTAGTAAAGATACTCTTAACCATAATTAAAACATATGTTCAATATTTAACATGATGTTATCTAATAAATCTTAGACGTAGATTCTGCTAAACAGCAACTATTAAAAATATGGGACTAATCCACAAATAATACTAAAAATTTATCAGGATAAAGATGAGCTTAATAAATGTTTAATCATAGATAAAACAACATATCTTAGTAACTAATGTGCTTGGACATCTGTTTTAAAGCATAACTATTAATTAATGGCATATTATGAAATTGAGTACAATCTTGTTTAAGTTATGCCCTCATGGAATAATGATTTAGCAAATGAAAACTTTCTAAGGAGTAAATCATACACCCATGTATTTTAGTAATTAAAAGAGATAGAACTAGCCACCGCATAGCTAAAACATAAAATGACAACCCTAAGCCCTAGCAATGGTAAGGAAATATGACTATGGTTAAATATCCAAACCTAATAAAGATTACACCTAATGAAAACGTATATGCTCCAATATTCATCAAACCGCCATTAAACAAATCTCGGTGATATATCTTATTAAATAGCACTAAAGACATATTACCTTGTACAGTAACCTCTGCCTAGACAAATAAATCTAAATTAAATAAAGCTAAGCCTAACAATAATTAGAGTATAAACAAAATACCAGTGGTACTATTAATTAAATTTTAACATAAATTTGGTAATAATGATGGTCATAACTGAATATAGCTAGCTAGGACTCAAACAGATGGATCCTAAATCAAGATAAGTTATGTCTAGTGACAACTAAGTGTACATGAAATATCACACCATAAAATGCTAGGAACCCGGGCTCTAGTATTAATTTGGCAAGCTAAAAATTGTATACCCTGCGTATGGCATATGCCCTGAACAATAGCACTCAACAAGATAATGCTCAGAAAGCTCGTACACCAATTCATAGGTCTAACCTAACTCATGAAACTTCCTTAATAAATATAAAAATAGTAGAAGAAGCTCGTAATAAAATGATCGAGTCGTCGTATCCTACCACCGACCTTGCCTCAAATCACCCGAATCACCCATTAAATCATAATAAAATTAAAATTGAGTTTATTTGGATTTATATAGCTCTTTTGAGTCATTTGCTTTTATTTGTATTTAGTCATTTAGCACGTAATTAGAAATTGGAGTTCTGAAGAATCAAGGAATCAAGCGAGAGCGCGAGCAAAGTGAAGATAAAGACCATAAGCTCAAGAGAAAGCATTGTGTGAGCTCAAGACCGTGGTAAACCGCGCCAGGCAAGTCAATACTTTGATCATGTTGATCCTACATTTTCTGCAAATTACTGTTGTTTAAATTATCAAATTGTGTGCTGTTATTTTATGTGCAAATACATGAATAACTAATGATTTTCTAGTTATATGCCCAATATTTAACTTCATTAATATTACATCTCCTTTGGAATATTTGAATGTGTGAACCTTGTCGCCCTAGCAAAATTATAATAGTAACCTTTCGAAAATAAGTCCCTATTTATACGCCATGCTTAGTACTGCATAGATACTCGGGGGAGCTGAAATGCCCCAAGCATCATTATCATTTTCAATCATGAGAAACTGGTTTGGACAATCATGGTGGGAATGACTGGTATATTTTGACATGATTATTTTATGCTTCCAAAAATCCCAACTTGCTTAAATATCTGAGCGGATGGTTTGGAGGCTGGTATGTGGTGCAGTGGAAGCACAAAATTATGGAGTGTGGTAGAACCACTCAGGTAATCCTAAGGACCGAATCTTATCATGAAATCCTATGTAAAACCGTACAACCACAAGTCTGTAAAATACAACTTGGCTAAGTAAATTTATCGAAACCCCCAGACTCATCTCACCGGTAGTGGATAGGAGTGGATACACAAGGGCAAGAGAAGGCCTAAAGGGACATCGAGTAGAGGGTGAAGTTTCCCATGCGTACTAGTGCTGAGGGGAGTGGAGCCCAAATAACGCTAGTAACCGTAGGGAACATCCCGTGCATAGATGGGACCCACCGCAAGTGGGAGCAGCCCATAAGGTGAAATGACAAAAGGGATTAGATACTTAGAAAAGTCACTGTGATGGTCTGCTCAACCACACGACAAAAGAATCGTGTGAGGCAACGAGTTGATCGTCTCTTGTGGTGAAAGTGTACAATCTCTGCAGAGTCAAAACTATTTGAATAGCCGTGCCCACGGTCTGGGCGGACATGGGAACTTAACCAGATATAGTTCTATTTCAAAAACTTTGTGGGTGGTATTGCAAAAGTGAAGGGCTACAGATGGCCCTGGTTTGAATTGTCCTAGGTGTCGTCCCAGTGGTAAGTTAAGCGGTATAACGCTGAAAGATGCTATAGGGTGCAGATGCCATGTAACGGTGGATGGAATCTGGATCACTATTATAAGTGCATTTTCTTACATATTATGTTTTGTTCAAAACTGCTAGGTCTAAGGGAATTTCTATGTATTATATTTCTGAATAATGATAATACATATCACAAAGTAAAATGTCAGGAAGAATAGATAGAGTCGTAAGAAAAGAAGATGGCTATTTGTGTTAACCGTATAAAGTTGTTGAGGGATTCATGGCAATCATAAAAGTGAAAATGATAGTGCGGATTCTGGGAGAAATAAATTGGTGGAGCCTAAATGAATATATAGGCTTGATAGATGATGATTTTTGGAGAATTAGGGAGTGCAAAGGAAATTGCTGGATTACAACAATGATAACTAATATAAATTATTGGAAGATATTGGCGATAATGGGATTAATAGGATTGGATCAAATACTAGATGGATGAATTGAATTTCTGAGAATGTTGGAGAAATAATAACAATTATTGGATTATAAACTTGATCAGTGATATTCTCGGTGGGTGTATACTAGTGAGTCGCGGACTTGATCATTGATAAATTTTGGTAGAGGTATACTAGTGAATTAATTAGTGATAGATAATGGAAAATGAGATTGATTATTGGAAGAACAAATTATGGTTTTGGATCAATAACAAAAGGGATTGAATACGAATGATTTCGGTGGATTTAAAAGCAATTGTGTTGGTTAATCATTGGAATTTAGAAAGGAAGAGTTGATGATTAGCAGCCACAAGATTGGATTGTTAGGAAGTTAGAATACATAAGATGTTGGTGGATCTAAAATAAAGGAGTTGGTAAATAGTGAACCCGAGATTGGATCCATGAATTGGTGGAAAAATTTAGATTCATATGTAAGTTGGTAACCCCGATGTGACTAAAAGAAGGTCTAGACGATGTAATGGGAATTGTTTGATCGGTGGATTAAATAAATGATTACACTCGTGGTTTGGAGTTTCAGACAGCAATCAATAAAGAAAGTATATCTTCGATGGATTAAGTCAATTATGGCAATCGTTGTGTGGAGTTTAGGTAGCAACAATGACACTATGATGAATTAATAATAATGCTACTAAAAGCGATTTTTAGCAAATAAAACAACCCGAGCCTCTCCTTTGATAAGCCATGAATACTAGTTATGTGCATCCTGTGTATTGGCTCGCGGAGCACGGTGGTTTGTGCTCACACTTGCTTTCACAACAAATCCAGAATTAGGAATCAAATCATTACGCCTCAGCAACGCGATTGGACAGGATGGTAGAGAAGATAAAGATGTCAAGGGCTAGGTCGCGAACCTCCAGTTGGCTTCCTGTGGGCATGTCCTGAAGGTCCCACTTGTGTGCTTCATTCTTCCGCTGCTGCAATTTAATGATTTTAGACTAATCGGCCCATGAGTACGTCTACTGGCGTGAAGACGGCGTGTAGTCAGCTGCAGCTCTGAGATGTCCCAGCTCGAACTTTGCTGCCTGGCTCTGGCGAAGCTGAGCACGTAGAGTGTCGGAGTGCTGGTAGTTGCAAGTGAGCAGCATCCGAAGCTGCCCAATCTCCTCCAATACTCTGGTGTAGGTGACTGCCATCGTCTGGGTAAGCTGCACCTGATGCGACAGTCGAGGGTCATCTGTTGGAATCTCAAAGGGCTCCGGGTATCTCTGTCAGTAGATGAGTTTGTAAGTAAATTAACTACCGTGGTCAATGAAATTCAATCTCTTGGAGGTACTCTAGAGGAAACAACGGTGGTCGAGAAGTACTTGCGTGTCCTACCCGAGAGATTCATGTCGGTGGTCACACTCTTCTATATTCAAGTGATCTTCAAAATATGAAAATAGAAGAGGTAACGGGATCTCTCAAGGCTCATGTAGGATTGCTTAAAGGGTGCAAGGCCAGGACTGATCAGGCATTGCTAGTAAAGACTGAAATGAAGGTTGAAAATAAAACTTGGTGGGAATCAAATCCAAACTAAGGAGGAGGCCGAGGATCTAGAAATTGTCGTGGATGTGGTCATGGACCATGTGGCGATGGTTTTAGTCAAGGAGGCCGTGGTTTTACATCTGGTCATGGAGAGAAAGTAATACAAAGTGAATTCTCTTACAATCGAGACAAACCAAAAGTCAAATGCTTTACTTATGGCAAAGAAGGCCATTATGCTGCAGTCTACAAAAGTCATATTAAGTGCAATGAGTGCCAAAAGTTTGGGCACTATACTGCTGACTGCCGTTACAAGAAGAAGGAGGAGACAAATCTAATGCAAGCCAAAATTGAGCAGGAGCCAGCACTTCTATTGTCTATCTATGAAGAAAAGAGCACACAACTTGTGATGCTAAATAAAGAGCTTGTTCAGCTGAAATTGCTGAAAGTTGGAGAAGAAGTGGTGGAGTAAAATCTTTGGTATCTTGACGATGGTGCTTCAAATCATATGACTGGATAGAAGGGAAAGTTCAGTGAATTGAATGAAGGCTTTCAAGGCAGGGTGAAATTTGAAGATGAATCAATCATTCATATAGAAGTAAAATGCACTATTTTGCTTCAAAGCAAGAATGGAGAGCAAAAAGCACTGACGGATGTCAATTATATACCTTGATTATGTAATAACATCATTAGTTTGGGTCAATTGACTGAGAAAGGATGTGATGTATTGCTAAAAGGATCATACTTGTTATTGCATGATCGCGAGGGATAGCTGCTAATGAATAAGATTGAGTTAAAAGCAGTTAAGCCTGACTGTTTTGGTGCTCGAGTGGATGATATGGCATGATCGACTTGGTCATGTAAATTTTCAATCATTGAAGTAGATGACCGAGAAAGGGATGGTTCATGGTCTGTCGTCTATCAGTCATCCCTCTCAAATATGTGAAGGCTGCATTATTGCCAAACAATAGAGACACCCGTTCCCTCAATAAGCACAATATAGAGCTACACAGCCCCTGGAATTACTTCATTTTGATCTCTATGGTCCTATCACCCCTAAGTCAAATAGAGGTAATAAATACTTTTTACTTCTTGTTGATGGTTATTCTAGAGTAATGTAGGTATACATGCTGAAAAGAAAATTAGAAGCCAAAGACATGTTTCGAAAATTTGTAACTCTAGTCGAAAATGAGACTGATCACAAACTCAAGGCAGTAAGATCTGATCGTGGGGTGAATTCTTGGCACAATAATTCAAATCAATTTGTGAGATGAAAGGAATTAGAAGATATTTTACAGCTCCTTATAGTTCATAGCAAAATGGAGTAGTCGAGCATAGAAACTGGACAGTTATGAATATGGCAAGAAGTTTACTCAAAAGCAGACTGCTACCGGGAAGATTTTGGGCTGAAGCTATAAGACATGCTGTATATATTCTCAATCAGTATCCACAAAACCTCTAGAGGGGAAGACTCCATATGAAGGATTGAGTGGAAGAAAATCAAATTTAGAACACCTGAGGGTATTCGGTTGCTTGGCATATACAAAGGTGCTCACTCATATGAAAAATTAGATAACATATCAAAGGAACTAATCTATTTGGGAGTTGAGTAAGGAACCAAAGCCAGTCGGTTGTACAGTCCACATAAAGACAAAATTGTTATGAGCTGTGATGTGATCTTTTGTGAAAATAAAGCATGGGAGTGGGAGGTGAAGCCAACAGAAGAAAACAATTTGCAAAAGTGGATTTCCTTCTCAATTGAAGGAAAGTACAATGATAAAATAGTTCAATTTCATCCTCAAGAACCGGTTACACCCATGTCCAGTGCGTCCACCAGTCAACAGATGGCTACAAAGGATATTCCGTCATCACCTCAAATTGATCAAGAAGAGGTAGAGACCCCGCTGAGCAAAACACACATGTTTATCAAAGTCTTGCTGAAATTTATGAGTAGAACGAACCCACTGAGATGTCTGAAGAACTGCAGATGAGCACTGCTAATGAACCAATGGGATTTCAGTAGGTTTTAAAGGAAAGTCATTGGAAGACTACCATGCAAATAGAACTTGACTCCATAGAAAATAATAGAACGTGGATCTTGACAGACTTACCTTATAATCATAAAGCAATAGGGCTAAAGTGGATTTTTAGGGTGAAAAAAGATGCAGATGGCAACTTTGTTCATTACAAGGCATGACTTGTAGCAAAAGGCTATATTCAAAAAAAAAGGCACAGACTATGAAGAATTATTTGCGCCGGTTACAAGGTTAGAAACAATAAGATTGATATTTGCTCATGCTGCTCAATTTGGATAGCAAGTACATCACATGGATGTCAAATCAGCATTCTTAAATGGAGATCTTACCGAGGAGGTATATGTATCTCAACTGGATGGTTTTCAAGTGAAGGGCCAAGAAGGCAAAGTATATCGACTCTTAAAGGCCTTGTATGGCTTGAAACAGGTGCCTAGAGCTTGGAACAAGAAACTAGACAGTTCATTGATTAATCTTGGTTTTGAAAGATGCAAGCAAGATCCAGCCTTATATACAAGAAAGACACAAGAAGACATGTTGATACTCGGCATATATATTGATGATTTTATTATCATAGGAACATGTGATTAAAGAGTTGAAGAATTTAAGAAAGAGATGATGCAGCAATTTGAGATGAGCGATCTCAGACTCTTGACTTACTACCTTGGTCTAGAGGTGAAATAAAGTAAGCATAATATTACAATTAAGTGTCGAATTATGCAAAGAAGATTCTTGAGAAGGTAGGTATGATGGGATGTAACCCTTGTTAGTACCTTATGGGGTCAAATTGAAACTCGACAAAGGTGAGACAGGAGAGCCGGTCGATGACACTGAATTTCGAAGTATAATAGGTTGCCTAAGATATTTGATACATACTGACCAGATCTTGCATACTCAGTTGGAGTACTTAGCAGGTTTATGGAAAGGCCAATAGTACAACACAAGCAGGCATTAAAACATGTGTTGAGGTATCTAGCAGAAACTATGGATTATGGACTGGTATATGTCAGGCATGACAACACATCAATGCTTGAAGAATTTTGTGATAGTAATCTAGCAGATGATCCAGTTGATCATACAAGTACGACTGGTATGGTATTCTATTTACATGAAAACGTAATCACATGGTGCTCACAGAAGCAAAAAGTGTAGCCTTGTCATTATGCGAAGCGGAGTTCATGGCAGCAACTTTAGCCGCATGTCAAGCTATTTGGTTGCTGAGATTACTTCAAAAATTAACTAAACAGACCATCAAGCCTTTCACATTATTTGTAGACAATAAGTCATCAATAATGCTTATGAAAAATCCAGTGTTTCATGGAAAAAGTAAACACATCGATACTTGGTATTATTTTATTCAAGAATGCGTTGAAGAAGGACTGATGGTTGTTTCACATATTTCAACAGGACAACAAAGGGGTGATGCACTTACAAAGGCATTAGGATGAGTCAATTTTGGTTGGATGATTAATCTACTCGGTGCCAAGGAAGTTGGTTAAAGTCCGCAAGGATTAGGGGATGTTTGTTGGAAATAATCCTATCGAATCCATTTCAGAATATGTATCGAGTTAAGTCCAATCAGCTTAGAATTAGACATTTATGTTTTAGAGTCGGTTTATGTATCCGATTCTAATATGTAAAGCTGTGTATAAATAGTAGAGAAAATTAAGGAAAAGGTGCAGCAATTGGAGCACTACTAAAAGATTTGTTTATTCTATCGCTAAATTGTTTGTGTTGTCATCGTCGAGAAATAGAGAAAGAATACTCAAATTTTACGAGTACTATAGTACTCATGGCATATGAGTACCATAGTTGAGAAAGTCGAAGCGTTTGAGCACTAACGTGCTAACACAGTCAAAGCCGTCTACAAGCAAAAGTCATCCATGAGCATCTATCAAAGTCTATTAAGTGGTTATATTCTTCATCGTGAAGTCGTATGAAGTGGTCATAGCCTTCATCCATCAAAGTGATCATAGCCATCTTTGAAGTGGTTGTAAACCAATTTTGAGTGGTCGTAATGACCCCTGAGTGGTCGTACTCAACAGTAGCCTACTTCATGGTGGGGCGCAGATGCTGTGACCTGTAAGAGAGAGTGGTGTATGCATGTCATACCAGTGGTGTGTATCTGTGTGTGTGTGTGCATGTGGTACGTGTCGTGTCTTCACTGCGTGTGCATGTGGTATTTGAGTACGTACAAGAGGAGTATGTAGGTAGAATCAATATTGTCAATACCGTACCGGAGGTTATATTAGTTTGGCTCCTGGAATAGTACAATTGGGTACCGGCTCATACTGGCCTACCAGTTCAGAGTTTAATATAATAATATATTTATAAGTATAGATAGGTTTAATAATGTACACAACAAATTTCATGTGTAATCTTAGTATATTACTCTAGAATTCAAAATACATAGCAGCATGATGAAATAGAAATATGATATTTACTTCATAATCTCAAACTTAGAGTCTTCGAGAATTCAACCAGTGGCAGAGAGAGGGGGGCTAGGGGGCCTGGCACCCCCCAACCTTCTACTCAGCAAAATTGACTTGTTTTATCATCAGCACTTGGAATGCTCTACAAGACACTTCATGGGCAGAAGTCACCTTATTAGAACTATCAGCCTTGCAGTTTTGATCCTCTCCCATTGTTTGTGTAGTAATGATTTTATCTCCCTTCCGATTTTGTAACATCACTTGACTTTCTCTTTACCTTTTTAATCATGAATTTAGGAAGAGTTTGACACTCATGATCCTAAGGAGAACAGTTTGCTGCTCCCTTACTTGAGAAAAAGGTCAAAAATTATTGAGATAGTTGCAGCGTGTGTTATAGTTTTTGCTTTATCACAGTCAGGAGTGTGTGCTACTTTTAGTAGAGGTATGCTTGTCTTCTTATGGTGTACGTCTGCAGTTCTACTTCATGTGGTCATACTGAGATGCCCTTCTTATATTTCTAGTGACAAATAGGAGAATATGCTTTCCGAATGGAAGTCCAGATGAAGTTATCTACAGTTTATTTTACAACAAGAACAATGAGTCACTCATTACCGTGTCAGTATATGGTTCTGAAAATTTCAGTGTCTTGCGATGCAGGACAACTCGAATAGAGTAAGCTTTGTGTTCCATATGTTTTGTTTGGTAATTTATATTGAAAAGGAATTGGCCACAAAGATTAGTAATTATGATATTATGAAGGCCTATGATCTTGTTAGTAGTCGTAGAGCTAAGTTTGAGTTAATAGAGATGTAATTTTCTTTGCATTGTAATTTGCGAAACATATTACTCTGATATGTGACTATTGGATCGGTAAATCTGGCATGGTTCATTAGTTCTACTCTACTTGTTGTCCATGTTGCCCCCCCCCAATATCCAATTCCTGGCTCTGCCCCTAAATTCAACAAGTCAACAACTGAACAACATCATATAATTGAGGCTGAAGTCAGAACAACTTGATGTCTAAAACTCTGAAACTCGGAACAACAGCATATAACCGAACAACAACAAGGTCAAATTGAGGTCTGCTGCTACTACGGACATGGAAAGTTGGAAACCACTCGACAAGGCATGGATCAATGATCCATCATGAAACAAATACCAGGCAGCTGAAACATAGACAATACAACAAGGAAACAATACAATACAACAAGGAAACAACATGTAAAACCAGATAGCTAGAAGGCAGCTCACCGCTCAATGCAACAGTAGTTTTGGCAGTTCATTGCTCAATACAAGTAGTCAACAGCAGCATGTAAAACCAGGAGCTAGAAAGCATGCATGCAATACAATTCGTAACTTCATAGTTGATACTACTCTGCTCCATTGACATACAAAAATGGATCTTTGTTTGCCGGAGGTTATAAACTCAAAAGAAGAGTAGGTTCTTCACTGACCTACTCTCCTAGTAAATAATGGTATCAAGGCTAATGGGATCTAATGCATCTTTAGATTTCCTCAAGATCCTGAGTAATGGAGAGTTTGGAGACTAATCAGTTATGGCAGCAAAAAATATCTTACCATTGCACATATTATGATTTATTTCATACTGTTCTCGAAGCTTAAGGTTATAACAAATGAAAACTAAATCATTTAGCCTTGAGTGTTCAAGTCTACTTCTTTTCTTGGAGTATATAAACTCAAAAATGCTCTAATTGCATTCACAACATGTGGCACTACAACATTGACTAAGAACACGAATAGCAAAAGCTTGAAGTTCGGGAGTGTCGTGGCCGAAATTTTCCCACCATACAACTATCACGAAGACATGCAAAAAAACAGAATGTGAATTTCAAATAATAGTTTTGTGAATTTCAAACAATAGTATTATTTGTTACCTGGATTAAGTTTTTCATGTTGTCGAATAGCACCAACATGGCTAAAGTAACCAAGTGATTTCTTATACTGTTCTAGTTGTGAGAATACCTTGTCTTGAACATCAAGATCTGCCACTAACCTCATGATGGTGGTAGTGAGGCCTTTAGCAACCTCTTTTGCTTGATAAAGGTAGGACTAATGTATTGTTGATTTGTTACTACTAAGCTACTAGGTCTCCAATTTCTCTGCAACCCCATCACCAAAAAAACATAATTTCCAATCAATTCTCATCAGCTATGACATCTAAAAACTTCTCTCAAGCAAGATGCAATGAGGCATTGTGTAGGTCCTTAGTTCTCATCAACTATGACATCTAAAAACTTCTATAAACAATTTGTTGCAGGACTGCATGTTGAAATATGGATTTACTAACTACTTGACCACTTACATGAGGTGACTAGTAGATCTATAGATGGGTTGGCGCCGTTCGTGACCTGCCGCCAGCGGACGACGTCGAGACAGTCGATGGAGATGATTCTTGTGGCCAAGCTTCACGTCACGCTTGTTGTTCTTGAGATGCCATTGGCAGAACATGCCAAGTTTCGATGGAGAATTGGAGATGCTACTTGCCGCTAAGTTTTGTGCGTGCTTGCTGTCGCTAACTCATCAATGCCATAGCACTCGCCTCCTAGGCTCTCAGTTGAGCTCAGCTCTCTTTGGTCTTTGTGGCTAGGGTTTCCCCAATTCCCCCACTAGCTCTAGTCTTTGGTTCGGTCACAAGAGTCAATACTTTGTAGCTGGACAGGCCTTTGGGCCAATTTCGAACAATTGAAGGCTGAAGGCCCTCAAGCGGTCAAGCACTCAAGCCTGTGTTTTGGTGGGTACTGAAACAAACGGTAATATGAATCTCGTCCGGTATGACCAAGATTTACCGATATGACTGGTATTGGCCAGTATTTTGGCCAGAACTATACACAGGTGTTTCTCTACTGTTCTATGTGGCGGTATGGTACATATCGGCTAGTATTCCTGGTACCGAAACGGTATTAATAAGATTGTGTAGAATGGTCTTGTGTGCGGCTACCGGATTGTATGTCTAGAGGTCTAATACTGCTGGTATGTGTCGGGTTACATGCATGTTAATGTTATGGTATAATTAGTCTACAACATCTATAAATTATGCGCCTTCGTTTTGTCAATTTTGTAGTTTTAAACTGGTAAAAAATCTGCTGGAGTTGTAATAAAAGTTTATGTTCATTGTATGTTGTAGGTGCGTAAAAAATTTTGATTTTTTTAGGAACGATTGACCATAGAACGATCGATACATACGATGATAAGTGATATTTTAATGTTACTGAGAATTTTCATGCGGTTGCCATCATTGAAGTTCACTATTTGTTTGGAGTGTGCATCGAGTAGATAACGAGAAGTACAAGTAAGCACGGCACAGTACTAAAAAAGTTCACATCGTAAATAACAAACGTAAGCAGTACATGAAACAATGGTGTACAATCAGGACTACCCTCAGTCGCCACCCTGGCCTACCCCATCTCCACGCCCGTGTCCTCCCGTACGGCCCCGCTTGGCCGTCCTCCGCTGCAACAGGTTACGACGCTTCGAGAGTGTAAAACGATCAGGAGCGTGTCGCACCCGCCTCTGAGCTGGTGGAGTCAGCTACACCTCTGGTAGTGTGCCCTCCGTGCACTGGGGAGGGTACTACCGGAGAGAACCTCTGGTGCTGTGTCAGGAGGTGCAGACCCAGACGCCTGCCTAACCCACTCGGAGAAGTACTAGTCCAAATCGTCCGGGCTCGCGGAGGGGCCGAACCGCTACTTAGACAGGAAAAGACTTGCAAAAGTAATATCGTTAGTTTCAGACGTAAAGCATTGTGATAAAACGTTGATCGTACGATACGTACCCCCAGTTGGCGCCATCGCGCCTGGAGGAGGGGCGTACGACGTCGAGTACACCCCCTGTGTGGGTAAGCCAGGGATGTACGGAGGATGCGAGAACATCTGCCCTGGCGGTGTATGAGGCCGTTCCTAGGCAGATCCTCCAGCCTCGTTCGGGTGAGGTGCTGTAGGACATGCCCACGTAGAACCTCTAGAGCAGTGCCACGCCGGTCGGGGCGGCACCAGTGGCCGAACGGTTCATGTGTTGGGCGTGGGCGTAGAGGCCGCTGGTAGCCTCGTGCAGGATAGAAGGTGCACGATACGTATACCCCACTCCTTGAAACGACAGTACGAGCTGATGTGCTCCTTGTGACCCACCTCGGCACCTGCAGTGAGCCTATGCAGCATACTCTAGGCCTCTGTGATGATCAAAACACCCACGTCAGACTGAAAGAAAAGACATAAAATGGTTAATTATCCAAGGTAGCATTGCCATTGGGGAATATTCGAAAATACGTGTAACGTACCGCGATGTGCACGTCCCGCGTGAGGTGCGCGGGATACGTGTCTGTCGGAGCAGCAAGGTGTGGGGGGGGGCGGGTCCACGACATGTACGAGCCTCGTACGTGTCCGGCCCTCGTACCAGTGCAGGTACTCCGTGCTGTCGTAGGGGCGGTCCTCCTCAACCAGGTCGTCAAGCGCACCATCCCACTGCACAATCCACCCCTTCATCTTCGTCGTCCAGTCGGTGCCGCGTTTCACTCCCATTCTAGAGTGCCTGCTTGTAGAACCACTTCGTTAGTAATTTTCAACGGAATAGTAAGTATGTACAATTTTATAAGACGTGGGGACTCACGCGTGCACAGGAGCGGCACTGCAGGTCCGACTGGTATCGGGACAGCCTGGCGTAGACCAAACTGCCGCATCACTCACTGCAGCGAGTAGTCCTCTACGAAGATGTCGTAGACGAGCTTCTGGCGCGTCAGCCAGAAAGCCCGGTCACGCCAACAGAGGGTCAACAACCCATCGGGTGCACGGTGCATCAGTGCCGCTTGTGAGTACGGCTCCCAGCGCACGTCGTCGGCCGTGAGGTAGTTGATCTGCTCAACAAAGGGCAGATACGCCCGCGTGACCTGCACATGTGCAAACTGCACCTGCAAGGATGAATAGGTGTTACGTACGACCGTCGTTAGTACAAAGGAAATAACTAATTGACATATGGCTTACTCGTCGACGACACCAAAGAGAACCCATCGTTGGCGGTCGACGTCTCCCCCTGGATATATCTCGGGTCCGTATGGACCCATGTAGTCTAGCAAAGGTCGTCCTAGGCTGAAGCGCTCGAACGACCACAGCTACAACAGCAGGGGACAGCCCACGAGGACCGAGTTCGCCTTGGTCCTTGAGCACGCATCGCACAGGCCGCGGTACGTCGCGACAAGTGCGACCGATCCCCAGCTGACCTGGGGGGTCTCGCCGTCCGCGATCACCCTCGCATGAGCGATGAGGCGCGCATCCACGATGTTGCCGTGGCTAGTGGTGAAGAGCACCCAACCAAACAACCACAGCACATACGCCTCCAAGTGGCGCGAGACCTGGTGATCGTCCGCCTCTCGATCCATCCGCTCCACCTGAATACAAATAAGATGTTATTAGTACATAATAACGCAAATAACAGCTTCGACGACACGATCGATTGTAAAGACCACACACCCGGAACTGTGCGAGCCACCTCAGCGACGGCCCGTGGGTCTAACTCAACGGGAAGATGTAGTAGTCATCTGCGGCACCCGGTGGAAGGACCCCCTCGAATCTGCCGAGCAGGTCAGCGCGCCATTCGGTCGGGGCCTCCGGTAGGAAGGCAGCACCTCCCGCAATCGAAAGGCCAAGAAATAGGGACACATCTTGTAGGGTCGGCGTCATCTCCCCGAATGGGAGGTGAAAAATGTGCGTCTCGGGCTGCCAACGGTCCACCAAAACCGTCATTAGGGAACGGTCGAATGGGAAGCGTCATGATCGCTCCACGACCTCGCCCGCGGCCAAGGCGGGTCCACTCGTCCGTGGCCTGCACCATCCGGGCAAGAGTGAGTAGCCCGGCATCCCGCAGCCTGTAAACAAAGTGAAGGTCAACACGGAACGTTCTTACGGCAGTACTAAAACGCTGGCGGAGTGCAAACCTGACTGTCCAACGAGGGTCAAGTCTCCAGGCCACGCGAGGTGTGCGTGCCCGGACCACTCCCAGCTCAGCCGACTCGTCTGCGCTCCCCGGTGGCGGCACACGATGGGAAGCGCGATGCACGCGGTCCACGTGCTCATCCAACAGGGGATACCGCTAGTCGGAGTCACGACCATCACGCACCATACCTGCAATTTGTACATTACGGTGAATGAAATTTCTAAACTATAATTTCGTACGCATGCAGATTTCGTACGCATGCTGTTAATTTTGTAAAACTACGCCTGCTAATTTCCTATAATTACATAACTAAATTTTCTATACTAAAAATTTATACTACAAATTTTCTATACAAAAATTTCTATACTAAAAATTGTACTAAAATCTCTATACTAAAAATGTTCCATACTAAAAAATGTATACTACAAATTTTCTATACTAAAAATTGTAGTAAAATTTCCATACTAAATTTTCTACATCTACAATTTTTACTACTACTAACATTTCATACAAAATATACTACAAATTTTCTATACTAAAAATTATATACTACAAATTTTCTATACTAAAAATTGTAGTAAAATTTCCAAACTAAATTTTCTGAATCTACAATTTTTACTGTCACTAACATTTCATACAAAATATACTACAAATTTTCTATACTAAAAATTGTATACTACAAATTTTCTATACAAAAATTTCTATACTAAAAATTGTATACTACAAATTTTCTATACTACAAATTTTCTATACTAAAATTTGCATACTAAATTTTCTACATCTACAATTTTTATTACCACTAACATTTCATACAAAATATACTACAAATGCAATATAATAAGAAAAAAATACCTGAATCTGAAGATCTGACCCTCTCCTCTCCCTCTCATCTTCTCCCCTCCTCTTCTTCTCTCTCCTCTCCTTTCTCTTCTCTCTCCGATGTCCTCATGTCGATGGATGAGTACCTGCTCAAACCATGTTGGGCCGTTAGTCACGTGCTCTACCTACTCGTCAATCCATACAAAGAGATGACGGGCTGAAACCCAAAGCCCGGCCCAGACTATCTTGGGCCCGATCCGATATGGCGGCCGAAACAAGAAGTCCAGATCAATACGTTGTTTGTGACGCGCTCGACCTACCTTGGAAAAGGACGGCCATGGGTTGATCACGAACGGCCATTATTAATTGCTCAAGGCTCCCTAGGTTCGGTGTGTAGGCAAAGGACGGCCATGGATTGATCACGAGCAGTGTGCAAATAGAAGCTGAACTACTTCCTGTAAAATTATCGGGAAATCACCGATCCTAATACATTGTCTGTCTATCGTATTGTTGCCTTAACATCACTCCTGACGTTGCGGGCAAAGAACATCACCGCATCAAAACAGAGTACAATAATCGCCTTGTTTACTACAATCATCGCCTTCTGTACCCGGACACATCAACATCACCTAAAACCCATCCAGATTCATTTCCGCTAATTATTTATTTACTTATATTTTCATTATGTATTTACACACTGTTATTTTCTGTACAACAACTGATTAGAATGACATGATATTAATTATGTCCTACCACCCGAAAAGCCCAGTTTAACTTAGGCCACATTCACCTTGGTAAGACATAGTAATATTAAATATGATAATAATATAAACATGGTAGTTTAGGAATTCATCAAAATCCTATCACTATTAAGAGTTTTGGTATTTGTTTAGAGTTTTGAAAAGTTAGATCTAGGGTAAGCGAGGATCGCAGAGATGGATTCGAAGACCTTATCCTAGGGTGGAGACTTGGTTGTGGATTGGTGGCAGTACAGGGGGTACTGAATATGGGTTTGTGCGTGAATGATGCCTCAGCTAAAAATATAAGGACTAGACCCTTATGCTGAGTAAAGAATATAGTATCCGCCCAACCACAAGCGTTGACTTTGTCAAACCTGACTTAGTAGCTGCTCAAGTTCAATTGAACCTCTGCAACTGGCGGGGGGAGACCGAAGGTGAGTTCGTATGGGAGGTGGTTAACCATACAACAGTAGGACTGCTATAAGTCTGATGAGATCCGTGGGGTCATCCGAGTTTATGGAGATCTAGGACCTACTAGATGGAAGCTATATAAAGAATTGAGCAGCGAACAACCTTGTTTTCTTGAACCCGGACGCGGTGTTAAAAAATCTTGTGGGTAAAGCAGGGCAGCTCTGCAGAGTCATGATTAAAGGTATTCGAATACACCGTGCTTCCGGTAAATGAAACTGTGTTTACTGGGTGAATTCAATAACGAGGCATAAGTAGATTTGAGAATGGTTTGGTAACGTGGAAAGTTGGTAATCAAGTTTGAAACCCCTTTTATTAATGAAGTACCTTTTTCAGTCTTTAATTGGTTCCCATCTGAAAACTGCATCCACATAAATAATGAACTTATTTCCCTTTACTTGTCATACCTTGCATGTAGTTATTGCTAAACTCCGTGTGACTTGTTGAGTACGGTTGGTTGTACTCAATTTTGCTTTATTTTCCCCAACACAGAGATAAAAAGAGGACGTGTTAGGGTTGCGACCGCACTCAAGCGTTCCTGTGGAGCTTCTTGAGTTCTTCTGATTGTAAGTTATGTCTTGGGCTTGAATGCCTTAAAATATTTAAAATTGACTGTTAAGTCTTTATTTTAATTAAATTAATTCCTTTAAATGTTCGTAAGCAGGCATGATACTTCTTTTGTCCGTAACTGAACTCCTAGGCTGTTAAAGAAGGTAACGACCTTCCCGTCCTTAAAAACAGGGGTGTTACAGTCGACACGCATGCCTTTGTTTTTTCGAGACACATGCCACTGTTAATCGACATGTTGATGGATGAGTACCTGCTCAAACCATGGGCTGGGCCGTTAGTCACGTGCTCTACCTACTCTTCAATCCATACAAAGAGATTTTTTAGATAAAGAATCCATACAAAGAGATGACGGGCTGAAACCCAAAGCCCAGCCTAGACTATCTTGGGCCCGATCCGATATGGCGGCCGAAACAAGAAGTCCAGATCAATACGTTGTTTGTGACGCGCTCGACCTACCTTGGAAAAGGACGGCCATGGATTGATCACGAACGGCCATGATTAATTGCTCAAGGCTCCCTAGGTTCGGTGTGTAGGCAAAGGACGGCCATGGATTGATCACGAGCAGCGTCCACGTCGAAGCTCAAGGCTTCCTGAAACGGACGTTGCAAATAGAAGCTGAACTACTTCCTGTAAAATTATCGGGAAATTACCGATCCTAATACATTGTCTGTCTGTCGTATTGTTGCCTTAACGTCACCCCTGACGTTGCGGGCAAAGAACATCACCGCATCAAAACAGAGTACAATAATCGCCTTGTTTACTACAATCATCGCCTTCCGTACCCGGACACATCAACATCACCTAAAACCCATCCAGATTCATTGAATATAACCTACCAAAAGCCCCCTTTAATCCGCGCATCATCCGCACGCTTAGAGCTAAGTCACACACACAACTGTCGCCACAGCCAAGAACTTGATCATCGCCATGGCCGGCCTCTCCATGGATCAGGCCTTCGTGCAGGATCCCGAGCACCGCCCCAAGGCGGCCATGGCCAACGCAGCCGGCATCCCGGTCATCGACCTCTCGCCTCTCGACGCCAGCGACAAGATCGGCGTGGACGCGCTAGCGGCGGAAGTGGGAAAGGCGTGCCGGGACTGGGGCTTCTTCGTGGTGGTACGCCATGGCGTGCCGGCGGAGACGGTGGCGCGGGCGGTGGAGGCGGAAAGGGCGTTTTTTGCGCTGCCGGCGGACCGGAAGGCGGCCGTGCGGAGGAGCGAGTCGGCGCAGATGGGGTACTACGAATCGGAGCACACCAAGAACGTCAGGGACTGGAAGGAGATGTTCGACCTCTTCCCGCTACCGCCGCCGGCCACCGCGGCCAACGGCATGTTGGTTCTCGAGAACAAGTGGCCCGAGGAGCTGCCGTGGTTCAGGTCGATCATCATCTGCAAAACCTTGCGATGCATTAATATTCGTGCATGTCTTCGACTTGTACTGTAGTGGTGTTGTTTCTTGCATGATCTTCGTGCCAGTTTTAACAAGTCAGCCAGTTTTAACAAGTCACGTTTATTGAATTAATCTAGGCGTATTTTTTAGGAATTTTCACTTGTTCTACCGAAGGAAATAAATATATTGGGTTAATTGCTGGCTTAAAATGAAACGCTGTTGGACGGTCTCATGATTTTCTCGTTCTTCAAATTATGTTTGTACACTACTATAAAAAAGACTAAACTAGACGTTTATATTATAGTCGGTTCCTAGGAACTGTCTGTGCTGCAAGTATCACAGACGGTTCATACGAATAACCGTCTGTGGTATTTTCATAAACTGTTTTTAATATAAACCGTCTGTGAAATGTTTCTCGCCTGAGTTCGAGTAGGATTTAGTTTTGAGACACCTTCAGTAAAACGGGCATAACTTTTGTATACAATGTCCATTTTCGACGTTCTTGTACTCTTTGGAAAGCTAACGACGAGCCCAATCCAAAAAGACAACCAGCTAATGCTAGTCGCCCTCTAAGACCCCAAAAATCGGCTATCTTTGGACCTAAACTTACGTCGTAAGTTTTTGGTTTCTGTTTTTACCCATTTTCTTGGTCTTCCTTTTGGAATATGGATTTTGCTTCAACTGAAAAGTTGTAGATCTCATCGAAACCTTTCAAATTAGTATATATAAGCCATATAAAACTTTGCTATTTTATTTTTTCAGACTAATTGTTTATATTGCATCAGTATATAAAATTTTGTGCTCTAATTCACAAACGGTTGGTATATAGAACCGTCTGTGATATTCATTCATCACAGACGATTCTAGCTACTAACCGTCTGTGATAATCTAACCGCTGGGCCCGTCGATTCTCCTCAACCCAATCCTAGCCAATAGAAATCCACCAATCCTCACCCCACGGTTCGTAACTCCGCCTCTCCGTCCCCTCGCAAAAAAATTTCGCACTCCCTCCCCTTTAAATAATCACCAGAACCCAGCCTCTTTTCTGTTCTCCTCCTCTTTGCTGTTCTCCTCTTCTTTGCTGTTCTCCTCCTCCTTGCTGTTCTCTTCCTCCTCATTGACCCATACCATAATAGCCCCACGAAACAGACGATGCACAAGGCAGCGCTCAATCAACGGCGCCGACGATGGTGGGCGTCAAAGACATCCAGCTCGTGTGCTACATCAGGGGTGAGAAGGCCTAGACATAGAGTATCTTTGATTTTCTCTGTTCTTGTTGTGTTAGCTAGATGGGCAACCTGCTTGTTGTTTTGGGATATTGTAATGGTGGACTCTAATCTTACTAAAAATAAAATGTATACTGTGTTTCATACTATATTTGCTTGTTTTCATTTCAACTAATTGATTTGCGAGATGGATGTGTTATGTTTGTGAAATGAATTGAGATGTGAATTAGATGTATACATGTACATGTTGATCTGCTTGTTTCAGAGGGCATGACTAGCATTTCCAGAGGCTAGCCAATAAACATAAATAGATTTAGGGGTAGAAGAGAATAGCACAGACGGTTTTTAACTAAAAACCGTCTGTGCTAAATATCACAGACGGTTTTTAACTAGAACCGTCTGTGATATTTAGATATCACAGACGGTTCTAGTTAAAAACCATCTGTGATATTTACATCACAGACAGTTCGAAAGCCGTCTGTGATGAACTCGTATCATTACTGACCCATAAATTCAGACGGCTCACAAAACCGTCTGTGATGACGTTTCTGAACCATCTGTAATACGGTTTTGTATAGTAGTGGTAGCATGTGTCACATTAAGTAGATCTCACATACTTTCTTACAAAGATTCAGCATATTGGATAGTGTAAAAAGAATTAGTAACCATTGAAATTTACATCTAGGGAAGTGTTTTGTATTTTACAAAAATTAATTTTTTAGACAATTTATAGTTGGAAAAATGCCAAGGTAAGATATGATATCTTGGGCGATAGTGAGGATATATATCAACCAAACAGCCTTTCCTATCTTTCTGAACCTCAAAATCAGTAACTATACATTGTAGGTTTCTTTATGAACCCCAAAATCAGTAACAAGCCTTGTAGGTTTGCAAGCATCATTAAAACATTGTGTTGGTTTTACTGGAGTAGTAGCAACAAGTGAATTACTACGAACTGTGCTCTCATGTCAATCTCAACGCAAATTTGTGCAGAGAGGCGCTGGAGGAGTACGCCCAAGCGATGAAAAAGCTTGCCTTCAAGCTGCTAGAGTTGATCGCCCGGAGCCTGAACCTGAGACCCGACCGGCTGCACGGCTACTTCAAGGACCAGACCACGCGCATCCGGCTGAACCACTACCCTCCCTGCCCGAGTCCGGACCTCGCCCTCGGTATCGGCCGCCACAAGGACGCCGGCGCGCTGACCATCCTGTACCAGGACGACGTCGGCAGGTTCGACGTCCGGAGGCGATCCGACGGCGAGTGGGTGCGCGTCAGGCCACTCCCCGACTCATTCATCATCAACGTCGGTGACATCATCCAGGTACATACACGTACATATTGCAGATTAGAATCTGTTTCTTGTAAATTGTATATGCAATAATTGTGCATGTGTTGTGGCTTTGCAATTGTAAATACTTAAAATTGGCCTTGCAATTGTACATGTGTGGTGGCAGGTTTGGAGCAATGACAGGTACGAGAGCGCGGAGCACCGGGCGTCGGTGAACTCAGAGAAGGAGAGGTTCTCCATGCCCTACTTCTTCGACCCGGCCAGCTACACCGTCGTCGAGCCGCTCGAGGAAGGGGTGAGCGACGAGAGCCCGTCCAGGTACAATGCCAACAGCTGGGGCGACTTCTTCAGCGCCAGGAGGAACGGCAACTTCAGGAAGCTCGACATCGAGAACGTCCAGATCGCGCATTTCAGGAAGGACCATGCCGCGCGCGCCTAGAATGAATTCGCGGCGCGGGCGCGAGCGCCCATCGTCTAGCCATATTCGGAGACCATGTCGCCGCCATTTGTGATATAGGAGACCATGTCGCCGTCTAGTAGATCTATAGATGGGCTGCTGTTCGTGACCTGCCACCGGCGGACGACGTCGAGATAGTCGACGGAGATGATTCTTGAAGCCAAGCTTCACGTCACGCTTGTTGTTCTTGAGCTACCATTGGTGGAACATGCCAAGTTTCGATGGAGAATCGGAGATGCTGCTTGCGGCTAAGTTTTGCATTGTGCTTGCTGTCGCTAACTCATCAATGCCGTCGCACTCGCCTCCTAGGCTCTCAGTTGAGCTCAGCTCTCTTTGGTCTTTGTGGCTAGGGTTTCCCCGATTCCCCCATTGGCTCTAGTCTTTGGTTCGGTCACAAGAGTCAATACTCTGTAGCTAGACTAACCTTTGGGCTAATTTCAAACGACCGAAGGTTGAAGGCCCTCAAGCGGTCAAGCACTCAAGCCTGTGTTTTGGCCGGTACCAAAACAAATGGTAATATGAATCTCGTCCGGTATGACCAAGATTTACCAGTATGACCGGTATTGGCCAGTATTTTGGCCAGAACTATACACAGGTGTTTCTGTATCGTTCTATATGGTGGTACGGTACATACCAGCTAGTATTCCTGGTACCGAAACGGTATTAATAAGATTGCGTAGAATGGTCTTGTGTGCGGCTACCGGATCGTATGTCTAGAGGTCTAATACTGCTGGTACGTGTCGGGTTACATGCATGTTAATGTTATGGTATAATTAGTCTACAGCATCTATAAATTATGCGCCTTTCGTTAAACCATCGCCGGTTCTGTCGTTTGGAACGCGGAAATTTTATAAAATTTTTACAGAAACTTTAATTGCAAATTGGATTTTTCTAATGTTTGGCTTGCCAGTCAGTTGTCACGGTATTTTTGACAGCACATAATAACACCCCAATATGCATTGTTGCTTGCTAGGCTAGGTCGCCACGCATGCCTTCGTTTTTTCGAGACACATGCCATTGTCAATCGTCATGTTGATGGATGAGTGCCTGCTCAAACCATGGGCTGGGCCGTTAGTCACGTGCTCTACCACTCTTCAATCCATACAAAGAGATGACAGACGGAAACCCAAAGCCCGGCCCATACTATCTTGGGCCCGATCCGATATGGCGGCCGAAACAAGCAGTCCAGATCAATACGTTGTTTGTGAGGCGCTCGACCTACCTGGGAAAAGGATGGCCATGGATTGATCACGAACGGCCACGATTAATTGCTCAAGGCTCCCTAGGTTCGGTGTGTAGGCAAAGGACGGCAATGGATTGATCACGAGCAGCGTCCACGTCGAAGCTCAAGGCTCCCTGAAACGGACGTTGCAAATAGAAGCTGAACTACTTCCTGTAAAATTATCGGGAAATTACCGATCCTAATACATTGTCTGTCTGTCGTATTGTTGCCTTTAACATCACTCCTGACGTCGCGGGCAAAGAACATCACCGCATCAAAACAGAAAGTACATCGCCTTGTTTACTACGATCATCGCCTTCTGTACCCGGACACATCAACATCACCTAAAACCCATCCAGATTCATTGAATATAACCTACCAAAAGCCCCCTTTAATCCGCGCGCTTAGAGCTAAGCCACACACAACTGTCGCCACAGCCAAGAACTTGATCATCGCCATGGCCCGCCTCTCCATGGATCAGGCCTTCGTGCAGGACCCCGAGCACCGCCCCAAGGCGGTCGTCGCCGACGCGGCCGGCATCCCGGTCATCGATCTCTCGCCTCTCGCCGCCGGCGACAAGACCGGCGTGGACGCGCTAGCGGCGGAAGTGGGAAAGGCGTGCCGGGACTGGGGCTTCTTCGTGGTGGTGCGCCATGGCGTGCCAACGGAGACGGTGGCGCAGGCGGTGGAGGCGAAAAGGGTGTTCTTCGCGCTGCCGGCGGACCGGAAGGCGGCCGTGCGGAGGAGCGAGTCGGCGCCGCTGGGGTACTACCAGTCAGAGCTCACCAAGAACGTCAGGGACTGGAAGGAGGTGTTCGACATCTTCCCGCTGCCGCCGCCGGCCGCCGCGGCCAACGGCAAGCTGGTTCTCGAGAACAAGTGGCCCGAGGAGCTGCCGTGGTTCAGGTCGATCATCGTCTGCAAAACCTTGAGATGCAATAATATTGAATACTTGTACTGTAGTGGTGTTGTTTCCTGCATGATCTTACGTGCCAGTTTTAACAAGTCACGTTTATTGAATTAATCTAGGCATATTTTTAGGAATTTTCACTTGTTCTACCGAAGGAAACAAACAGATTGCGTTAATTGTTGGCTTAAAAATGAAACGCTGTTGGACGGTCTCATGATTTTCTTTTTCTTCAAATTATGTTTGTAGCATGCGTCACATTAGGTAGATCTTACGTACTTTCTTACAAAAAGATTCAGCATATTGGATAGTGTAAAAGGAATTAGTAACCATTGAAATTTACATCTAGGGAAGTGTTTTGGATTTTACAAAAATTAATTATTAGACAATTTATAGGTGGAAAAATGCCAAGGTAAGATGTGATATCTTGTGCGACAGTGAGGGTATATATCAACCAAACAGCCTTTCCTATCTTTCTGAACCTCAAAATCAGTAATTATACATTGTAGGTTTCTTTATGAACCCCAAAATCAGTAACAAGCATTGTAGGTTTGCAAGCATCATTAAAACATTGTGTTGGTTTTACTGGAGTAGTAGCAACAAGTGAATTACTACGAACTGTGCTCTCATGTCAATCTCAACGCAAATTTGTGCAGAGAGGCGCTGGAGGAGTACGCCCAAGCGATGGAAGAGCTTGCCTTCAAGCTGCTAGAGTTGATCGCCCGGAGCCTGAACCTGAGACCCGACCGGCTGCACGGCTACTTCAAGGACCAGACCACGCGCATCCGGCTGAACCACTACCCTCCCTGCCCGAGTCCGGACCTCGCCCTCGGTGTCGGCCGCCACAAGGACGGCGGCGCGCTGACCATCCTGTACCAGGACGACGTCGGCGGGCTCGACGTCCGAAGGCGATCCGACGGTGAGTGGGTACGCGTCAGGCCAGTCCCCGACTCATTCATCATCAACGTCGGCGACATCATCCAGGTACATACACGTACATATTGCAGATTAGAATCTGTTTCTTGTAAATTGTATATGCAATTGTGCATGTGTTGTGGCTTTGCAATTGTAAATACTTCAAATTGGCCTTGCAATTGTACATGTGTGGTGGCAGGTTTGGAGCAATGACAGGTACGAGAGCGCGGAGCACCGGGTGTCGGTAAACTCAGAGAAGGAGAGGTTCTCCATGCCCTACTTCTTCGACCCGGCCAGCTACACCATCGTCGAGCCGCTCGAGGAGGTGGTGAGCGACGAGAGCCCGTCCAGGTACAACGCCTACAGCTGGGGCGACTTCTTCAGCGCCAGGAGGAACAGCAACTTCAGGAAGCTCGACATCGAGAACGTCCAGATCGCGCATTTCAGGAAGGACCATGCCGCGCGCGCCTAGAATGAATTCGCAGCGCGGGCGCGAGCGCCCATCGTCTAGCCATATTCGGAGACCATGTCGCCGCCATTTGTGATATAAATAATGTGCGTGTTTTTTATGTAAACAATATGCATGCATTGACTACATATAAATAACGAGTTTGCTACTGCACAGTCACCTGAAATTTTGTTTTGTTTCCGTCGATTTTATTGTCCGCCACATGCTGCGTTGAGATGTTCACATTTTGGGTTGGCATTCATGAATGAAACAGGCCCGTAGCCCTCATCGGATCTACCCATTAATGTTTTGACCTAAGAGCATCTTCAATAGTGATTTATGAGCTAGCTCTAAGCATATTATTTTATATTTTAATAGAAGAGAGAGAAAATCTATCTCTTGATCAAGAGCTAGTCTCATACATACATTCCAAGATTATGTGAGAGTATCATGTGAGGTTATTTATGTTATGAGCTATGTACTAAAAGTTAGTACTATTGGAGAAGTTGTCTTAGAGCTAGTAACTAGCTCATACTGTTGGAGATGCTCTAATGTGAATTATTTTTGTATTCCTGGGTCCGCGCGCCCCTCATTTGTGTGCAGCGGAGTGTTCGAGAGACGAAAAGTTTTTGTGTCACCTCTTCGTCTCCGACTCCCCGGTGCTTGGTCTCCTCGGCTACTTGGGTCTGCAGCAATAGGAGAAGGAGTGGAGAAATCGAGGGGGAGAACGAGAGGCGGAGCTTCCTTCAATCGGTGGTTATCTCCGGCGGGCTCCTACTCCCTCCTCTCTCTGGAGGTGGAGGTGGAGTTGACTTGTTCGTCATGGTCACTGTTGGCTAGCTGGTTCTCGTCCTTCGGTTCAGTGATTTTGTTCGGTGAGTCCTCCTTGTCCTTCTCGTGTTGATTTTTGTTTAGTGATTTTAGATCTGGCGATTTCATGTTGATTTGTGCCTTTGCTCGCCCTTCCGCTCCCCGTTCTGCTCGGTGTGCTTTGCTGGTGCTCTCGTTGCTTGCTGCTCACTGATCTGCTCTGCTTCGTGCAAGCTAAATTTGCTTGGTGTGCTTCCTTATCTTGTGATATGTGCGGATGGTTGGTGCATAGCAGCATGTTGATTGGTTGAGGATTGTGCTCCTTGCAGGTACTATTTTTGACTACATCGAGTGGGTATGTGTAGGGAGAGGCATAACAGAAAGGATTTTAGGGTAGACCAATTTTGGATCAAGTTCATTACATCCGGTTCATTTGTGGCTTGTTGTAGCAATTTTTTGTGATTTAGTTTCTGTCTCCATAGCCGATTGGTGTCTCCATAGTTCAATTGTATGTAGTGGCTTAATTATGCCTGAAGGTGATAGTCTGAACTGAGCACACTGGCAAAAACATTCAAGCAATTGAGGAATAGATAGCCCTTATATAACAACTTGCCTGACATTTATGTGCCTTTGTTACGAGTACGTTTCTTTACATAATGTTTTGAGGGGAGAAAATTGCTCCATTGCAGGGCCTCCTCGGCTCGCTGTTCATGTCCAGCGCGCGTCACTGCCCAAAATACACCCTAGAGGCAATCATAGAAATGATTATATTTTATTATTTTCATGATTTACTGGATAATATATTGTCTTGTTCCTTGAATAATATCATTACGGTTTTGCTAATGCACAGACGACTGAAATTTTTTTATCTCTCGATCACCTGAAGTTGCACTCTCAATCAACTGAAGTTACATCCCCCTCAAAAAAATCACCTGAAGTTGCAGCTCCCCCTTCAAAAAATCACCTGCAACTTCAGGTGATTGAGAGTGTAACTCAAGTGACTAAGAGATAAAAAATATTTCAGTCGCCTGCGCAATACTCACTCCCTATCGTTAATATTTATTATCAAGTATGTGACTTGATTGTGAAATTCTAAATTTCTGCGATAATTATTCTTAAACGATCCATAGTTGGAAACATATGAGGACACATATGAATAGATTAGCATATATATTGGCTGATGACCATGTTTCACGGGTTATAGATACAAAGATGTCAAACTAATAATATGGACACATGTTAGAGAACATTGGGTTGGATCGATCCACTATGAGACACTGTGAGATTGTTACATTTTTATATATAAACAGTTGGTCTCACTTGCAATGTGTATGCTATGGCCTAAAACTTGAGATCGTTTGTCACGACCTGAATATGCAAATTCGGATCTCTTTGTGTATTCTGCACTAGTCCAGGATCATATTAGGGCACACAATAGAAATATAGATGAAATATCAACCATACTCACGGTTAACAAAAAAAAGACTCAAATCTTAATTAATTGTCAGAGTTGCAACGTTAGGATCAAGTTACACTTTAAGAGCCAGAAGGGCTAACAGAACTAGCAGTGAAAAACACAACGAAGACGAAGTGGCTATTCGACATATGCACAGGCAATCGACTGGGAAGCGAAATCCTATTCAGAGAAGTTGAGGTATCTTCCTTCGCACACCTCTGGTTGGTATGGTCTTTCTTCTTCAACTGAGCAAGTATGGATATAGCTGTGAGTATATAGATTACTCAGCAAGTTATTTGTAATAAAGATGCAATATAGTATGCAAAGCTTACCAAATGATGGCTGAATGGTTATTTTGCAGAAAACAATAACTTAAAGTAAATACAGTAAATAGATTGAAAGCGAGATTTGAAACAAGTAAATAAATAATTATATCAAAGGAAATTGAATAGACTATAAGTGAACTGACCATCAACTCAATGAACTAACCATTCACTTCCCAACTTAATCCCAATCAAGTTTTATGAAATATCTACCTATCATGTGAAATAACTGAGCATTGTCATTGACCGGAGACACGTCTATTCGAATAGTTTGACACTCTACAGAGGTTGCATAACTTTACCCACAGGATATGATCATCTCATAATAACACTAGATCAACACGCTTCTTTGGACATGCTGACCAAGAAAATCATAACAAGGCTATTACAAAGTTCAATCCCAACATAGTTTTGCCCACTTAAGATTTCACGATCGAGTAGGCTAATCACCTAGTGGACAGATCCTTCTTATTCCCCGTGGAATGTATAACCAACACTCACCAACATATCGATGGCGAAACCGAAATTGAAATATCACAAATTAATTAGTCAGGTTCATCCCATACTGGACATGTGGTTGTACAATAGGATCAGATCAATGACGCATAAATTTAAGTCATTAGACGTTATCCAGGCGAAATATCCACATCCCTGAAATACTAACCACATTTTTCTTTTACTGCACGATCATTCGTCCAAGTGAAAATTATTTTGTATAATTATCATCAAAAATACTACGTATGTCATGGTATATAAGTTTTATAACTATGTCTAACCACCACGATTCAATATGTTATTGAGTCAAAATTATTTAATTAATCGCTATGTGATAATAAACCTAATATACTATAAATATGACCAAACAATTTAAACATACAACCTATGTTATCTAACATGTATCGTAATGTTGCCTAATACATTGCCTGTCTGTCGTATTGTTGCCTTGACATCACTCCTGACGTCGCGGGCAATGAACACACCGAATAGCCACCGCATCAAAGCAGAAAGTGCGTTTACTACGTTTGCCTTAATATCACGCCTGACGTCATCAACATCACCTCCAGAGATACAAACAAATTCACCTAAAACCCATCCAGATTCATTGAATATAACCTACCAAAAGCCCCTTTTAATCCACTAATCATCTGCACACTTAAAGCTAAGCCACACACACCTGTCGCCACAGCCAAGAACTTGGATCATCGCCATGACCGGGCTCTCCATGGATCAAGCCTTCGTGCAGGACCTCGAGCACCGCCCCAAGGCGGTTGTCGCCAACGCGGCCGGCATCCCGGTCATCGACCTCTCGCCTCTCGCCGCCGGCGACAAGACCGGCGTGGACGCGCTAGCGGCGGAAGTGGGAAAGGCGTGCCGGGACTGGGGCTTCTTCGTGGTGGTGCGCCATGGCGTGCCAACGGAGACGGTGGCGCGGGCGGTGGAGGCGAAAAGGGCGTTCTTCGCGCTGCCGGCGGACCGGAAGGCGGCCGTGCGGAGGAGCGAGTCGGCGCCGCTGGGGTACTACCAGTCAGAGCTCACCAAGAACGTCAGGGACTGGAAGGAGGTGTTCGACATCTTCCCGCTGCCGCCGCCGGCCGCCGCGGCCAACGGCAAGCTGGTTCTCGAGAACAAGTGGCCCGAGGAGCTGCCGTGGTTCAGGTCGATCATCGTCTGCAAAACCTTGAGATGCAATAATATTCGTGCATGTCTTCGACATGTACTGTAGTGGTGTTGTTTCTTGCATGATCTTACGCGCCAGTTTTAACAAGTCACGTTTATTGAATTAATCTAGGCACACTTTTAGGTATTTTCACTTGTTCTACCGAAGGAAAAAAATAGATTGGGTTAATTGCTGGCTTAAAAATGAAACGCTGTTGGACGGTCTCATGATTTTCTTTGTCTTTCTTCAAATAATATCTGTAGCATGTGTCACATTAGGTAGATCTTACATACTTTCTTATAAAAAGATTCAGCTTATTTGATAGTGTATAAGGAATTAATAACCATTGAAATTTACATCTAGGGAAGTATTTTGGATTTTACAAAAATTAATTTATTAGACAAGGAAGTGCTTTGGATTTTACAAAAAAAATAATTTATTAGACAATTTACGATGGAAAAAAAAAGCCAAGGTAAGATGTGATATCTTGTGCGATAGTGAGGATATATATCAACCAAACAGCCTTTCATATCTTTCTTTGTGAGGGATTTTTTTACAGTATATTATATTGGTAGTAAAAATATGGTAGTAGAAATAAAATCTAACTATTGATTTGTGAGGGTATTATAGACTTTTGTTTTCAATCTAGTTTTGGGGGTATTTTAGATTATCTCATATAAACATCTATATGTAAATCACAGTTGCAATTCATTCTCTACGTGCTACGAATTGAATCAGTTCACCCGAGTAGCGAATGCCGCTCGGTGAAGACGAGTGGCGCGGAGGCTTACCGGGGAGGAAGAAGACGTGGTGACCGATGCGTTAATCACACGAGTTAATCGCTCCAACGTACGATCCGCACCGTCCAATCGAAATTTCAAATATGTAATACCCTAAACGCACAGTTTCTTCATCCGCGCCGGTGACCAACCCTCCGCCTCCTCCCGCAGTGCGGTTTCGTCTTCTCGGCCAGAAACTCGTATGAAACCGTGTCACATCATGTTGCAGGAGTAGGTGATCAACCTTTCATATCTTTGTGAACCCCAAAATCAGTAACTATACATTGTAGGTTTCTTTGTGCACCCAAAATCAGTAACTATATATTGTAGATTTCTTTATGAACCCCAAAATCAGTAACTACACATTGTAGGTTTGCAAGCATCATTAAAACATTGTGTTCGTTTCACTAGAGTAGTAGTACCAAGTGATTTACTACGAACTGCAATCTCATGTTAATCTCAACGCAAAGTTGTGCAGAGAGGCGCTGGAGGAGTACGCCCAAGTGATGGAAAAGCTTGCCTTCAAGCTGCTAGAGCTGATCGCCCGGAGCCTGAACCTGAGACCCGACCGGCTGCACGGCTTCTTCAAGGACCACACGACGCGCATCCGGCTGAACCACTACCCTCCCTGCCCGAGCCCGGACCTCGCCCTCGGCGTCGGCCGCCACAAGGACGGCGGCGCGCTGACCATCCTGTACCAGGATGACGTCGGCGGGCTCGACGTCCGGAGGCAATCCGACGGCGAGTGGGTGCGCGTCAGGCCCGTCCCCGACTCGTTCATCGTCAACGTTGGCGACATCATCCAGGTACATACGCGTACATATTGCAGATCAGAATCTGTTTCTTGTAAATTGTATATGCAATTGTGCATGTGTTGTGTTGTGGCCTTGCAATTGTAAATACTTAAAATTGGCCTTGCAATTGTACATGTGTGGTGGCAGGTTTGGAGCAATGACAGATACGAGAGCGCGGAGCACCGGGCGTCGGTGAACTCAGAGAAGGAGAGGTTCTCCATGCCCTACTTTTTCAACCCGGCCAGCTACACCATCGTCGAGCCGCTCGAGGAGGTGGTGAGCGACGAGAGCCCGTCCAGGTACAACGCCTACTGTTGGGGCGACTTCTTCAGTGCCAGGAGGAACAGCAACTTCAGGAAGCTCGACGTCGAGAACGTCCAGATCGCGCATTTCAGGAAGGACTATGCCGCGCGCGCCTATAATGAATTCGCGGCGACGGCGCGAGCGGCCATCGTCTTGCCATCTTCAGAGACCATGTCGCCGCCGTTTGTGATATAAATAATGTGCGTGTTTTCATGTAAACAATATGCATTGGCTACATATAAATAATCTGCTTGCCTGACAAGCATGTGCCTTTGTTTCGAGTACGTTGTTTTACAGAATGTTTTGAGTAGGGCTGAAAACGGTCGGAAACGATCGGTAGGAGATCAAATCACTTTCAGTTTCACATTATTTTCTCGAAAACGAAATCGATACGATATTGTCGGAAATGAGAACGACATCGATATCCCGGTAAATTCGGAAACGAAACTATTCGATCAAAAGTGCATCGATAACAATCGAAAATCATGAAAGCGATATCTAAAATACAATAAACACATTACACACCAATCTGCACAGCATGACAATAGCTGTATATATTGACCTAGGTCACATGAAAAATAATACTGTAGTAATAATCCATGGCACAAGAGGAAGACACATATATTATATAGCAATAAAAAGACACGACACAAAGCCACAAGCCCACAACCACAAGTGACATCATGGACTTAATACAATAATACTTAGTTAGGTCTCACAAGCACACAAAGATGACAACCACATGACATAGGCGTAGTCACAAGCTCACAAACTAGAAAGTACTAGTACACTAGTAACTGAAATACTAAATCAAGTTCTTAGTTGAACGTAACAAAGGATAGGAGTAGGCTTCCTATAGCTGAACCTCCGGCATGTCATCATCATCTTCAAGCACATAATCACTGCCCATTTCATCCTACAAATTGCAATGGAAATAACGTGTTAGTACTTCAAATGAATTACATGCTACTGCAATACATATCAATATAATTGTACCCCAATAAGCAGACTGCTCTTAATGGCTTCAAGAACCTCAAGATCACTAGGCAAAGAAGAAATATTCTTAGAACCTGAAAATTAAAAGGCAGCTACATGAGTAAAAAGAACATCAAGATATTGTTAATAGAAAACAACAGATCAGTTTACACTTTTACCTCTTTTAGCTCCAGTTATCCAATCCTTAGTGCAAACAAGTGCTTGTACCATGTCAGGATCAAGGCTACTTCGATATAGGTCGACGACACGTCCACCGGCACTAAATGCAGATTCAGAAGCCACGGTTGACACTTGCATTGCCAACACATCACGAGCAATCAGGGAGAGGACAGGATATTCATCCTTCTGATTTTTCCACCATGCTAAAATATCAAACGTATTATGGTTGGCTTTAGAAACCTTCAATTGTGGTTCTGCTAAGTACCTCTCCAATTCACTTATTCCTTCATCATTACCACATGCATCACTTTCATAAAGGAAGGAATCAAGCTCATCATCCACACTATCCATAAACTGATCTATAGCTGAAGTTGATGAAACAAGTGTTGTACTCTTGGAAGAAGGTGCGGAAGAAACATAACAATGAAACATGTTCCTTAAAACACCATTGAATTTATCAAGTTCAGCTTGGTAGGAATTTCTATATAACTTTCTCAAGTAAAATTCTACAATTCTTCTCTTGAACCTAGGATCAAGCACATTTGCAACAGCAAGGGCAACATTTGACTTCTTCCAGTACTTGTCAAACTTGACACTCATAGCATTTGCCATTTGGCAAAGAGTGGCATCATTACTATTGCACCAATCAGATAGATATAACTTAATCTCACAAAAACCTCTAAAAAACAGGTTTGCTGTTGGATATAGAGTACCAGAAAATATCTCGGTCAGGTCAAAGAATTTTTTCAAGAAAGGAATCAGAATGTGGGCCTTCTCCCATTCCTGACTTGAAGGAGCAATACACTCATACCTGCGGCGGTCGATGGAAGTAAGCCTCTCAAATGCAGGCTTGTAATAAAGAGCATCCCTCAACATGAGATATGTAGAATTTCATCTCGTAGAAACATCAAGTGAGAGAGAAGGCTTTGTGTCTAGCCCACATTCAGTAGCACACTTCAGGAACTCCTCCCACTGAATCGTAGATCCCTTGACAGCAACTACAAATGATCTAATCTTTTCAGTTGTAGAGCCAATCACACGCATACCATCTCTAACAACCAAATTAAGGATGTGATTGGCACATCTCACATGAAAAAACAGCCCATCACATACTGTTGTGGCTACAGACCAAACAGAGAGAGAGATGGTAGTGGAGAGTAGTGAAGTTGAGTGTAATGGCCTGGGTCCTCCCCACAGCTTATGCTCATATATATATATACGCATGAGGAGTGCTTTTACAGTTATACCCTTGCATCTGACTGTTCCCTCTGGGGGCAACTATGTAATTACACATGGCCTATTCTGGGCCTTATAACCTCTCACCAGGCCTGCTGGGTTTAGGTGGGGGCCATCCCTACGACAGGAGCCTCTCATGGTAAAGGGCTTTCACAAGGCCGAAGCCATGTTGCCGAGTCCTTTGGCCCCCTCCGTCCCCGCGGCCTGTGAAATTTTCCGAACTTCCGGAGCTGCGCTGTAGTCGAAGGAGGAGTGGGTGCTGCCGCGACGCTCGGTCTTCCGGACGTCCACGTGGTGCAGCGTGCTTGGCCGGGTGCGGGTGTTGAGGCGTCATGACTATTAATGCGGCGGCGGGCATCCGGCCACTGGACTTGTGCCGGTTGGCGTTCCGCCGGTTGGCTCTCCTGCTGACTGGGGTATATATATGGCGCTGGTGAGGCGTTGCTCCTGCTTGCGTTGTGACAGAAGCTGCTCCCCTAAAATGGGCCCCTGCCGTGCATCGACATTCCTGGGTGACGCTGAGCGGCTTGGGGGATGTTGATGCACAGAAGGAGGTCTATTTTTCGTGGGGGCTTAGCCAGCGTCGGTTACCGACAACCAGCCGCGCCTCCCCATCCGCGCCGCGCTTCCGTGGGCGACGGCGAAAAAATGGCAAGGCCTGACTTGCTCCCGTAGACAGATATGCGGACCTCCATGCGCTCTGCTCGCGCGAACGAGCATACGCTGGTGTGGCGACGCATATCTGCTTACGAGATCATGTCTGCTCTTGCCGCGATCTTAACCCTTGCTTGTGTGAGTTATGGTGGTCGTGTGTGCTGTTCTCCTTTCTTCGAGTTCGCTCCACCCTTACTCTTCGCGTGAATGGCCGCGAAGCTGACGCCTAGTCGAAGTAGACGCGCGCGCTTGCCAGCGCAGCGAACGCCTACGTCGAAGTAGAGGCGCGCGCTCCGTCCCCTACCCTTCGAACGGGTGGCCGCGAAGCTGACGCCTGGTCGAAGTAGACGCGCGCGCTTGCCAGCGCAGCGAACGCCTAAGTCGAAGTAGAGGCGCGCGCTCCGTCCCCTACCCTTCGAACGGGTGGCCGCGAAGCTGACGCCTGGTCGAAGTAGACGCGCGCGCTTGCCAGCGCGGCAAACGCCTACGTCGAAGTAGAGGCGCGCGCTCCGTCCCCTACCCTTCGAACGGGTGGCCGCGAAGCTGACGCCTGGTCGAAGTAGACGCGCGCGCTTGCCAGCGCCGCGAACGCCTAAGTCGAAGTAGACGCGCGCGCTCCATCCCCTACCCTTCGAACGGGTGGCCGCGAAGCTGACGCCTGGTCGAAGTAGACGCGCGCGTTTGCCAGCGCAGCGAACGCCTACGTCGAAGTAGAGGCGCGCGCTCCGTCCCCTACCCTTCGAACGGGTGGCCGCGAAGCTGACGCCTGGTCGAAGTAGACGCGCGCGTTTGCCAGCGCAGCGAACGCCTACGTCGAAGTAGAGGCGCGCGCTCCGTCCCCTACCCTTCGAACGGGTGGCCGCGAAGCTGACACCTGGTCGAAGTAGACGCGCGCGCTTGCCAGCGCAGCGAACGCCTACGTCGAAGTAGGGGCGCGCGCTCCGTCCCCTACCCTTCGAACGGGTGGCCGCGAAGCTGACGCCTGGTCGAAGTAGACGCGCGCGTTTGCCAGCGCAGCGAACGCCTACGTCGAAGTAGGGGCGCGCGCTCCGTCCCCTACCCTTCGAACGGGTGGCCGCGAAGCTGACGCCTAGTCGAAGTAGACGCGCGCGCTTGCCAGCGCAGCGAACGCCTAAGTCGAAGTAGAGGCGCGCGCTCCGTCCCCTACCCTTCGAACGGGTGGCCGCGAAGCTGACGCCTGGTCGAAGTAGACGCGCGCGCTTGCCCGCGCAGCAAACGCCTACGTCGAAGTAGAGGCGCGCGCTCCGTCCCCTACCCTTCGAACGGGTGGCCGCGAAGCTGTCGCCTGGTCGAAGTAGACGCGCGCGCTTGCCAGCGCAGCGAACGCCTAAGTCGAAGTAGGGGCGCGCGCTCCGTCCCCTACCCTTCGAACGGGTGGCCGCGAAGCTGACGCCTGGTCGAAGTAGACGCGCGCGTTTGCCAGCGCAGCGAACGCCTACGTCGAAGTAGAGGCGCGCGCTCCGTCCCCTACCCTTCGAACGGGTGGCCGCGAAGCTGACGCCTGGTCGAAGTAGACGCGCGCGTTTGCCAGCGCAGCGAATGCCTACGTCGAAGTAGAGGCGCGCGCTCCGTCCCCTACCCTTCGAACGGGTGGCCGCGAAGCTGACGCCTGGTCGAAGTAGACGCGCGCGCTTGCCAGCGCAGCGAACGCCTAAGTCGAAGTAGAGGCGCGCGCTCCGTCCCCTACCCTTCGAACGGGTGGCCGCGAAGCTGACGCCTGGTCGAAGTAGGCGTGCGCGCTTGCCAGCGCAGCGAACGCCTACGTCGAAGTAGGGGCGCGCGCTCCGTCCCCTACCCTTCGAACGGGTGGCCGCGAAGCTGACGCCTGGTCGAAGTAGACGCGCGCGTTTGCCAGCGCAGCGAACGCCTACGTCGAAGTAGAGGCGCGCGCTCCGTCCCCTACCCTTCGAACGGGTGGCCGCGAAGCTGACGCCTGGTCGAAGTAGACGCGCGCGCTTGCCAGCGCAGCGAACGCCTACGTCGAAGTAGAGGCGCGCGCTCCGTCCCCTACCCTTCGAACGGGTGGCCGCGAAGCTGACGCCTTGTCGAAGTAGACGCGCGCGCTTGCCAGCGCAGCGAACGCCTACGTCGAAGTAGAGGCGCGCGCTCCGTACCGCAAACACCGCCCCGTGGGCGGTGACTTGGGGTCTTGTAATATGGTCTTGCGCTGTAAAGGTTCCTTGAACCACGCCGGTCCCGGGTCTGCCAGGGTTGGGTTCCCGTACCACGCGACCCAATGTGTCAGGGCGCGTGGCGGCTTATGACCGGCGGGCGGCGGGATGCGGATGGTTGCGTGTTTGCAGCCACTCGCCTGTTCCCTAGGCCAGGCGGACACGGGGCGGGCAGTGAATGGCGTGTGCGCTGAACGGGTGCTTGTACAGCTGCGGTCACGCCCCGATGCGGACCGTCGCGACCCGTCACGTTCTGCCACGGGGGGACCGCATGGGGCGGGCCTTTACTCCGCTGCGGCTGCCTCCGGCACGCAGATCGCTGCGACGCTTGGGTAACAGCGGTGCGGGCGGGGCGGCTTGAAATAGCCCCCCCGTAACAGCGCCCCCTCACCTTTACGCACCTTTATGCCCTCCTGCCTGCCTGGTCCAGCTTCGAGACTTTCGCGACACGCTCATCGCTGCAATCCTTTCGCGGAGAGCGATGGCTTCGAGTGGCAAGCGCGGCCAGATGTCTGGTGGCGCTGACGTTCGCCGACGCCCCTCGGAGTTGAAGGTGAAATACGTGCTCGAAGAACGTGACCCGGTGGCGGCTGAGAAGGAGCGGCTGGCGGCAGATGAGGGAAGCACGTTCTCCGGCGAGCTAGGCCCCTCGCTGGTGACCGAGAAGACGATCCAGGGGCTTCTACGCACCGGGAAGTTGTCCGAGCGCCAGGCGGTTCGACTGCCCGCCGCCGACGAGGCTGAGCCACATCCGGAGGGGTCGGAGGCGGTGGTGTTTGTCGCCTTCTTCGACGCGGGACTCCGCATCCCGGCGGCGGCTGTTGTGGGCGACATACTGCGGACCTTCGGGCTGGAGCTGGCCCAACTGACGCCGAATGCCGTAGCCCGGCTGGCGGTGTACAGCTGGGCCTTGCGCTCGGGAGCGTGTTGGCCCAGCGCCTCGCTGTTTGCCTACCTGCACGAGGCACGGTACCAGCGCAAGGACCGGAAGAACGGGGCGGTGTCGAGCTTTGGCAGCGTCACTTTTATTCTCCGTCCATCGTGCAAGAGGCTCTTCCCTGCGAACTCGACTCGCGGGAAGTGGGAGTCCTATTGGATGAGGCGGTGGTTCTACCACCGCGTGGAGAGCGGAAGCGGCCTTGAGTGCACAGGCCGAGCTATCACGTTCAAGCCGTCGCCCGGCCGGACGCTCGACGATGAGGACAAGCAGAGGGTCCGACGGCTCGTAGGCCTGGCCGCCCGCTTCAACATGCGCGACCTCGCCGAAGAGTTCGTGATGTACGGCGTGGCACCGCTGGCCCATGACTGGTGTCTCGCCGCCGAAAGGCGTCGAGACGACAATGTCTCACCCTGGGTCTGCTCGCTGCCGGCGCCCGGCGATCTACGTAAGCCTCGCGCGTGCCCGGCCTTGGCTAATGCAGAGTGCGCTGCCTGCTGATAACCTTGTTCTTTGTTTCAGAGATTCCCTTGGAGGAGGCGGAGCAAGCCGCACGCGTGTTCCTGGGACCGTACACCGGCCGGGAGCATAAGCAGCGTGCGGCGGCTGTTGCCGAGGCGGGTCTAGGGAGAATCAATCGCGTGTGCGAGGCTCTGGGCCTTGCCGTGCCGGATCGTGCCGTTCCGGACGATGGCGCGGCGAAGGAGAAGAGGAAGACCCTGTCTCGGAAGAGGGGGCGCGGCGGGGCCCCCGCCGCTAGCGTTTCCGAGGACACTGCGGATGCGGAGTCGGACTCGGCGAGGTATGCCGACTCCGGCTTGGGCGGTGCAGAAGCCGAAGGCGGGGTATCCTCGGCGAGCGCTCCTGACAGCGGGCTTGCCGCGAGCGGCCGAAGGGAGGAAGGCTCACCGCCTGTCGGAGTCGGCGAGGTGGAACCCGTGCGGGCCAGCGATGCCGAGGTGGAGCACTCGGCCATAGCCGCTGTGGCGCCGGTGACGCCTCCCGTGGGGGCACACGAAGATGTGCTACCCTCCTTGATGGCGACAGAAATCGAGGTGCTCCCTGCGGCTTCCGCCACCATGGAATTGTCTCCGCCGGGCGTGGCAGCGGCGGGGACTGTTGTAACCGCGGCTGTAGGGGCTGTGCCGCTGCAGGCTGCCCCGTCTAAACGGCCGTGCGTGCGGCCGGAGCTTCACCGAACACCGCGGGGATTTGTCGTGGCCACGAGCATCAGGAGCTTGTGGGATGCTAGTGCAAGCGCCGGAGACCCCGCAGCGTATGCGCCTTCTGCCCCCCTGGCGACGCCGTCCACCGCGCGGGGACGGCCGCCGGCGTTCTCGAACGCGGAGGCTTCCCCTCGCGGCGGAATCATCCCTTCGGCTACCGAAGGTAAGGTGGCTGAGCGTACTTTAGCGTATGCTCTGCTGCCTTGAATTACTCACTTGTATGCCTGTTCGCAGCGTTGCTGATTCCGGAGGGGGAGCCCTTGACGGAACGCGGGGCCTCCGAGCATGTTAGCGCCGCGGACTTCGTGCCGCCTCCGGAGACGCTGATGGCGTGGCGCGGGATTGTACGTGATGCGGCCACTAGCGTCGACCCGCAGGTGCTGCAGGCTTACGGGGCGGGGCGCCTAGAGGACGCCTTCGAGGTGTCCGGGGTGAGGGTAAGCCTTCCTGCGACCGCGCCCGGGCTTAGCGGAGCTTGCTAAGTCTTTGCTTTCTCCCTTTTTTTTTTGTAGACACTTGTGTTGGGGCAGGCCCTGCAGACGGCGTATGCCCGCGGCCAAAAGACGCTTGAGGATCGGCTGCGGGCCGCCGAGGAGGAGCTGCGCGAAGCCTCTGATGCCCGTGCTGCCCGGGACGCCCGCATCCGCCAACTAGAAGAGGAATGCGTCGAAGCGAGGGCCCACGCCGAAGGGCTGGTTGCCGCGGCGCAGGAGTCAGCCACGGCGACTGCGGAGCGGAGGTTCACGGTAGAGCGTGACGGGCTCCTGGCGCAGGTCGCCGCGCTAGAGAAGGAAAAAGGCGAGCTTGCCTTGACTCTAGCGGAGCGCAACCAGACGCTGGACGAAGCCTCGGTGGTTGCGTGGGACGCCGTGCAGGCGCTGGAGAGCCATCTCCAAGGGTTGGTGACCGAGGTGCCGGAGCGCGGCTTTGGCCCGGAGGAGTTGACGCGGACTGTCCGCTGGATTGATGAGGCCGCCACCGTCGCGCGCGATGCCGCGACGTCGTTTGGTACCCATTGTGCGTACACTTCGGCCTCCTTGGTGTGCGCGCTCCTTCAGCACCGCGGCTGTACGCATGTCGCCGGGCTGAATGACCCCCTGCTGGAGATGCCTGGCGGGGCCGGTGTAATGTCCGGCGCCGTCCGCTCTGCTCGCCGCGCCCTTGGGCCCTTCTGCGACCGGATTTGGGGTCATGTCGGGGCGGAAGCTGTACGGATCGAGCTCCGGAAGTCGCTCTACGGGACGGGGAGCCTCGGCCAATTTCTGGACGGGGTCCCCCGACACGATCATGGCGGCGCTGGGCCCTCCGCCGGCGCCGGGAACCCGCAGGTCTGATGCCGCGGCGCCCATGTGTAGGCGTGCGTTGTATTGTCCTTTGTCTTTGCTAATAAAGTGTGCACCTCCTGCATACATGCTGACTTTCGCCTATGTCCCGGGCAGCTTCCTTGCTGGGACCAGCTTCGAGCGGCCGACCTTTCTGTCCGGCGGCGCCTTCAACGCTGGCGAAGGGTCGAAGAGTCGCGTAATTTCTGGGCGAGCCGGCCTTCTACGAGCGAAGCCCCAGCTTTAGCGCGTGTTAAGGACGAGCCCGCGGGATAGCGGTGTAGGGTGGTCGGGGTGCTGCCGGACCTTTGTACATATGATGATGATGACTTTTTTTTATATATGAAGTGTAGACTGCCCAGGACTTTACGCAAAGTGGCTACGCCAGGATTCCTTGGGACGAAAAGTCCGGAGGCTGGCGCAAGCGGAGGCAGACCTCCCCGGTCTGCCTTGCTTTATAGTCCGGGGACTCGCGCGTGCGGAGGCAGACCTCAGTGCTACGACTTCTTTTATAGTCCGGGGACTCACGTGTGCGGAGGCGGACCTCAGCGCTACGACTTCTTTTATAGTCCGGGGACTCACGCGTGCGGAGCTAGGCTCGACGCTACGTCTTCTTTATAGTCCGGAGACTCACGCGTGCGGAGCTAGGCTCGACGCTACGTCTTATGTAGAGTCCGTGGACTATTGCGTGCGGAGCGAGGCTCGACGCTACGTCTTCTTTATAGTCCGGAGACTCACGCGTGCGGAGCTAGGCTCGACGCTACATCTTATTTAGAGTCCGTGGACTATTGCGTGCGGAGCTAGGCTCAACGCTACGTCTTCTTTATAGTCCGGAGACTCACGCGTGCGGAGCTAGGCTCGACGCTACGTCTTATGTAGAGTCCGTGGACTATTGCGTGCGGAGCGAGGCTCGACGCTACGTCTCCTTTATAGTCCGGAGACTCGCGCGTGCGGAGCTAGGCTCGACGCTACGTCTTATTTAGAGTCCGTGGACTATTGCGTGCGGAGCTAGGCTCGACGCTACGTCTTCTTTATAGTCCGGAGACTCGCGCGTGCGGAGCTAGGCTCGACGCTACGTCTTATTTAGAGTCCGTGGACTATTGCGTGCGGAGCTAGGCTCCACGCTACGTCTTCTATATAGTCCGGAGACTCACGCGTGCGGAGCTAGGCTCGACGCTACGTCTTATGTAGAGTCCGTGGACTATTGCGTGCGGAGCGAGGCTCGACGCTACGTCTTCTTTATAGTCCGGAGACTCGCGCGTGCGGAGCTAGGCTCGACGCTACGTCTTATTTAGAGTCCGTGGACTATTGCGTGCGGAGCTAGGCTCAACGCTACGTCTTCTTTATAGTCCGGAGACTCGCGCGTGCGGAGCTAGGCTCGACGCTACGTCTTATTTAGAGTCCGTGGACTATTGCGTGCGGAGCTAGGCTCGACGCTACGTCTTCTTTATAGTCCGGAGACTCGCGCGTGCGGAGCTAGGCTCGACGCTACGTCTTATTTAGAGTCCGTGGACTATTGCGTGCGGAGCTAGGCTCGACGCTACGTCTTCTTTATAGTCCGGAGACTCGCGCGTGCGGAGCTAGGCTCGACGCTACGTCTTATTTAGAGTCCGTGGACTATTGCGTGCGGAGCTAGGCTCGACGCTATGTCTTCTTTATAGTCCGGAGACTCGCGCGTGCGGAGCTAGGCTCGACACTACGTCTTATTTAGAGTCCGTGGACTATTGCGTGCGGAGCTAGGCTCGACGCTACGTCTTCTTTATAGTCCGGAGACTTGCGCGTGCGGAGCTAGGCTCGACGCTACGTCTTATTTAGAGTCCGTGGACTATTGCGTGCGGAGCTAGGCTCGACGCTACGTCTTCTTTATAGTCCGGAGACTCGCGCGTGCGGAGCTAGGCTCGACGCTACGTCTTATTTAGAGTCCGTGGACTATTGCGTGCGGAGCTAGGCTCGACGCTACGTCTTCTTTATAGTCCGGAGACTTGCGCGCGCGAGGGCGTCCCCCCGGTGCGTACTTTGTTTATACTCAGCCCCGTCACCTTTGGCTACGGCGAGTGCACACGCGAACGTGCGACTTCGATTTATACTCAGTCCCGTACCCCTGGCTACGGCGAGTGCACACGCGAACGTGCGGCTTTGTTTATACTCAGCCCCGTCACCTTTGGCTACGGCGAGTGCACACGCGAACGTGCGACTTCGATTTATACTCAGTCCCGTACCCCTGGCTACGGCGAGTGCACACGCGAACGTGCGGCTTTGTTTATACTCAGCCCCGTCACCTTTGGCTACGGCGAGTGCACACGCGAACGTGCGACTTCGATTTATACTCAGTCCCGTACCCCTGGCTACGGCGAGTGCACACGCGAACGTGCGGCTTTGTTTATACTCAGCCCCGTCACCTTTGGCTACGGCGAGTGCACACGCGAACGTGCGACTTCGATTTATACTCAGTCCCGTACCCCTGGCTACGGCGAGTGCACACGCGAACGTGCGGCTTTGGTTATACTGCGGGAACGCGCGCGTTGGCTAAGCCTGCGCGCGCCTTCACCGCGTACTTGTGCGCGACAACGAAAGGTTAGCGACGAACGGCGCTCTTCATTACGTCCCCGTTTGCGCGGGTGAGCCACTACAAAGGAAAAGGGTAGATATACTTACCGTTTACCCTTGGTGCGGCCGAAGCCTCTAGTCGCTGGTCGTCTGTAGGGCTCTCCGCTTGGTGGCGCCAGCTCTAGGGGCGCCGTTGGGCTTCGCGACGCGAGCACCTGGTGCCCGGCTCGATGCGGCGGGCCATGTCCTGGTCGCCCCGGACGGTGATGATGGTCCGGGGACCCGGGATCTTCATGCACAGGTAGCCGTGGTGTGGGACCACGCCGAAGGAGTTGAGGATTGGGCGGCCTAGTATGGCGTTGTAGGGGTACGGGAGGTCGACCACATCAAAGATGGCGTCTTCGGTCCGCACGTTGTCATCGCCGCCGAAGGAGACCTGAAGGCTGATTTGACCCAGCGCCCTCAGGGGCTGCCCCCCGAAGCCCTGCAGTGGGATCCCCGGGGGTCCCAGACGGCTTCGAGGGATCCCCATCTGACCGAAGGCCGCCGCGAACAATACGTTCGCGGAGCTTCCACCGTCCACCAAAGCGCGTCCCACGTCGCATCCCGCGATGGTGACCCGGATGACCAGGGGGTCCTGATGAGGGAAGTCTACACCCTGGGCATCGTCGGTCGTGAATGTAACTGCGTGGTGCGCCCACTCCGGCGGTGCTTGCGCTGGGTATGCCGCCACGTGGTGCAGCCTTCGTGCATAGGCCTTTTGCTGCCGTGCCGAGGCGAACTCCAGCGCCGAACCTCCGGATATGACGTTAATGATCCTACGGTAGGTTGCGTCCGGGGCCTGCAACGACAGTGGGCCCTCCCGGGGCTGCTGTACGTGGGCTTGGATCCGCAGGGTGCCTTCTTGGGACTGCATGCCTTGCGCCTGCGACTGCACGGGGCCTCGTATGGGAATTGGACGTGGGCCACCGCAGGCGGGCGCGCCTCCGGGTTCCTGTCCCGAGCGACGCTGTCGCGTAGCGCCGCGATAGAGGTGCAGGCGCGGGTGTCATGGCTGCCGCGGCCGTGGATTATGCACCACAGTCCCTGTTGCTGGTCGTCGTAGTCCCCACGACTCTTATCCTCGCGGCCCCTGCCGCGGCCGCGCCCCCGGCCACGACGCCCCCGACCGCCTCGGCCTGCTGAAGCACCTTCGTCGGAACCGCCTTCGATGTCGAAGACGTACCGGTTTCGCCTCGACCTCTGCTGGCCGCGCTTGGGCTGATCGGACGACTCCTTATGCGAGTTGTCCCTTCGGTCGGACGCGTCCCTGGACGACTCTTGCTTACGTTTTCCCTTCGAAGAACCGCCCTTCGGCGGATCTTCGGCTCTCGCCGAGGCTCCGGCCTGGTTGGTGTCGGAGTCGTCCCCTTGCCTCCGCCGCGCATCTTCCTCCGCCCTGGCATATTCTTCCATCTTGTCGAAGAGCTTTGCCACCGTCTTGATCGGCTTCCGCGCATTGTACTCGGCCATCGGGCCCGGACGAAGGCCCTGTATGGCTGCATTGACGATGGTGGTCTCGTTGACGTCCTTCACTTGACATCGAATCTTAGCGAAGCGTTTGAAGTAGTCCCGGAGCTTCTCCGAGGGTTTTTGCTTCACGGCGAAGAGCTGGTCCGCATCGACCCGGTCGACGTAGTTTCCTTGGAAATTGTTGTGGAGGCGGACACGGAGCTACTCCCATGCGTAGATGGAGCCCGGCTCTATTGTAAAAAACCAAGAGAGCGCTACTCCTTGAAGCGCGAGGGGGAGCCCCTTTGCCTTTGTGGTGTCATCTCCGCCCGCGGCTTCGATCGCGGTTTCGTACACCCGCACGAACTCACGGGGGTCCGTGTCCCCTTTATACGAATCGATGGCGCTAGGGAACTTGAAGTCTTCGGGCCAGGCCGCCTGCTGCAACCCCACCGAGAGCGGGGACTCCGGATCCACACGCCGCAGCGGCGCGCGGCTGGACGTGGGGGCTTCGCGACTGTCCGCCCTTTCCGGCGCGGGCTCAGACGCGATTGCCGGCGCGGCCGGCTGACTCCGAGCCTCTTGTATGTCTCTGACGGCTCCGCGAAGGTCCCCCAGTTCCCGCTGGAACGCGTTGAGAGCCGCCAGCAGGGCGCTTTCCATCCCCGGTGCTGGCGGGGTCGGCAGCGCTTCCGACGGGCGGGTCGGCGCGGGGACGACCGCATCGCGAGGTCCCGAGCTACCGGTCGCTCCGTCGTGGCTACCTCGGGCCGCCCGGTTCGCCTCGCCGGCGAGGGTTGCGGTGGGGGCGGCAGGGTCGGCTGTCGTTGCACCAGCGGGGTGGGTTGTCGCCGCACCCGCGTCGACGTCTTGGACCGCGGGGCTCGTCCTTGTAACGCCGGCGGTGGGGTTGGTCGTCGCACCAGCGGGGTCGGTTGTCGCCGCGCGAACGTCGACGCCTTCGGCCACCGCGCCTGCATCGCCACCCGCGTCCGCCGCCGGCGATGGCGAAGCTCTGGTACTCATACGGCGCTCCGGCCCGGCCGCCTTCTTTCCCTTCGCCGCGGCTGGGGAAGCTTTTTTCGGTGCCATCTTTTTCTTCGGTCTTCAGGCTTGTCTTCGTCCCTCCCCACGGACGGCGCCAACTGTTGTGGCTACAGACCAAACAGAGAGAGAGATGGTAGTGGAGAGTAGTGAAGTTGAGTGTAATGGCCTGGGTCCTCCGCACAGCTTATGCTCATATATATATACGCATGAGGAGTGCTTTTACAGTTATACCCTTGCATCTGACTGTTCCCTCTGGGGGCAACTATGTCATTACACATGGCCTATTCTGGGCCTTATAACCTCTCACCAGGCCTGCTGGGTTTAGGTGGGGGCCATCCCTACGACACATACTAAAGGACTATGCCTCTTGAGTTCTACAATGACATCCTTAACCGCTACTTCATTTGCCGCTGCATTATCCAAACTTAGAGAGAACATCTTTTTCTCCACATACCACTTCAAAAGACAAGAAGAAAGTGTATATGACAACCTCTCACCAGTATGTCGCCCTTCAACATGGAAGAAATTGACAATCCTCTTCTGAATTTTCCAATCATCATCAACCCAATGAAGAGTAACACACATATAACCCTTGTTCTGGTTGGATGTCCACATATCTATAGTTGCACTAAAGCGACTTTGAACGGTTTTGAAGTATGCATACAACTTATCCTTTTCAGCCAAATAATATTCCATTATTTCCTTTCTAACTGTGACACGAGACTTTAGAGGATAATGTGGACGCAATGATTTGACCCACTCTTGGAAATATTCATGCTCAACCATATTAAAAGGGTACTCATGAACTATCATAGCCTCGTAGAACTTTCTCAAGCTAGCTTCTTGATCATACTTGTAAGGTTGGACAACTGCGATGCCAGTATCTTTATCAGTTTTTGTTGTAAGCTGTTGCTGTCCTTTCTTGATGCTGTGATAATTAGCGAGATGGGTCCACAAACCAGTTGTTCCAAATCTGCTATCAGCTCTGTGTTTGCTGGTCTTGTTTACACAACCTTTGACATTGCACTTTGCCCAAAGCTGATTTTCCTCCTTGCCATTCACCTTCACTGTTACCCAGTACTTGGTGAAGTATTGCCACACTTCAGATGTGCTCTTCTTGGCCCTCTTGCTGGCAGGTTCATTTTTGTCCTCGCCATCGCTGCCTGCATCCACATCAATTGGATCAACACCATCTGTTTCAGTGCCACCAGTACCACCACTTGGCACTAAACTTCTCTCAGATGAAGGTGCTGATGCAGGTGCTGCAGAAGAAGCAGACATGCCAAGATTCTGGCTTGCATTTTCACTTGTAGCTGGCCTTGCACATTTATGGGATCCTATCACAGTGAAGTATTAAATTTTGCATGTATACCACTGCCAAAAGGATAAGGGGATCTGAGAGCATATACATCTATGCAAAACTATTCCACTGGATCTGATATGCAGTTATGCACAACAAAAGGCAGCTAACAGATTTCATGCATGACAAATAAAATTCCGAAATTTGCACATGAATTGTTATTGCATACAGGTTGCTAACTGTGATGTTTTCTCTATCTAAACCGCAAAATAGGCAATGAAGCAAAATGCCAAAATCTATATCTCAGGACATATGCATTTCTCAGGACATATGCAGCTAACTGATTTGGAATTCACTGAAGAAATGTGCTTAACAAAACAATCTACTCACTCAACGAACTACAGGAGTGTTTGTTCCTCCACTAAATACTACTAGGCATAACAAACTAATACACAGACCGGACTCAGTCATGGTCTCATGGACACAAATACACAGATAACAGCCTCAGCCTTTTGTGCACAAGAGCCTTTTGTGCAACCCAGATAATCAAATACAAATACACAAATACACAAGAGCCCTTTGTGCAACCCAGATAGCATCATCAACCTGATTGTTAAAGCGAATTTAACAATACATTTAACAGCCTCAGCTTCATCACAGAGGATTAAGAACCATTCAAAAAATGTAGCATTAAGATGTATCAATGGATATCATTCAGAATCTGTAGGATCTACTGATGCAGTTCAAAAGAGACCACACAAAGAGCATTAAGAATTTATCAGCAAATATACATGTTGTGCTATCAGCATCAAGAATTTCTTTATCACCTACACTCACAGTCCACTGCGGCACTGCCCATCGAGAATTTCTTCACACGCCGACACACACTGCTTACCAGATGAAGCTGTGGCCGCTGCCGAGGTTTGAGAGGCGGCGAGGTCGATAGGAAGTGGTGCTGGTGCCTCTGCCGGTTGACCCGCATCTCCAGCCGGCGCCATCTTCGTCTCAGATGTGGCCGCCGACCGCCTCTGGAGATGCCGGATGGAGACGTCGCCGTTAGGCGTGCGTGGGGATGGAGGCGGCGGCGGCTGGAGATGCCGGATGCGGATGGGTGGAGGAGGTGGGGTGTGGGAGACCAGAGACGGAGACGCCGAGACGGGAGGCCGGAGGCGTGCGCGGATGGAGACGCGCGTGGGGATGGAGGCGGCGGCGGCAGCTGGAGATGCCGGATGCGGATGGGTGGAGGAGGTGGGGTGTGGGAGACCGGAGACGGAGACGCTGAGACGGGAGGCCGGAGGCGTGCGCGGATGGAGGCGTGGGGATGGAGGCGTGGGGATGGCCGGATGGAGGCGTCAGGCGTGCGTGGGGATGGAGGCGGCGGCGGCTGGATGGGTGGAGGAGGTCTGGTCGTCTGGACTCTGGAGGTGGGGTGTGGGACAGTAGGAGAGACGCCGAGACGGATTGGGGATTGGGGAATGGGCCTGGCCGCCCGCCTGGGCCTGGGGTGCAGCCTCACTGATCGGTAATTACCGATTAAATACGGTATTTTTCAAAAACGATCGGAAGAGAGCTAAATCGTTTTCGTTTTCATTATCGGATATTTTTACCGTTCTCGTTTCCGTTTTATCGGTTACCATCACCGTTTCCGTTTAGGGGAAAAAATCGGTAATTTTTCGAAAATGATTATCGGTAACCGAGAATTACCGTTTTCGTTTTCAGCCCTAGTTTTGAGGGGGGGTTGCTCCATGGCTGGTTCTAGTTCTTCGTTGGTTGCCACCGTTAATAGTTCCAAAACCGCCCAAAAAAATTGGAGTTGGTGGTGATGAGCAAGCACGGCCCCTGATTGAGCATGATTTTTAGTTGCGTGCGCTTTGCTATATATGGACAAAAAAGAAGTAAATTTCGCTTTTGGACACCGTTAGTTTGTGGTGGTTACGAAAACACATTGTAAAATCGATATTTGGCATAGTTCTGAAGACCAAGAGAGAGGTCGTTTCGGCTTCAGCTTCTGGCTTCTGACTTATTTTTTACTATTCATCATTTTCGTCTTTTTTTAAACTTTTGGCTTTTTTGAGTTTTTTTGCCGGTTCTTTTTTTCCATATTCGTTTGTGTTGTCTGTGATGAGCTAGCATATTTTTTCCTATTTTAAATTTTTTAAATTTAATTACGTCAAATAAGCCACCTTCAGCTACAGTGATATTTCAGCCGCTACAGTATAATTTCAGCCATAAGCCACAGCTTTTCAGCCCAACCGAGTGGGGCCGAAATGTCGTGTTTGCCCTTGGGGTTGTCCTCTCTCCCCACTGTCAAATGGAGCCATAAGAGTTCTACTACCTTCAGACAGAGGCCCAGGGTGGCGCACCAAGGCAATGGAGGGGTGGCATCGAGGCCTAGGGACAGCACAATGGGTTGGTGTTGGCGAGGCTAACTCATTGGTGTTGTCGGTTTGAGGAGAGAAGCACCAGAGGCACTGTTGGCGAGTGATGGTGGTAGCGATGGCTTGGGTGAAGGCGGCGGCGGTGCTACGGTGGACAGGAGCTTCAACCGCGCGCATCAAAACATATAGGAAGAAGATGGGATGCCTTGGTTCGAGGCAATTGAAGGGAGGCGCACCGATGGGACGAACGACGGCGGCAAAGCTTGTTGGAGAAATAGTAGGTGAGAGCGATGTGGAACACAATATGAGGCAGTTAGATTTTGGAAAGGCTCGCTGGATTGGGAGATCGAATCGGCCGGTCTTCGACAGAGCTCAGGGCGACAACGGAAGGGGTAGAGGGGGAAAGGCCAGGTGGGAGTGTGCGTGCTTAGGTTAGGTGTGTTTGATTTTCTTAAGAAGAAAGTCCACATATTGCAAATAAACTGAAAGAACATATAAAAGTTTTTTAATCTCTAACATATAAAAGTTTTTTAATCTCTATTCTTTTACTTGCTTCTTCTTTATCTTCTTCTTACAAAACTAGTTACATGCCACCTTAATATATAGGCTAATACTCTCCTACTTACATATGTATACGTATTCGGAAATTAAGTAGGTCTCGACTTCAACTTAAATTACACATAGAAATGAACTGAAATAATATTGACTTAGAGTTTGAGATGTAGCAGAGTCCGTTTTCATGTGTAATTCAAGTTAAAGTTAAGACCTACTTGAATTCTGAATACGTATGTAAATAGGAGAATATTAGTCAAACTGCTAGGTCTCAGCAAATTTCTATGTATCATATTTTAAAAGTAATTCATGGCAAATAAAACAATCTGAGCCTTTCCTTGATAAATCATACATGTTAACTATTTGCATCTTGTGTATTGGCTCACGGAACATGGTGGTTTGTGCTCACCCTCGCTCACTCAATTAATCCAGAATCAAGAGGCGAATCGCTATGTTTCAGCACTACACTTGGTCATGATGGTGAAGAAGATGAAGGTGTCAAGAACTAGGTCGCATACCCTCAGTTGGTAGCCTGTGGGTACATCCTGAGGGTCCCACTTGTGTGCTTCATTTCTGCTGCTGCATTTTATTGATTTCGGCTTGATCGGCCCATGACTAAATCTACTATTATATTTACGCTTCCGCATGATATGTATTTTGATGTTCAGTACGATATCTGCGAACATCATCTACTGATCTAGGGAATAGTGCAGTAAATCACAGAGGATTCCGGATTGTAAAATCTGGGTCCGATAAGAACTCAACCTTAGGCTTTGGCAAGGAGAAGTCCTTAGTGGTGACGCGCTGAAAGCATCTAGGCCCCTAAAAATATTGGTTTTGGTAATTAATGACATATGTGATCATGGGACTAATTTGTGTGTTAAGTGTTTGAAAGGATTAGTCTCAAAACCAAAGAAAGAGGCTCACAAAAGGTTTTCACAAGATTCAAAGAGTTCCATGACGACAAGGTAAATAGTTTAGGGCTCTTTTATTTTTACCGGTCTTTGGAGAATGGTTGGAAGACTGGATTAGTATTAAGAGGAATCATGGCTAAATGCTTGATCATATGTTTATGTGCCTTATGGATCAATTTAGGATCATGCATGCACTTAGAAATAAAATTGAATTACAACTGTGCATTGTCAGAAATTTTGGAAGTACCGGCGTTCAACTCGCGGAACTTCCGATCGACCGGAAATACTGGAGTTAAACTCGAGGAACTTCCGATCGGCCGGAAGTATCGGGCTCCCGAGCGGAACTTTTTTTCCAGAGAGCGCCCGGAATTGAACTTAGCCTCTCGGAAATCGGAAGTACTGCCAGTTGAACGGCGGAACTTCCGCTAGGCCGGAAGTTTCAAAAATCGGAAGTTCCGGTAAATGTGAGCGGAACGTTTTTTCCAGAGAGCAACCTTTTCAAAACTTCAACTCTCTGAGATCGGAAGTTCAGGGGCTATATCGGAACTTCCGGGATTTCGGAAGTACCGCACTTACAACGGCGAAAGTACTGCATTTAATGCCCAACGGATACTTCTGACCCTCTGACATAGCCGTTCTGAGCCCTCTGCAGAAATCTGGAAGTACCGGCCCTAACACTGCGGTACTTCCGATTTCCCTCAATTTTCAGGATTTTTAATTGCAACGGCTATTTGAGTTTGGTGGGGGTATAAATTCGACCCCCCCAGCACAAGGACATGTTGTTGAACCATTATTAAGCATCCTTGAGCATAGAGCAACCTCATACACCTCATTTCAACTCTTGTGCATTCAATTGAGGCAGTTGAGTGAATTCAAGTGTATTGCATCCGTAGATTGATCCCTTTGGCACTTGAGTGTGATCAAGCCCGCTATGATTCATTCTCTTGGTGTTTGCCGACACCTAGACGGCTTGGCGGGAGAGTTCGGTGATCTTCTTAAGAAGATTGTGAGAAGGCCCGACAAGATTGTGAAGGCTTGGAGCTTGCCTACCCGGAGAGGGAAAGGGCTACTGCTAGTGATCGAGGTGATTAGGTTCAATTCGTGGAGTCGGTCCGATTCGTTCGGGCTTACCTCAACGTGGACTAGGGGAGACCAGTAAGTCTCCGAACACCACGGTAAAAAGTGATCGTGTCATTTGTGGTTTGCTCTCTTGTGCTTCATTTACATTCAAGAAATTTATTTCATTAGAACTATTTGATTGCTTGTGTGATTAGAGTAGCAAACTTTGATCTAGACTAGAATTGCACTTGCTCTTAGGATAATTCATATTGTGCTAGTGATCACTTGAGCCATTTTAACTTGTTTTAGTTGCTACATTGCTTACTTGTTTTAGGCAATCATTAAGGTTAAAATTGTTAGCTTAAATTAGAAGAAAAATTTTAAACCGCCTATTCACCCCCTCTAGTCGGCCTCCTCGATCTTACACGCGCCCCCAACCAGCAGAGGGGTGCCTAAGCCTGTGCCCTGGGGTATGCCTGAAGGAATGCGCGTAGGCTACGATAGCAGAAAACAGAACTTTTCTACCGCGCACACCAGGACATCATGTGTTGGTGATATGCCCTAGAGGCAACATGGAGATGTTGAATATATCACATACTATGTTTATGATACATTGCTTTGTTCCTTGAAATAGACATTATCATTATTGATCAATGAGTATGTGACTTATTCATGAGACTCTTAATGCCAAAATGTTGCTATTTCTAAATGATCCCTGATCATATATCATATGAGGAACATATATGATTCAAAGATCAGCATATGTATTGATTGATGATCATGTCTCATGGATCATGGTATGGAGATACCAAATCAATAATATGGACATGTGTTAGTGAACATATGTTGGATAGACCCGCCATGAGACACTGCAGAGATTCCATGTGTCATTAGTTGGTCTCAAGTAGTGTTTATGTAGAATCGTTAGACTTGAGATCATCATGGTTCCCAACATGCGTAGTAGCCTATTTTGGGACTACTAACCACTACTCCGTAACTGGGTAGTCATAAAAGTAGTCTTCGGGTTTGCTATGAAACATGTAGTGGGATGTGAATGATCAAGATAGAATTTGCCCCTCCTTATGGGAGAGATATCTCTGGGCCCCTCGATGTAATGGATTATGAAAGTGCATGGCCATGCCAATGTGATTGAGGAGTCAATCACAAGTTTATAATCCATCACGGAATCGAGAGAGTGATTGAGCCATTAAGAGGATGACACAGGTCTCGCCTTGAGCTTAATCTATATCGTGAGGCAAAAGGATTCGTACATGAGAACATTACAGGTTCAGCCGATATGATCTTTACGTATACTTTGGGGTTAATATGTCTTGCTAGAGGCCGCTATTAACAGGGTGACCGGAAAGGTGTTTCCGGGTCGCGACCAAGTATACGTGAACCTACAGGGTCGCACACTTAACGGGTTGGAACACTAATTCGAATGTGATTCGGATGTGGGCTCAATTCGGATAGAGATCCGGATAGACTCCTATTGGGCCTCGGTCCACGAGGCCCAAGTGAGGAGGTCTATATATTTGGAGGCGGGGGGGCTGAGGGATGCACGCATATGTTCCTCCCGAACAAAACCCTAGCCGCCACCTCCCGAGCCAAACCCTAGCCGCTCGCGAGTGCTGGTACACTCGCGATCGGAGTTCCAGCCCCGGACGTGTGGATACCGGTGGAGGCGCTGCTCGTTGCGGCGTTGATCGGCATCAACAAACTACAGATTGGATCTGCTCGTGGTGTGGTTGATCGCGTGGAGGAGACGATCTGTTCGGGACGATCGGCTACTTCCACTACTACCTCGACGCGCGTGGTTGGATCGGCTTCTCCAACTCTTCTTCCGCTGCGCTGCGCGTCTAGTGGTAACGATCTATGATCCCTTCTTAGCATGATGTCCTGGTGTGCGCGGTAGAAATTTTTTATTTTCTGCTATCGTAGCCTACGCGCGTTCCTTCAGTGGTATCAGAGCCATCTTGCTTAGTTTGCGATCTGGATCAGCGCATATGATGATATGCGGTTGTAGTAGATTGGATCTATTACAGTCTAGATCAGTCGGTTCATGTGATGAATCGATGGTAGCACGGGTTGATGAGATCAATCGGTGAATAGGGGTTGGATGAGGCGCAGATTGTATCACTACTAGTGCCCTAGAGATTGTCTCAGATCGGCATAAGGTGGTTATGTCGAATACTAGTAGGATACGAATCTAATAGCCTCGGGCCAGTGGGAATACTAGTGCCCTAGAGATTGTCTCGGATCGGCATAAGGTGGTTATGCCGAATACTAGTAGGTTACGGATCTGATGGCCTCGGCCCAGTGGAAAAACTAGCATCCTAGAGAATGTCTCGGATCGGCATAAGGTGGTTGTGCCGAATAGTTTTTCCATTGCGATTTCATAGATTGGATCTGTAAATTTCGTAGGGTGTTCAGGGCGCTGCCCTGAAACCCGCGGGGGGCGGCCCCCCCCTCGACCCCCCGCCCGCTGACCGGCCAGCGGGACCGCCGTGCGTACCCGCCTTGTATAGCGTCTTGGGTTCACATCGTTAGGTAGAATACGATTCTACGTCTAACTTGTTTTTGCAGAGAATGACGTGAATAGTATGGCCCTATATCTTATTGGAATGTATGAGATGTATGTGATGCATGTAACATTCGTTCATGGCCTGCGTGTCATGATTATTTCAGCTATTGTTAGCTGTCTATATTGTATTTAACGACCTGCGTGTCGACCTTAATGCTTGAATCTATCTTTGTAATCTTCAATTTCTAGCTATTATAGGTAGTAGCCTAGTTTTGAGGTTACAAGCTTTCAAGCATGGTGGCCTAAAGGAGTGATGTGGAGGATGGAGATCGTCTACACCTACATGGAGATGGAGATCACCATTTGTTTGGGCCATACTACTTCACAGTTAAATGTGTTTATCTGTGATATTATCTATCTTATTCTTATGCAATGTTTTTGTCATATGTTGCTTTGGTAGGATAGAATCCCTCATAAAATTAGGTGTTCATGCCCTTCCATATGTTGCACCAAAAGATAATGATCACCGCATGGTAGGTCTACCAAAGTAGAGTGCCGTCGGTTATCATCATTATTTGGGGTAGATGTCGGACATCTACATGCGGAAGCATTTGGTTTACTTAACAAGGTTATCAAAACAGTTTTGGACCTTGGGGCATAGGTTGGGGCCGGGGCATGTTGATGTCACCCAACAAGCAAGAGTCACATAGGGATGTGATTAGCAAGGTGTTGCTTACCCATGTCACTAGTTTTCTAGCCGTGATGCCAAAGCTCACTAGGAATTAGTGAAATGAGGTTCTTGACCCACTATGTAACTTAGAGGGAGTTTTGTTGCAAAACACATAGTGGGAGTCTTTTGTTAAATTGTTTAATAAAAGATGAACATAAACATAGTGCTAAACTTTGCATATTCTTTGTTGTAGATCATGTCAACTAATGCCGCATCCAGTTCTTTTAATTTGCGATCTATTCTTGAGAAAGAAAAACTCAATGGAACGAACTTTATGGATTGGTATCGCAACTTGAGAATTGTTCTCAAGCAAGAGCGCAAGGAGTATGTCCTTGAGTCTCATTATCCTGATGACTTGCCTGATAATGCTCCTGCGGCTGCACGGAGAGCTTATGAGAAGCAAACGAATGATTACCTTGATGTGAGCTGTCTCATGCTTGCCACAATGTCCTCTGAGCTTCAGAAGCAATATGAGAACACAGATGCCTACAATATCATTGTGGGGTTGCGTGGTATGTTTGAGAACCAAGCAAGGGCTGAGAGGTTCAACACTTCAAAGTCCTTGTTTGCGTGCAGGCTTGCAGAAGGGAATCCCGTCAGCCCTCATGTGATTAAGATGATTGGCTACATTGAGAGTCTGGAAAAGCTTGGTTTTCCCCTTAGCCAAGAGTTGGCTACTGATGTGATTCTCCAGTCGCTCCCCCCGAGCTTTGAGCCATTCATACTGAACTATCACATGAACAACATGGATAAGACCTTGGCAGAGTTGCATGGGATGCTAAAAGCTGCCGAGGAAAGCATTAAGAAAAGCAGCAATCATGTGATGATGATGCAGAAAGGCAAGGGCAAGCCCAATGTCAAGAAAGGCGCGGTCAAAAGAAAGTTAGCTCCCGATGAGATCGCGAGCAGTTCTAAGGCCAAGCAAGTCAAGAAGGGCGCTGCTCCTAATGCAGATTGTTACTACTGTAAGCAATCAGGTCATTGGAAAAGGAACTGCCCAAAGTACTTGGAGGATCTTGAGAAGAAGAAGGGAAGTACGACTTCCTCTCCAGGTATAAATGTTATAGAGATCAATCTTGCTACTTCATCCACTGATTCTTGGGTATTTGATACCGGATCGGTTGCTCACCTTTGCAAATCGTTGCAGGGGCTAAGAAGAAGTAGAAGTTTGAGGAGGAGCGAAGTGGATCTTCGCGTTGGCAATGGAGCAAAAGTTGCTGCGGTCGCTGTTGGCACCATGCCATTGTCTTTACCTTCAGGATTAGTTTTGGAATTGAATAATTGTTATTGTGTTCCATCTCTTTCCAAGAACATTATTTCTGCTTCATGTTTGCAAGCAGAAGGTTATGACTTTAGATCTGTGAACAATGGTTGTTCTCTTTATTTCAAAGATATGTTCTATTGTCATACTCCATTGGTGAATGGGTTATATGTTCTTACTCTTGAAGAGTCACCGGTCTATAACATTAATGCAAAGAGGCAACGTTCGAATGATTTGAATCCCACGTTTATTTGGCACTGTCGCTTAGGTCACATAAATGAGAAACGCATGGAGAAGCTCCATAGAGATGGTATTCTGCACTCATTTGATTTTGAATCATTTGAGACATGCGAATCTTGTTTACTTGGCAAGATGACAAAGGCACCTTTCACCGGTCAAGGTGAACGGGCAAGTGACTTATTGGCACTCGTACATTCTGATGTATGTGGACCAATGAGCTCAACAGCCAGAGGTGGTTTTCAGTACTTCATAACTTTTACTGATGATTTTAGTAGATATGGGTATATCTACCTGATGAAGCATAAGTCCGAATCCTTTGAAAAGTTCAAAGAATTCCAAAATGAAGTGCAAAATCATTTAGGCAAGACAATCAAGTTTCTACGATCTGATCGTGGAGGCGAGTATTTGAGCCATGAGTTTGGCAATCATCTGAAGGATTGTGGAATTGTTCCACAATTGACTCCGCCAGGAACACCTCAATGGAATGGGGTATCTGAACGGAGAAATCGCACCTTATTAGATATGGTGCGCTCCATGATGAGCCAAAGTGATCTTCCGTTGTCTTTTTGGGGGTACGCTCTTGAAACAGCCGCTTTCACACTAAACAGGGTTCCATCAAAATCAGTAGAAAAGACACCATATGAGATGTGGACAGGACAACGTCCTAGCTTGTCTTTTCTTAAGATTTGGGGATGTGAGGCTTATGTAAAACGTTTACAATCTGATAAGCTCAGTCCTAAATCTGATAAATGCTTCTTTATCGGGTATCCTAAGGAAACAAAAGGATATTACTTCTATAATCAAGGAGAAGGCAAAGTGTTTGTCGCCCGGCATGGTGTCTTCTTAGAGAAAGAGTTTCTCTCAAGAAGGGATAGTGGGAGCATGGTGCAACTTGAAGAAATTCGGGAAACACCTGAAAACGTTTCAGCTCCTACAGAACCACAACAGGATGAACAAACTGTTGAAGAACCTGTTGTGGACACACCGGCACCACGTAGGTCAGAGAGGTCACGTCGTGCACCTGAAAGGTACATGTTCTTGACTACTCAACAACGGGACATATTGTTGTTAGACAACGATGAGCCTAAGACCTATGAAGAAGCGATGGTGGGACCAGACTCTGAGAAATGGCTTGAAGCCATGAGATCCGAAATTGAATCCATGCACAGTAATCATGTTTGGAACTTGGTTGATCCACCTGATGGTGTTAAAACCATTGAGTGCAAATGGATTTTCAAGAAAAAGATAGACATAGATGGAAATGTTCACATCTATAAAGCGCGATTGGTGGCCAAAGGTTTCAAACAAATTCAAGGTGTTGATTATGATGAAACTTTTTCGCCCGTCGCAATGATAAAGTCTATTCGGATCATTCTAGCGATTGCTGCATATTTCGACTATGAAATATGGCAAATGGATGTCAAAACAGCTTTCCTTAATGGAAATCTGAGTGAGGATGTGTACATGACACAGCCCACGGGTTTTGTCGATCCGCAATCAGCTGGAAAGATATGCAAGCTGCAAAGATCCATTTATGGATTAAAGCAGGCATCTCGGAGTTGGAACATTCATTTTGATGAAGTAATCAAAGGGTTTGGTTTCATCAAGAACGAAGAAGAGCCTTGTGTTTACAAAAAGGCTAGTGGGAGCGCACTCGTGTTTCTGGTCTTATATGTGGATGACATATTACTGATCGGAAATGACATTCCTATGCTCGAATCTGTTAAGTCTTCATTGAAAAATAGTTTCTCTATGAAAGACTTAGGAGAGGCGGCATATATTCTGGGCATCAAGATCTATAGGGATAGATCAAGAAGGCTAATTGGATTAAGCCAAGATACGTACATTGACAAGGTGTTGAAAAGGTTCAACATGCAGGATTCCAAGAAAGGCTTCCTACCTATGTCACATGGTATACATCTTAGCAAGAGTCAGTGTCCTAGTACACCTGATGAGCGGGATAAAATGAATGCGATTCCATATGCTTCGGCTATGGGATCCATTATGTATGCCATGCTTTGTACACGTCCAGATGTCTCGTATGCTTTAAGTGCTACAAGTAGATACCAGTCAGATCCAGGTGAAAGTCACTGGATTGCCGTAAAGAACATCTTGAAGTACTTGAGAAGAACTAAAGATGTGTTCCTCGTCTATGGGGGTGAGGAAGAGCTCGTTGTAAATGGTTACACCGATGCTAGCTTCCAAACTGACAAAGATGATTTTAGATCGCAATCTGGATTTGTGTTCTGCCTGAATGGCGGTGCGGTGAGCTGGAAGAGTTCCAAGCAGGAGACGGTTGCTGATTCTACAACAGAGGCCGAGTACATAGCAGCTTCTGAAGCTGCTAAAGAGGCTGTTTGGATCAAGAAATTTGTTTCTGAGCTTGGTGTGGTGGCTAGTGCCTCCAGCCCAATGGACCTCTACTGTGTCAATAGTGGGGCCATTGCGCAAGCCAAGGAGCCTAGATCGCACCAGAAGTCCAAGCACATTCTACGGCGATTTCATCTCATCCGCGAGATTGTGGAGAGAGGCGATGTGAAGATATGCAAAGTACAAACGGATTTGAACATTGCAGATCCGTTGACAAAGCCGCTTCCCCAGCCAAAGCATGAGGCTCACACTAGGGCAATGGGTATTAGATACCTACATGGTTGACTCTAGTGCAAGTGGGAGACTGTTGGTGATATGCCCTAGAGGCAACATGGAGATGTTGAATATATCACATACTATGTTTATGATACATTGCTTTGTTCCTTGAAATAGACATTATCATTATTGATCAATGAGTATGTGACTTATTCATGAGACTCTTAATGCCAAAATGTTGCTATTTCTAAATGATCCCTGATCATATATCATATGAGGAACATATATGATTCAAAGATCAGCATATGTATTGATTGATGATCATGTCTCATGGATCATGGTATGGAGATACCAAATCAATAATATGGACATGTGTTAGTGAACATATGTTGGATAGACCCGCCATGAGACACTGCAGAGATTCCATGTGTCATTAGTTGGTCTCAAGTAGTGTTTATGTAGAATCGTTAGACTTGAGATCATCATGGTTCCCAACATGCGTAGTAGCCTATTTTGGGACTACTAACCACTACTCCGTAACTGGGTAGTCATAAAAGTAGTCTTCGGGTTTGCTATGAAACATGTAGTGGGATGTGAATGATCAAGATAGAATTTGCCCCTCCTTATGGGAGAGATATCTCTGGGCCCCTCGATGTAATGGATTATGAAAGTGCATGGCCATGCCAATGTGATTGAGGAGTCAATCACAAGTTTATAATCCATCACGGAATCGAGAGAGTGATTGAGCCATTAAGAGGATGACACAGGTCTCGCCTTGAGCTTAATCTATATCGTGAGGCAAAAGGATTCGTACATGAGAACATTACAGGTTCAGCCGATATGATCTTTACGTATACTTTGGGGTTAATATGTCTTGCTAGAGGCCGCTATTAACAGGGTGACCGGAAAGGTGTTTCCGGGTCGCGACCAAGTATACGTGAACCTACAGGGTCGCACACTTAACGGGTTGGAACACTAATTCGAATGTGATTCGGATGTGGGCTCAATTCGGATAGAGATCCGGATAGACTCCTATTGGGCCTCGGTCCACGAGGCCCAAGTGAGGAGGTCTATATATTTGGAGGCGGGGGGGCTGAGGGATGCACGCATATGTTCCTCCCGAACAAAACCCTAGCCGCCACCTCCCGAGCCAAACCCTAGCCGCTCGCGAGTGCTGGTACACTCGCGATCGGAGTTCCAGCCCCGGACGTGTGGATACCGGTGGAGGCGCTGCTCGTTGCGGCGTTGATCGGCATCAACAAACTACAGATTGGATCTGCTCGTGGTGTGGTTGATCGCGTGGAGGAGACGATCTGTTCGGGACGATCGGCTACTTCCACTACTACCTCGACGCGCGTGGTTGGATCGGCTTCTCCAACTCTTCTTCCGCTGCGCTGCGCGTCTAGTGGTAACGATCTATGATCCCTTCTTAGCATGATGTCCTGGTGTGCGCGGTAGAAATTTTTTATTTTCTGCTATCGTAGCCTACGCGCGTTCCTTCATCATGCTAAGGAGGGATCATGGATCGTTACCACTAGACGCGCAGCGCAGCGGAAGAAGAGTTGGAGAAGCCGATCCAACCACGCGCGTCGAGGTAGTAGTGGAATTAGTCGATCGTCCCGAACAGATCGTCTCCTCCACGCGATCAACTACACCACGTGCAAGATCCAATCTGTAGATTGTTGATGCCGATCAACGCCGCAACGAGCAGCGCCTCCACCGGTATCCACACGTCCGGGGCTGGAACGCCGATCGCGAGTGTACCAGCACTCGCGAGCGGCTAGGGTTTGGCTCGGGAGGTGGCGGCTAGGGTTTGGCTCGGGATTAACAGAAGCATGCACCCCTCAGCCCCTCGCCTCCATATATATAGACCTCCTCACTTGGGCCTCGTGGACCGAGGCCCAATAGGAGTCTATCCGGATCTCTATCCGAATTGAGCCCACATCCGAATCACATTCGAATTAGTGTTCCAACCCGTTAAGTGTGCGACCCTGTAGGTTCACGTATGCTTGGTCGCAACCCGGAAAAGCCTTTCCGGTCACCCTGTTAATAGCGGCCTCTAGTAAGACATATTAACCCCCAAAGTATACGTAAAGATCATATCGGCTGAACCTGTAATGTTCTCATGTACGAATTCCTTTGCCTCACGATATAGATTGAGCTCAAGGCGAGACCTGTGTCATCCTCTTAATAGCTCAATCACTCTCTCGATTCCGTGATGGATTATAAACTTGTGATTGACTCCTCAATCACCTTGGCATGGCCATGCACTTTTATAATCCATTACATCGAGGGGCCCAGAGATATCTCTCCCATAAGGAGGGACAAATTCTATCTTGATCATTCACATCCCACTACATGTTTCATGGCAAACCCGAAGACTACTTTTATGACTACCCAGTTACGGAGTAGTGCTACTACGCATGTTGAGAACCATGATGATCTCAAGTCTAAGGATTCTACATAAACACTACTTGAGACCAACTGATGACACATGGAATCTCTGCAGTGTCTCATGGCGGGTCTATCCAACATATGTTCACTAACACATGTCCATATTATTGATTTGGTATCTCCATACCATGATCCATGAGACATGATCATCAATCAATACATATGCTGATCTTTGAATCATATTTGTTCCTCATATGATATATAATCAGGGATCATTTAGAAATAGCAACATTTTGGCATTAAGAGTCTCATGAATAAGTCACATACTCATTGATCAATAATGATAATGTCTATTTCAAGGAACAAAGCAATGTATCATAAACATAGTATGTGATATATTCAATATCTCCATGTTGCCTCTAGAATTGCACTTGCTCTTAGGATAATTTATATTGTGCTAGTGATCACTTGAGCCATTTTAACTTGTTTTAGTTGCTACATTGCTTACTTGTTTTAGGCAATCATTAAGGTTAAAATTGTTAGCTTAAATTAGAAGAAAAATTTTAAACCGCCTATTCATCCCCCTCTAGTCGGCCTCCTCGATCTTACACGCGCCCCCAACCAGCAGAGGGGTGCCTGAGCCTGTGCCCCGGGGTATGCCCACACGTGGTATGGAAGTGGGAATCAAACACTCAAGACTAGGCGTTGGAGCCACCTTGTCCAGAAGGATCTCCGTGGTGGTGGTCAGAGCTACACTCGCCACGGCCCCCAATGTGCCTGCCAAGGCAGTGCCCACCATATCAAACCCGATGGCCTCGTTGTCCGCACCCTAGCTCTCTCGGGAGGATGAGTTGACCGGCAGAGGCCTTGGCAGGGCAAATGTGTGAGGAGCACTGGTGGGCATGAAGCATATAGCCATCTCTTTGGTGCCTCCAGGGCTGAAGGTCGAGGCAATGCCCAAGGAGAAAGGGGGGGATCCTATAGAACCTTGCGGGGGGAGACTGGTCACAAGTCCCTTCCCCCTACCAGGGTGACGATAGGTGCCTGTTGTGCCAGAAGGCCTTGCCCAATGCAAGCCCTGAGGCTACCATGCCCCACTGACTTGAGGGATAGAGGCGAGTCCTCCAAGACCTCTCGAGGGGTCAAAGGGTGGATGAGCGGGCATGGGCACACTGATCATCTCGCATGCGCGGTTACAGTGATCCCTTACGATCAGGTCCTTTGCCGTACCACGCTTTACTCTCATCTCATGCTCGAGTAAGACCACCGCATAAGACCACCGCCGCCTTCCCCACCCGCAGAAGCATCAAGCCTGCAAGTCCAAGTAGGGATTAGAAGAGGGCCGAGGGCCGAGCAAACTTAGTATTGTAAGGGGCATGGAAACTCACACTGGGACTTAACAAAACCTCGTAAAGCATGGATGCTCCCCAGTGTGTTGCCCTCTATGAAAGTCAAGTTGTAGCCTTGGCCAAGGGGAACAATTAATCCTCAACATGCAATACTCCTCGATGAGATTATGCATGCTGAACTTCGCAGCGAGTCCTTACAGTAGGTGTCGGTGTGTTTTATCCTTTGTGCCTAGGGAAGGCAAGAAGTGTAGCGAGCGGTCCACCAACGGCTTCTTCCCCGTGTGGATGAGGCCAAACCCCTGGGCGGGGTGGTAGAATCACATATCACTTCACGATTCCTACTTGGACTTGTGGGACTTAGCGAGGAATTCAAACTTTTGTCGGCTGCCTTGGAGCTAAAATGTTATCACTCTATACGAGGAGCATGTGTTCTTGTAGGAATACACCATCATTCGCATTGTGCAGTGGAGAAAGCAGAAGAGCTCAGCCAAGAGATGCTTCACCCCCAAGCTCCACATCGCCCACTCATACGCTGAGAGGTAGATGAAGGAACCCGGGTTGTGGTGGGAGACCTTAAGATCGAACATATCAAGCATGTCTTTTAGTAGTCTAATCGGAGGAATGTGGAGGCCAGCTTCAAACTGAGAGACTAAGATGACAAGTATCCTTGGCCCTAGGTTGGGGCAGACCTCATCGGGCTTGGGCAAGACGACCAAGTCGGCGCTCTTGATCTTGCCCTCTTTCTCCAGTTATTCTAGAAGACCCCTCTTCATGTTGGAAGGGCCCAAGTAGAAAGACAACTGGATGGCTTTCTCGGGGGTCTCCTCCCCTTTAGTTGCGGCCTCCATCTTCGTGGTGTCCTTGTAGGAAACAGAGGCTCCGCTCTTCTTGCTGGAGGGGCCAGTAGATGCCACCACCCTCTTTGAAGTCATGATGGAAGAAGCTGACTCGAGCAAACGAGGTTCAGAGCAACACCGAGCAGTTTGAAGGCCGAGCGGTGCTATGCAAGGAGAAAAAATCCTGGAAGGCATCCAGGCCCTCAATGCCAAATTCCTTGGAGGGGGTCCAAGTAATCGAGGCTCAGCAGGATTTCAAGGGCTGGCCACCTGAAAGTCACCCTAGTTCTCAAGGCCAATCCATCCAAGGATGTCTAGGGCCCAGTGGCGATTTCAACAGGGGGCTTAGTAGGGCTCAAGCCCACCCTCTACCGGTGGCCCGGTGTCCACATCTATGATGCTTGCTAGACTTGCAGAAGATTAGGATTGGAAAAGAAGATGCGCTGTCAATCTACTAGCTTGCTCTTTGATTATCTTTCTCTTTACTTATTTTGCACAATGAGAAAACTCGTGTGGAGTCAGAGAATTAAAGAAACACAACCACTAGCTGTGAAAATGAAGTGTTAGTGGGAGAACTAGAAACCACGAAAAGTAGTATGTTTGCTATGATTAATCCTTTAATGCATGCTAACAACTTCAAACCAATCAATATATCAATTTATTTTATGCTTTCTTAAATTCAAACATTTGTTCACTAATAATAGTATGAATTTTGATTTCATAAAATTATATTTGCTGCATTTATCTCAAGTTAGCTTAACTCTACTAGCTCTCTCTATTTTTATTTTGGTATGTAGATAACTGATCTCTACTCACAGGAAGCATATTTATATATTTTTGCGATATGCTTTCTATTACTGAAGTACTTTCATTATTTTTTTTCTCTTTTGCTTTGTTTCTCTTCTATTTATGTATGAATTTGAATTACACAAGAGTAAAATACTATGTTTGTGACAATCTAGCCCACCCTTGATTTTGTCTCTGGATTCGCCACTGCTAGGGCCTCAAGGCCAAGTGGTTCGCAGGAGGATCGAGTCTCCACCACACGGACTCCTTCGAGCAATTTGAGCCACGGTGAAGAAAATCCTCAAGAGTGGTTCGGAAGACCCACCGAGAGACCCACAACACTAGAAGCGAGGTCCGACTAGCGGTGCTTAGCGGCAATGGAAGCGCACTAGGTGGAGCAGCAATGGAGGTGCACTAGGTGGAGCCATAGTGGGCATGGCCTAGGCAGAGCAGCAGCGGACACTACCCGGCCCGAGTGGAAGTGAGGGTTGACCAGGCATCAAAGTGTGAAATATCCACGAAGGCAGTCTGGGCAGCAAGGAAGAAAACTCCTGGAGGGAGTATAAGGGCCTATTTGGGACTGCTCTGCTCCAATTTTTCAGCTCTGCTCCACCAACTCCACCATGGAGCAGCTCCACTGTGGAGTTTTTGGAGCAGGTGGTCCTGTTTGGCACGCAGCTAGCTCCAGCTCCAGGAATGTGAGGTTTCGTTGAGAAAGGTCCAATGTGCCCCTGAATGATGTTTGGTGTATGTTTTGATGTCACGGAGCATATGTAACTGAATTTTTTTGTTGCCAATTGAAATATGATGCAAAATATTATAATCGCAATTAATTGATTCGAGAAAACCAAAAAAATAAATATTTTGGTCAAATAATTCCATCCTTTTGTCCCATAAATTGCAACGTGCATGATAGATAATTAACAAAGTCCATCATTCGAATACAAATAATTGTCCATAGATAACTAGAAAGTAGTTTAAACCAAAATGACTACGAATGCAAGTGTTCCGATACATAATTCTAGCTCCAAGCTAGAGAATTGAATTGCTGATGTTTGCTGCAGATACATATACAGCTTGTACCTCATACTTCAGTGTTGCAGCCTTCCAGGTAATGGCAAGGTTGCTGCACTGCATTGCCAAAGTTTTCTCAAATGTTCAGAATTTTCAAAGAGTGATGCCCCTGATTTGGCACAATCTAGCTACAAACAAACATATATTCGATTCTAGCTATCAAGATGGTTGCGACAATAGATAAATTCAGAAACCTCCTTGACAATAGTGCGCTGAAGCTTCAGCTAATCTATGAGGTCGGACTGCCACACTTTCAGATTCTCACTCGCCTAGACATCTTAAACATGAAGGCGAATAGGTGGTGTTTTAAGACCATAACACATTCTATTTCATTATCTTGCCTAGTCATCTTAAACATGAAGGTGGATAGGTGATGTGGTTAACATCTGAACTCATTCACTGCCTCCAGTACTCCAATTCCAAATTTTTCGATTGCATCCTTCAGGCCCTCTTAATTTTTTTTCTTATATCAACATTGAAAATTTCATTTTCATGTGCTCACTCTAGCTACACTTTACTAATACAGTTGTAAGTCAAGGCGGAAGCCAATTGACGTTTAGTCCCTTTCAAACCAAACACAAGTAACATTTTTTGAACTTACCTAAGCTGCTAAGCATTTCTCCATATGGACCTGCACTGAACCAAACGCCAGAAAACCCTGAAAATACCCAAAAACAATTCGAACAGGGAAGGCGCATAAGGTCTGAATTCACTCACGGATCTCTCGAAGTGGATACGCTCGTCGGCGGTGCAAATCTCCGATGTGCACATCAGCCTGTGCTCGTTCTTCCAGTAGATATCTGCACATCAGGCCAAAAAAAGCAAACCTAACATCAGAGCCTGAAACGAGGAGAGCATTGCACGCGGAAGGTTCTGCAAGGCCGCGACGCGCACACGCACGCACCGAGGAGCTGGAAGGCCGCGAAGGGGAGTATGCCGGCGAAGGGCTGTAGGAGCATCGAGGTGAGCCCGACGATCTGGTTCCGCACGGCGCGCGGCGCCGGGAGCGTGAGCAGCGCGGCCACCACCACGCACGCCAGGATCATCCACTGCAACGCCATCGGAAGCCCCTCTCTCGAACCCTCTAGAACCTTCTCGCGCGACTGGGGGAAGCGTGAGCCGGGAAGCCTCGGCCTCTCCGATCTGCGTACGCGTGCGAAGTGAATGGGTGTGGAGGAGAAGGAAAAGAAATCGAATCGGTACGGAGGAGAGGAATTGTGTAATGGCAGTGGTGGGTAATTTTCCCTCAGCTCCATGAGGAGATACAAAACTTCAGTTTCTGGAGTACCCTTTGAGGAGCTCCAAAAAAAACGTGGAGTAGGCCTTCAACTCCACCTTTTTCTTGGAACAGAGTTCTTGGAGTTGGACCTTTTTGGCTAGACAAGTTTAGAGCAGAGTTGAAAAAGCTGGAGCGGAGCAGTCCCAAACAGACCCTAAGTGGCCAATAGATGAGAAATCTGGAGTGGGTCAAGCAGTGAGAGACCAGTCTTGGTAGCCTGAGGTCCGGGAGGAGATGCAATCAACAATAGTCTAGGGCAGTAGCAAGCAAGGCCCCTGGGGGGTCCAGGACCGTCAAGGCTTGAGCACCTGGAGAGGGGCCTCACCACCTAGGGGTGTCCAGGATCCCTGGGAGTGGTTCGGAACCTTAGGGCCACACTCCCCAAGGGGTTCAAGCGGTCGAGATGGGGTAAACAGATGGCAAATTACCACCTCGAGCCCACTCCAATGCTACGAGCGGTCGAGATGGGGCCAACAGATGGCGAATTACCACCTTGAGCTTGCTCTAATGCTAACGTATATTAATGTTTTGTCAATTCGTTGTAGGCTACCGGAGGGTTGTTGGCTTGAGGCCACCCGCCGACCCCTTCTATAGGTCAGTGCACCGGTCTTGACGTGAAATTGTTGATCGTCCGGATCGGTGAGGGGCTAATGTTGGGGAAGGGTCCTTGCGCTACCTTAGGCCTATGATGATCTCGGAGCGAAGACACCCGTAAGGAGGTCTACCTCAGCCTAAGTTTATAAGCCAACCTCGGTGAAATCTACTAGACCAACCTCAGCGAGGTCGAGCTAACCCCAGAGAAGGTTTCGGAGCTAACCTCGATGGAGTCCGGAGCCAACCCCGGACGAGACCCAAAGTCAGCCACAAACTAGTCCCGAAGTTTCGGACATGGCAAGACTTGTGTCGAGCAAAGGACGTACATACCCTTAGAAATGTGGTAGGTTTCGAAGGCAAATTTGTAATTTCACTTGTCTTTCTCTTCCACTCTATAACCCTATACGCTCATATTGAATATATTTGATCATTTATGTACTTCTTTTTGAGTTTCACTATATCCTCGGTAGTCTCTACATCTGACCAACGATACCTGTAAGTTTACTGCCGGTCTATTGACCACACTTTTGAATCCACAATTTCAACAAATTTGCCGGTTACCGGTTACTCGGTAACCAAATCCGTGACACATAGACCGTAGACCCTAGTTCAGCACCTACCCCAAGTCCCCAACCCACCACCAAATCCTAGCCGCACGAGCGAGCGAGCACGGGTTCTCACCAAATGCACGAGCGATAGAAACTGCGGTCAGAGCTTGCGCGAACACCAACCCCGTAGCCGCCGCCGCAAGCGAGTCGAAGGCGACAGCGAAGCGACCGGGGCTCTTTCCTTGCCAGTGTATTTATGCACTAGCGCATGCTTATGGCAATTCTTGGAACTCCGCTTGCAGCTGTCTCTGATCCCTTTGGATTTGGTTCGCAGCCCACTGCGGCGCCGGCCGGTGGTTGTGAACCTGACTCCTCCTCGTACCGGATATGGAATCGACGGCGCTCGGTGGTGCGGCTTCGGCGCGCGCCGGATTGGCCCCCAAGGTGACTGACGGCTACTCTTTCTTTCTTTTTTCATTTTTGTGCAACCTTTGGCTTGGCGAATTGATTAGGGCGTACCCAAATTGATTTGATCTGTTTGTCTGGCTGTGTAGATTGTTCATTTGTAACAAGGCAAGAAATCCTGATCTTTTATTGTCGTCATGGATTTGTACGTAGTAAAGTCTGTCATCAGTTGCTTCGTCGAATTGGCTGTTAGTGTGGCTGTTTTTGACGCTGAAGAACACGCAAAAACAAAAGCCTGGCACACGAAAAGGAAAAGAACCAAAAAATGGAAATGAGGTTTTAATGAAGTTGATTTCTTTTATAGTAGTGATAATCAGTGTTGCATGTGCTAACTTTGATGCCTAAGATTGGCATGTTGACATCTTAAATGGGACTGTGTACTGTATCTTGGAGTGAGTTGGTCATAAAGAGTGGTCCTTTGATCCAATGGTGGCCTTGTTCCAACAACTACATCCTATTTCTTCATGAAATTGCTTATTTTGAGCTTAGGCAGAGATGATTTCTTGTTTCGATGTGTAGAATGGAGTCCTTGGATCTCATTTCAAGCCATGCAGTGGTTTCATGCTCAAAACAACTCCTAAGGTGATTTTTTTTCTTCTTTTTAATAAAAGATTGATGTGTTGACTGTTGTACTCGACATACTAATGAAAAGGGTCTGCATTGTAGGTTGGACGCACTTCACTCCGTGTGAGGGCATCTTTTGCTTGTTCATCACAAAAACAGTACTCTCCTAAGACACCAGCAGTTCAATCAGGGGAGGAGGTGTGCATTGCAGTGCTAGGAGCCAGCGGTTATACTGGAGCTGAGGTTGTTCTCTTTCTCCCTGTCATTTTTCATTTGTGTTGATTGCTTTTGTCATATAGGGGTATGTTTCTTTCACCCAATGCAGTGCTAGTCCTATGTTGTTTTCGTTTTCTGGTTTAACATTTCTATGGTATGATCCCAATATTTTCATCTTTTTTACTCTATTTGCTAATGTGTTAAGGTACACTTTCGCTAACAGATTGTTCGGCTTCTGGCAAACCACCCTCAGTTTCGTATTAAAGTGATGACCGCAGATAGAAAAGCTGGTGAACAGTTTGGATCTGTATTTCCCCACTTGATAACACAAGTAATAATTTTTCTACTCTTCCTCCACATGTGATTCTTTATCCTTGTATATCAAGAATTAGCTGAACCTTTCGGCAGTCGTACATTTATTTGTATTAGAATTAGTGTTGACATCATATTGATCCTTTTTTGATTTTGCAGGAATTGCCAAATTTGGTTGCAATAAAAGATGCAGATTTTGCAGATGTTGATGCAGTTTTTTGTTGCTTGCCACATGGAACAACCCAGGTTGTTTATCTTCACCATGCCTTCTTCTGAAATTCTTCCCATCAATTGCTGAATTGTATAAAGGAATACAGTTACACGCTCTGTTGTGTGTTGGAGGATAAGATTTTATCGAAAAAAATTTAAGTTATATCTGATTGTTGTTCTCTTTTTATCAGGAAATTATTAAAGGTTTACCCCAGCAACTGAAGATTGTTGATCTCTCTGCGGTATGCTCTGCACAATCTTATGATTTATCTTTGTAGGTATCATCTCTGTTGCTATTTAACAGCCAATCGTTCCTATTGAGTGACTTAACATGTTTACAGGATTTCCGATTGCGTGACATCAATGAGTATGCAGAGTGGTATGGCCATTCTCATAGGGCACCAGAACTTCAGGTTTTCTTGATTACTTTCCCCTACAGACTTGTCTGTCATTGGTTATGGAATTTTGCTGTTACTCAATTCTTAGGTTCCAATTTCGTCATTTGATTACCAACTCTGATTCGTATTGATATGGTGGATCAATTTTTTTTGTATGATACTTTTTATGGTTTGAATTAGACACTGTTATAGTCATATGATATTTTGGATTATTCCTTTCGTGCCACTATGTTTGTTTCTGTGAACTCATTTTCTCTGTGGTTTGTTTCTCTGTTAATTCAGCAAGAGGCTGTGTATGGTTTGACTGAAGTTCTTCGAGATGAAATAAGAAATGCACGGCTTGTTGCAAATCCAGGATGTTATCCCACGTCTATTCAGCTTCCTCTTGTTCCTCTAATAAAGGTAAGCTTAAATAGATGTTCTTGGTCATCCTACTCCATGAACAAATCAACAAAATTTAGACATAATAGCCCTCAGTTGTGCCATATATTTGCAAATGTACAAAGAATCTCCATTTTCTGTAGCAGAGAAAGTATATTTGGCAAAATATTGTGCTTTTGAGTCATGCTCCTTTCAAATTTTAAAAATGTCATCAGTTGATTAATGTTCTTAGTATGTATGTTTTTCTTAGCATATTTTATTTTACCTTGCAGGCAAAACTGATCAAGCTGAGCAACATTATCATTGATGCAAAATCTGGGGTTAGTGGGGCAGGTCCGTATTTTACTTGAGATTCTATGACTTATGTATTTATCTAATCAATAGCCGACCTGTCCTCTAACACATGCATTTTTGTAGGACGTGGAGCCAAGGAAGCAAATCTTTACACTGAGATAGCTGAAGGCATCCATGCTTATGGAATAAAAGGCCATCGGCATGGTAATCCTTACGTTTCAAGCAGTTGAAATCAACATTAGTTTTGTAACTGTTGCATTGCTCTTTAACAAACTTATTTATTCCCGTTTGGTAAATGGATAGCCTGGTTACAGAATCTTTGCTTACATATATCATGTTAGTTGCTTTAACGTGGCCTTACTAACTGTCATGGGCATGGACCTTGGGTCCAGCCAGTTTATTATTAGAAAGCTAGAGATTAGTTTCTATCTATTAGAGATATGATATTAATTTTTATTTGTTAGAGATATGATGGAGATTATATTATATCTGTTAGGAGAAGCTCATCTATATAAATAGGGCTGTCGCATGCTATTGGAATCAAGTAAGAAATATTAAAGTCATTCTCATCTATAGTCTCACCCTCTTCCTCTACGCCGACACTGCCTAGCCATCTTCTCTGTGGTGTTTACCCCCCTATGAACTAAGATTCATAACAATTTGGTATCAGAGTCAACACCATGGCTTCTGCTGCCAAACAGGTGAAAAGATCATTACTAGCTATGACAAAATCATCGCTAGACTCAAGTACATAGAGCATGGTGCTGAAGATGTTGGCAGCAAAGGAGAAGGCACAAGCAGCTGGCTCGGTGTCGACATCGTGCGAGCAATCACGTCCCGCTGCCCCAACCCCCCAAGTCACCACCACGGGGAACTCCTGTGACTGTGGTGACGGTGCCACCACAGCAATTTGCTCCGCTCCAACGCTGGTGTCGTGCTGCTAGATAAGATGGAGGACAAGCTCTCCCGCAGACCTAGTCACGCGCTCGCGAGCTCCAGTGCTGGAGCCCGGCTGCCAGATACGACCACACGTGGGCGTGCTAGCACCCAGCCCCGTCGCCGCCGTTGGTGTCGTGGCGCCGTCCCTAGCCGCGGTCCTCATTACCTCCGCTGCTGTCTTTGCCAAGGCCGTCGACGCCCTCTTCGGCTTCCACCTCCACCATGAAGACTTTTCCCTCGCCGGCCTCGAGTCCGAGAAGGCCGTCAGTAGCTTCCACGCCGCCGTCTACTGCCCTGAGCTCATGTAGATCCTCCTTGGCGCCAACGCAAGGCGGCCCGCCCAACGCCCACGTCCAACTCCTCCGCCAAGAAGTCCGCCGAGTCCTCCGTCCGGATCCCGCTGGGATGGATCAAGAAAGCCCAGCCCGCGGGAGCTCTGCTTGGGCTCCACCATCTACGAGCCCTCCGTCGACCTCTGGAGCACCGGTTGCGTCTTTGCGAGCCCGCTGGAGTTCCTCCAGGGCGCCGCCGTCTGCAAGCCCTCTGTCGACCTCTGGAGCGCCGGCTCCGTCTGTGCAAGCCCGTCGAAGCTCCTCTTGGGCACCACTATCTCCAAGTGTCGGAGGTCTTCTGTCGGCACCTTGATCCGCCAATCTTCCACCAGCACCACCTAGATCCGCCAGTCTTTCACCGACATCGCCTCGATCGGTGCCGTCGGCGAATGGCCGCACGTCGCCGCCGCTTGCTCCGTTTCGCTGATCTACACAGCCGCCGCCTAGATCCATGCCTATTGCCACCGACGTCGTCATTCCCTGTCGCCGAGCTCCTAAGGCTGCCAGAGTCGTCCTGCTTCAACTTCCGCTTGACTGCCACTGCTCGCCGCCAACGCCGGTGAGGTCAGACGCCGCTCCGGACTTCGAAGTCTGTACAGTTGGGTCTTGTGTGCTCGGTCAGTTCTTGTGTGACTGAGTAAAAGCTCGGTGTCTTTTTGTTGACCGACCGATGTAAAAAAAATCGGTTTCGAATTTATTTTTTAGTCTAAAAAATTGAGAAAAAAGCTGAGATGTAAAAGGCTTTGTTCCTTTCAGCGTTGTTTATTAGCACCTGCATGTGCATGTCCGGTTAGCAGCTCAAGAACGAGCTGCATGTCTAGGAGGGGGTGTAATGTCATAGGCGTGGGTCTTGGGCCCAGCCCATTCATTATTAGGAAGTTAAAGATTAGTTTCTATCTATTAGAGATATAATTAGAGATATGATATTAATTTTTATTTGTTAGAGATATGATTGAGATTAGATTCTATCTATTAGGGGGAGTCTATCTGTATATAGGGGGCTGCCGGATGCTATTAGAATTAAGTAAGAAATAACAAAGTCATTCTCATTTATAGTCTCTCCCTCTTCCTCTACATGTCAGTTCCTGAGATTGAACAAGGACTTTCAGATGCTGCTGAATCCAAAGTTACTATTAGCTTTACTCCAAATCTGATATGTATGGTAAGCACATACTCACTTAAAAGACTTTATAGCTCCAGGTTCTCCAGTTTCTTCTGTCCTGCACTGCAGGCACCAGTAATGTGTAGAAGTCAGTTGCTAAATCAAATGCTGTATCTATGTGTGGAACAGAAACGTGGGATGCAATCTACTATGTTTGTTGAAATGGCACCCGGAGTGACTGTCAATGATTTGTATCAGCATCTCAAGTCTACTTATGAGGTTTGTTTGTCTGACCATGTGGGCTAAATTATCTATCTGCAGAGTTTGACAGCCAAAATTTTCCATTTAAGTGAATTTGCCAAAATGTTTATGATTTTACAACGTAAAGAGATATCTTCACTCTCGTTACAATTAGAGTTTATTCTGCGCGTGGATCTTTTCAGGGTGAAGAATTTGTCAAGCTGTTACATGGTAGCAGCGTTCCTCACACACGCCATGTTGTGGGATCAAATTACTGCTTCATGAATGTCTTCGAGGACAGAATTCCTGGAAGGGCCATCATCATCTCTGTCGTAAGTGTCTTCAATCAATCTATATGTTGCTCAAGCATTTAGCAAACTAATGTCACAGACTTAGAGATGCTGATTCCTTATTTCTTGTGCTTCAACTCTGCAGATAGATAATCTTGTGAAGGGAGCATCTGGTCAGGCCGTGCAGAACCTCAATCTGATGATGGGACTGCCTGAGAACACGGGGCTGCAATATCAACCCCTATTTCCTTGATCCTTTGTGTCAGTATTTCATGTGTTCTGTCTGGATTATGCTTTGGAGTTCAGCTACACATCTCCCTCATGTTTACTGTTGAGAGGCAAGGAGCTCAACATTAGATTGTAACAAAGACAAACTTGTTCAAAACCATAGCTTGGTTTGTGCTGTTGTAGTTTTAGAGATGATCAGCAGTTTAGCAGTGTAATGAGAGTATGATCTGAGTGGCTTGGTGCCATGGAAATCCTAAGGCTATATATCCTTTATTGCCTTGTTTTGAGATCAAATAAAACAGTGTAAAACTCAAATTCAGAGACATCAACGACCGCAGCATCATTGGATCTAGTTAGGGGTGTCTTATTTATTTCTTACAATGTTTTTAGCTTGCTACCGCTGTAATTTGTGAAGATTTGAAGTATCAACTACTTTTATAGTTTTTCATCAAATTTTATCTTGGTGAAGTGCCCAGATCGTAAACACTGCCACAATAATGCAAGTGACTGGTTGTAGTGTTTTTGTCTTTTCCTGCCTATAAAAAATACTATGAGTTTTGTTTAGGTCAACTTTGAATTTCTCTAATTAGGTCCCATATTTGTTTTGGAATGCTTTGATAAAGTGCCAATGGTTAGTTTTGTTAATATAAATGTGCTAACTATAGGCTTGACTTAGCATGGCCCTTATGGCAATTGTCACTCAAGAGGACACCTGGTGGCAGTTAAATTTTTTTGCAATTGTTTCTGTTTATTTGATTCTAAATTAGACTCATTGAAATAATTTCCTGTATATAGTAATGCATGGGAATTAATTTTTATTTCCCCTTGTTATGATGTCTGGGTGGTGCTTTCTTATGTTGTTGGGTGCTACCGACATACCTGATCTTTGATATAGGAATTTCCTGTATATAAACTTTGGATCATATAATTTGTTTGTCATTTTTGTTTGTACAAGTCAATCTGTTGTGAATATTGCAAAATTTGAGCAAAACTTAATAATTTGGTACAATCGTATAAATCAGTCAGGCACATCTGTCGATCTTCGGACCAAATATCAAGTTGTACATATATGGTTAGGCGGAGGCTGTAACGAGCAGTCAAAGCTGCGCATTGCATTACGATTGGTCAACTTTAGATACCTAAGAGGCAATTGTCAAGAAACTTGAGTTATAAGAAAGTAAATTTGAAACCTGATAATAAAATGGGCATAATGTGTGGTCCTTAGGTATTGTTCTCCCAAGGGCTCTTCACTAATATTTCTTTTTAAAAAAAACTGCTATTGCGTCTAGTTAGGGGATGCATCTAGCAGCTTTTTCAGTTAAAATCAACTGTTGATGCTTTCTTTCTGATTGTGCCACTCGAAGATGATATCTGCTATTTGACTTGAAATTGCTGTAGGCTCGGAAATGCTTTTGCAATAATTTATCAGCCTTTGACCTTCAGTTGTTTATGTATAATCTCTTGACTTCTAGTTCATTCTCTAGTTTCTTAAAGTTTTTTTTGGTTTAGTTTGACTTCTTGCATTTATTGATGCATGTGAATTATTTAAAGTATGATACATGTTCTGTTTTTGGTCATCTCACTCGGGGGTATTTTAGGTAGTGCAGAAATGTTGATGACTTGATGGGCTTTGGGATGGCGAAGATCATTCTAAGTTTTGATAGTCTAGATTCCACACAGATTCTAGTTTCTACCTGTAAGATAAAAAGCAAGCCGCTGTACCTGTTTTTCTGTTGTTCTATTTTCATGATAACAACATAATTGTGGGAGAAAAATAATTTAATTGGTATGTTGGCCATAATAACATTGATACTGTAACACATCCAAAATTATCCTTGTTTAAATTCATAAAATATGTAGAGTGCTTATTCTGAAAGAAAAATTGAGATATTTAAGTCAGACTGTAACTCTGTAAGAATTCAGTTAGCAGATTTACTCTCTTTGTGGCTATCATCTTGGCAATAACCTGGCAGTTGTGAATATAATTCCTTTGCACCATATGCAGTTTTAGCATGGCCTTAATACTTGTACAATGAGATAGAAAGAATGCATGACAAATCTTCATTCGTCCATGTGCAGTATTTGCAGAGATTTAATTATGATGAATTACAGCAACCCCAGATGCAATTCATCTTGTACAGATCAATTATGCAGCAGCACATATAATATTTCTATTTGTTGTCGTAATGTTCACAGATTTTACCATCTAGTCCCAACCGACAAGTCTATCATGGGCATGTTCATAAAAGAGGTTGTCTTTCCACTTGAGCTTCCATAGGCAAAGAATGTTTTATGCAGTTATTTTTAAGTTCATTTATTGAGAATATTTATATTACCGGAAGCTAGTTAGGTGTTAATCATGGTTGCAATGGTGTACTTGGCGACCACAACGTCTGAGAGGCGCTAGAATGCCATGACGTCCTCCAGGCATGATACGGCAAAGCATAGTCTGATTTCCTCTCCAAACCACCAATGCAAAATATAAATTAGGTCCTTCAAGAATCTTTCCTTTACCATCGGGTCCCCCTCTCCATAACTCCCGACTCCGAGCTCACCTCCTCCTCTCAATTCCCATCTCTAACTCCTGACTCCTGTCCTGAGCTCAATCCTCTCTCGCTTCCCAACAATGTTTCTCCCGTCCCTAATCGCTATCATGCTGTGCCTCTTCCCTTGCGACGCCACTTCCCCTCCACGGCACAACCACCTCCCTCTCCTCCCAGTGCCTTCTCCCATCCCCAACCACCCGCCCGACACCACATCCCCTCCCCGCTGCCTCATGTCCTCGGCACGGCTTCTCTGCACCGCTACCTCCCACCCCGTCTTTGCTGAATCCACCGGTCTTCATGCACGCCGCCACCGTAACCCATCGTCCCTACGCATCTCCCTGTTTGCTTCCTTGAACTCTAGGATACTAGATTCGAGCCAAAGAAAACTTCAAAACCATTTGTTGACTGACGATAATCGAGACACCCGGCCTAGTCTACATCTGAGAAGGCACTAAGGAGCTGTGAAGCTGACCTCTGAATGAGCAGTCCCATGGTCACAGTCCCTTTGACATACCAAAGTATTCTTTTAACAAAAACCCAATGTTGATCTGTGGGAGCATGGAGAAACTAACACACTTTGTTAATCGAAAAAGAAATGTCAAGTCTAGTGAGTGTCAAATATTGCAGTGCTCCTACTATGCTGCGGTATAGAGTAGCTTCAGAATCACTGAGAAAAGTTCCATCTTCCTTTGACAGCTTCTCAGATGCCACCATGGGAGTTGCAACAGACTTACATGTGAGTTCTAAGTCTTTAGGATCTCTAGGTTAGATCTAGCGGGGCTATCCTTTTCTCTAGGGTTCTTGATTCTTGAGAGATACCGAGAGGGATAGGGGTACTAACCGTCGGACGTAGAGGAGGAGTTGGCCATGTCGCGGGTACGTCGGTGAAGATCTGCGCACGGGCAGCGACGGTCGGAGAAGGGGGCGGAGCTACTTGGGCGGCGGCGCGTCCCGGGCGGCGGCGGCTCCTGGCGGCGGTGATCTGGAGAAGACGCAGAGGAGCCGGTGGAGCTTCCCGTCGCTACAGCGCTCCCCTCTAGATCGGTTAGGGTTTTTGTCGGTGGGGTGGCGGCGGCATGGTCAACCTTGGGATGCGTGCCGCCCGGCCCCCACCTCTGTTTATATAGCGCTAGCGACAGGGGCCCACTAGCCTATTGGGCTGGGCGCCCCCGATCAGGGCGCGAGCAAGGGGAGGGTATTTGGCCGTTGGGCCAAATGCCCTGCTGAGATCATTCTAACATTCTCCCCCTTGATCTCAATCTATACTTTATCTTTAATTACCTTTTGACTTTACACATTCCATCATAGATTAGTGCATAGAACATGTCTCATCGTCACGGTCAATCGCCGATAGATTCAACAGCTACAATACACCTCTCTGTTCTGAAATAGTTACTTTAATCTTTTGGGCCATCTTTTAGTCCAGGTATCATAGGCTTTCCCTTAAACCCATGCCGGCTACATGTTCTCTGAACACGTTGGGTGGTAAGCCTTTAGTGAGCGGATCCGCTAGCATCTTTGCGGTACTTATATGCTCAAGACTTATAATTTGATCCCGAACTTTATCTTTCACAACATAGTACTTTATGTCAATGTGTTTGGCAGCACCACTTGACTTATTGTTGTGGGCATACGTTACTGCGGGTTCATTATCGCAGTACAACTTAAGTGGTCTATTGATGTCGTCAACCACTTTTAAACCGGGTATGAACTTCTTTAGCCAGTCCACCTGCCCCGTAGCCTCATAACATGCTACAAACTCGGCATACATTGTGGACGATGTAGTGACGGTTTGCTTTGAGCTTTTCCACGATATAGCTCCTCCAGCGAGAGTGGATACATATCCGGATGTAGACTTTCTATCATCTCCCGCAAAATCAGAATCTGTATACCCCACTATATGGAGTAAATCTGATCTTCTGTATGTCATCATGAGGCTTTTTGTTCCTTGCAAATAACACAAGACTTTCTTTATCAATTTCCAATGTTCTATTCCAGGATTGCTCTGGAATCTGCCAAGTAACCCGGTAACAAAAGCTAAGTCAGGGCGTGTGCACACTTGAGCATACTGTAAGCTTCCGACCGCTGAAGCATATGGAACCGCTTTCATTTGATCGATCTCATACTGGTTCCTAGGGCATTGAAAATCCCCATATCTGTCGCCCTTGACTATAGGTGCAGGTGAAGGACTGCATTTATGCATCCCAAATTTCTTTAAGACTTTCTCTATGTATGCCTTTTGTGACAGTCCCAATATCCCCTTGTTTCTATCCCGGTGAATTTCGATCCCTAGAACGAACGAAGCTTCACCAAGATCTTTCATATCAAAGTTTGAGGACAAAAACTTCTTTGTCTCCAGTAGCAGACTAACATCACTACTAGCTAGTAGGATATCATCCACATACAGAATTAGGAAGATAAACTTCCCATCTTTAAACTTTGCATAAACACAGTTGTCCTCAACATTCTCTTTAAACCCAAATTTTCTTATTGTACTGTCAAACTTCAAGTACCATTGTCTTGAAGCTTGCTTTAACCCATAAATCGATTTCTTTATGCAGCATCCCATTCTTTCATTTCCTTCCACGACAAAACCTTTCGGTTGTGCCATGTAAACATTTTCCTCCAAATCCCCATTAAGAAATGCCGTCTTTACATCCATCTGATGTAACTCTAAATCATAATGTGCTACTAATGCCATTACGATTCTGAAAGAATCTTTACATGAAACTGGAGAAAATGTCTCATTGTAATCAATCCCTTGTCTTTGCGTAAAGCCTTTCGCCACAAGTCGCGCTTTGTATCTTTCTATATTCCCTTGGGAGTCAAGTTTTGTCTTGTAGACCCATTTACAGCCTACTGTTTTGGCTCCTTTAGAAATAATTTCCAAGTCCCAGACTTTATTAGTCTTCATGGACCTCATTTCCTCCATGGCCTCAAGCCATTTTGAGGAATTTTCACTTCTCATGGCTTCTTCAAATGAGGTGGGATCATCCTCCATTTGAAATTCCTCTGTATGATAAATCTGATAATCATCAGAAATAGCTGATCTTCTTACTCTTTGAGACCTCCTCGGGGCCTCCTCATTTGGTACATCTTCTGTTTGAGGCTGCTGCTGCTCCCCCTCATCTGTGGCAATAGGTTCTATAGGATCCTGAAGAACAGGTTCCTCATTATCATTCATTGTTGCCACAGGAGGAACAATAACAGGTGCTGGCACCACAGTGTCTTGCACCGATGGTGCAGCGACAGCAGGTAGTGTGAAAAATGGCTCTTGAATCATCGGAGTGGGCGCATACGCCCGCTTCTCTTCAAGGTCAAACTCTCGAGCTACCATGCTCCCTTTCATCATTTTATCCTCTAAGAAGACAGCGTGTCTCGTTTCTACAAACTTTGTATATCTGTCTGGACAGTAGAAACGATAACATTTTGACTTTTCAGGGTAGCCAATGAAATGGCAACTTACTGTTTTGGGATCAAGTTTCCCAAGGTTTGGGTTAAATACTTTAGCCTCAGCAGGACTCCCCCACACACGTAAGTGGTTTAGTGAGGGAACTCTTCCTGTCCACAACTCGTACGGTGTTTTGGGCACCGACTTACTAGGCACTCTGTTGAGAATATGAATGGCGGTTTTCAACGCCTCCATCCATAAACTCAATGGGAGTGTGGAGTAGCTCATCATACTTCGCACCATATCCATCAGGGTACGGTTGCGTCTTTCAGCTACTCCATTTTGCTGAGGTTCGCCCGGCATAGAATACTGGGCCACTATTCTATTTTCCTGTAAAAACCTCGCAAAAGGTCCAGGAACTTGTCCATATGGGGTATGTCGACCGTAGTACTCCCCCCACGATCAGATCGGACTATCTTAATCTTTAAATCGTGTTGGTTTTCAACTTCAGCCTTAAATATCTTGAATTTATCCAAGGCTTCATTTCTTTCTTTGATTGGATAAATATATCCATAACGGGAGTAATCATCCGTGAATGTTATGAACGAGTCATAACCATCCACACTTTTCACAGGAAAAGGACCACAAATGTCTGTGTGAACAATTTGTAGAACTCCTGTGCTTCTTTTAGCGTCTTTTTTAATTTTCTTTACATATTTTCCTTTAATGCATTCTCTGCATTGTTCTAAGTCTGAGAACTCTAATAGAGGAAGAATATCATTCTTTACTAGTCTTTCTATTCTCCCCCTCGAAATATGGCCTAAACGACAGTGCCATAATTTCGACGACTCATCTAGAGTTCTCTTTCGTTTTCTGTTTACATTCGTAGACGAGGATTCAATCACTTTCTCGCACGCAACGTTCTCATTATCGCATACGACATTCACATCATCACACAATGATAACAAATAAAGCTCATTCTGTAATATGGCAATACCAACACATTCTTTATTAAACATTATTTCGCACTTGCCATTTCCAAAATTGCAATCATAACCATCTTTGTCCAAATTTGACACACTAATCAAATTCCTCTGTAAAGAGGGTACAAAAAGGACATCTCTAAGTAAAAGAGTGGAGCCATTAGCTAATTCTAATGAAAGATCGCCAACGGCTTCAACTTCAGCTTCGACTCCATTTGCGACTTTAACGCATCTTTCTTTTCTTTGCGTAGTCCTCGTCGAACGGAATCCCTTTCTTAGCCATTATCATCTTTAAGTAATCAGGACAATCCTTCTTGTAGTGTCCCGTCTTCTTGCAGTGAAGGCACTGGTCTTTGTCTACAGCAAATTTATTCTGTTGAGGCTGATGTACAGAGGCTTTGCCCTTGTTCTTTGAGAAGGGGTTACTGTTGTAATTCTTTTTCTTGTTATCCCTCACAAAGTTGATAGAACCACCATGTGAGGATTTGATTCTTTCCTCCTCTTGCACGCACATAGCTATGCACTTTTCCATGTCCCATTTCTCGGGCTGCATATTATAGTTGACGACAAAAGTGTCAAACTCTTTTGGCAAAGAAGCAAAAACCAAATGAATAAGGAACTCATCCTTGAGAGCCAAATCCATCGGTTTAAGTTTAGATGCCAAGTTGCTCATTCTAAGAATGTGCTCTCTTATGCCATTGCCACTGCCAGAATACCTTTCTGTTACCAGCTGCTTAATCAGCTGTGTAGCATAAGTCTTTGAAGAGCCAGTGAACTGACTCTTTATTTTATCAAGGTATTCAGTGACAGTGTCACACTCTGCAATTGAGCCCACAATCGCAGGCTCAATTGTGTTCTTTATCACAGCCATACATTTCTTGTTGGCTGTGGTCCATTTCTTATGATCAAGGTCATAAGACATCTGTAAGGGAGCATGATCCCTCTGTCTTTTCTGCCATGCAGTGTCATCCTCATTCTGTTCCCTCACTGGCTCCAAAGGCTCAGTGGGACGTGCTGTAGTGAGGACCCAGTCCACCTCAGCCAAGATAAACGCTAAGTCTATCTTTTTCTTCCACTCTACATAATTATCACCTTTGAGAGTGGGGATTTCTCTAATACAACTCATCAAGTTGTATCCTCCTGAAAAATATTTCAAATACAGTGAGAACGTAACATCAAAATTATATGCCTTATTTCCAACGTTGGTCAAAAAATACGACATACAATTTAAATCATTTTACTATACATTAAATCTACATCACCGTTGGGCAGAAATAGAAATAATGCATAAAAAACATCAATTAAAAAATTATAACATTGTTATTATCAACGTTGGTCAGAAAATGACAATATCATAATTATCTGGAATTTATCTCTATTTTTCAAAATTAAATTCTCCCGTTGGTTCGAATTTAATAATGAAAAATCAATCAATATTATCTTTTGCAGCGGAAACTGTAATTATTCAAAATTAATTCAATATTCAGAAGCATTATACTGTACACTTTTAATCTCTGGAAATAATTAACACGTTGGTGCAAAAATTTACAGAGATTTTGGATCAAATTTCATTCAAATTCACTCAAAATTGCCTCTGAAAATCAATAAACATCAATTTCGGGTTTTACTGTGCAAAACGGCCATTTGGCCCGTTCCACGCGGCCGCGGCCCAACCGGCCCGCTCGGCCTGCGCTCTCCTGCGCGCGGCCACAATCCCCCGCAGGCCTCCGGCCTACCGGCCTGCCCCGCGCGGCCTCGGCGGCCCGATCGGCCTGCCCGCACGCGTTGTGGCCAGCCCATCTGGCCCCGCCCGATCTTGGCCGTCCATGCGATCGGACGGTCAGGAGGAAACGCCTGCCGAACAAACCCCCCGCCCCCCCCAAAAACCCTAACCCTAGAAACATTTGAGCCCGTTTTTTTCGGATCTGAGGGGAAGGGACGGCGGCGCATGAGCGCCCGCGTGGCGGCTGGGAGCGCGACGGCGACGCAAGGCATCGGCGCGGCCCGCGCGCTGAGGGGAGCGCGGCCACTCGGGCGAGGCGGCCTCTCCCGCGACGCGATGGCGGCGCCGGCCCCGAGCGCGGAGCGGCAGCGAGCGGCGGCGCCATCGGGAGGAGACGGCGGCCCCGAAACGGCTCGACGTCGGCTCGGCGGCGGCGGCCGGCCCCGGCGGCGCGCGTGAGTCCCCCCTTTTTTTCCTTTCTTTTGCCGATTGCTCGGGTTGGGGATTGTCTTTCTTTTCTTTTCCCGTCTAGATCTACACTTAAGTAGGCTCTGATACCATTGTGAGTTCTAAGTCTTTAGGATCTCTAGGTTAGATCTAGCGGGGCTATCCTTTTCTCTAGGGTTCTTGATTCTTGAGAGATACCGAGAGGGATAGGGGTACTAACCGTCGGACGTAGAGGAGGAGGAGTTGGCCATGTCGCGGGTACGTCGGTGAAGATCTGCGCACGGGCAGCGACGGTCGGAGAAGGGGGCGGAGCTACTTGGGCGGCGGCGCGTCCCGGGCGGCGGCGGCTCCTGGCGGCGGTGATCTGGAGAAGACGCAGAGGAGCCGGTGGAGCTTCCCGTCGCTACAGCGCTCCCCTCTAGATCGGTTAGGGTTTTTGTCGGTGGGGTGGCGGCGGCACGGTCAACCTTGGGATGCGTGCCGCCCGGCCCCCACCTCTGTTTATATAGCGCTGGCGACAGGGGCCCACCAGCCTATTGGGCTGGGCGCCCCCGATCAGGGCGCGAGCAAGGGGAGTGTATTTGGCCGTTGGGCCAAATGCCCTGCTGAGATCATTCTAACATTACAATCATTCATATTCGTCTTCTATAGCAAATCAAGCATGTATTTCTTCAATGTCAACAATAGCCCTTCCTTGTGTGACAATGCTTCTATCACAAGGAATTATTGCAGCTTGCCAAGATCTTTCAAAGGGAAATCTGAGGATAGCTTATGAATGAGTTTATCTGCAGCTACTGAAGAAGAACTAGTAATTATGATATCATCTACATAAATCAACATATAGATGACATGCTTATCTCTATTGAGAATGAACAAGGAGGTGTCTAACTTTGAAGAAACAAAACCCAATTCATGCAATCTGGTGCTCAACTTTGAGTACCATGCCCTCGATCCATGTTTAAGCCCATATATTGCTTTCTCTAGCTTACATACATACTCAGGATGCTGAACATCTTCATAACCTGGAGCTTGATGCATATACACTTCTTCTTCTTGAAGCTCTCCGTGCAAGAACACATTTTGTACATCAATTTGTCGAAGATGCCAACCTCTCGACACAGCTAAAGACAATATGAGTTGAATAGTAGTTGGTTTAACAACCGGACAAATTGAACATCATAGTCTATGCCATACTGTTGTTTGAAGCCTTTTACAACCAAGCGAGCTTTATATCTATCAATACTCCCATCTGGGATTTGCTTGAGTTTGAAGACTAATTTGCAACCGATAATATTGTGTCCCTGCTATGGTGGAACTAGGTGCCAAGTTTTATTTTTCATCAACGCATGATATTCAACGTCCATAGCTTATCGCCACTTTGGATGCTTGTAGCTCGAACATGGGACAATACCTCTGCAAAAAGTGCCTGTCGCTGATCAATGACTGAGTATAGCACGGTACCATTAGTGAAGCGCTTCGGATGCACAATGTTGTTGCGTGCCCTTGTCACAATGCCCTGCTATTGCTGCTGCATCACAATGCCCTGCTGCTTGTCAGGAACTTTGGCCAATCAACAGACCTAAGCACTCACATGAACACACATGAATATGGAAACATAGAGAAAGAACACAAGAGTTTTTTTGCTGCTGGAAAATCGGGCATCATTTTCTGTTGTATTAGCCTCCTATTTAAAGGAAATTCTAGTCTAACTCGGTGGTTAAGCCACCCTTATTATGTGCCGCCACCTGCACGATCGCACGGACCCAAGCCATGACATACATGACACTAACAAAATGGAAAACATGCTCCCGCATGGACTAAGAACACATCAAGCATTTCCAACTGCTACAGAAAACTCTTCGACCATGGCTGCTACGATTATAATCATGGCCGCTACGACTATGACCATGACAACCACAACTGCTACAGTGGTTCTATGACCATGACCACTATGACTGCTACAGTGGTTCTACGACTATACCACTACGACTGCTACAATGATTCTACGACCATGACAACCTACGACTGCTACAGTGATTCTTTGGCCATGATTATCCAGCATTCACCCCCTAATTTATACGGCGTTCACCTGTGATCTCGACAACGCCAATCCTTGCATGCTGGTCCTGGAACTTGACATACCCGAGTGGCTTTGTAAGAATGTCCGTGAGCTGCTCCTCTATGTGAGTATGCTCGAGGATGATCTTCTTTCCATCAATGCACTCCCGGATGAAATGAAAGTAAGTATCGATCTGCTTGCTCTGGTCGTGGAAGATAGGATTCTTGGTTAAAACAATGGTGGATTGTTGTCCACCTTCAGCACCGGCACACTGGGCTTTGAGCAGAGTAGTTTACCCATCAGCTAAGCTAACCAGATGCCTTAACATGACACGACCATCACGGCGATGTACTCCGCCTCACATGACGACAGCACCACCACCCTCTACTTTTGTAATTGCCAGGCGATGGGGTTGCTTCCGAGGAAGAAGAGCACTCCAATGGTTCTTCTGCGGTTATCAACATCGCTGACCATGTCGCTATCACTAAACCCAAACAGCAGTGGCTGACTGTCTCTCTTCCTCGCTTAGTAGACACCGTGGTTGTGCGTTCCAATGATGTAGCATAGTTTGTGCTTGATCGTGACCAGGTGATCTTCACGCGGTTCCTCCATGAACCAGCTTGTATAGCCTACCGCATAGCCTATGTTCGGCCGCGTGTTCACTAAATACCAAAGGCTGCCGATGATACTCTAGTACTGAGTGGTGTGTACCAGTAGGCAGGAGCTCAATTTACTCAGCTTCAGGTGGGCTTCCATCGCCGCTTGACAGCTGTTGCAGTCCTCCATGCCACTCTTCTCAAGCACCTTGAGCGCATAGGCTGATTGGCACAAGGAGAAGCCACTTGGCCCTTGACTCACTTCGATACCAAGATAGTAGGACATCAAGCCTAAGTCACTCATCCAAAACATCTTCTTCATCTCGGCCTTGAACTCACAAATGTCATCGACTTCAGTGCCAGTGATGATCAGGTCATCAACGTACACTCCGACAATCAGCCGACTCATGTTGTCGTCACATGTGTACGCAGCATGCTCGGAGACGCTCTTGTGAAACTCCAACATTGACAGACTAGAGTCAAGCTTGGTGTTCCATGCCCTAGGTGTTTGGCGAAGGCCATAGAGCACCTTTTGGAGCCGGAGTACCTTACGCTCGCTGTTGTTGATGACAAACCTAGGCGGTTGGGCCACGTACACCTCCTCCGTCAGGTTGCTATTGAGGAATGCAAACTTAACATCCATGTGGTGGACTTGCCACCCCTCGTGTGCTACCACAACAAGAAGCAACCAAACTAACTCCATGTGCGCCATGGGAGTGAACAGTTCCTCAAAGTGATACCGACCTGCTATACAAGCCCTTCACGACCAGTCGTGCCTTGTACTTGGTGATGGTGCCGTGTTCATCGCGCTTCACCTTGTAGACCCACTTGAGCCCAATGACTCGGTGGCCAGCAGGGAGATCAACCAGCTCCCAAGTGCTATTGTTCTCGATTGACTTCATCTCCTCGAGCATCACCCTGCGTTAGCACTCGTGTTGCTCTACTTCACCCAAGGATGCTGGTTTTTTAGCTATGGTGAATAGTAGCCCAGCAGAGTCGAGGTCGCGTGGTGCAAAACCATGGGGTGAAGCCAGCCCGAAGATGTTGTCAATGGTACGGTCCGAAGCGATGAATCATCATGGTCGGTGTCAAGTACCTCTCCTGGGTTTGTTGGTGGCGAGAAGAACTCCACCGTGTCCGGTGTCACAAGCGTCACCGTATCTACCCCTGTCATTGTTATGTTGCCAAAGCGTGCACTAGCGGGCGGGCGTGGTGAATCTTGGACTCTATCTGTGCCACTACTCCCTGTCATTCTTGGTTCATACACTGAAGCGTACTCCAGGGTGAAAAGTTCCAGTCTGCTCACCATACCTTCCTCACCATGAGCTCTCTAGTCCCACTACGCCATTTCGTCAAAGACAACATCGCGCGTCACGTGCACACCCTGGGTGACTGGTTCGTACATGCGATACACCTTGGACCCAGACTCATACCTGAGGAAGATCATCAGTGTGCTCCAGTTGTCTAGCTTCTTTAGGTGTGGCTTCGAGTTCCTGACATACGCTACACAACTGAAGGTGTGGAGAAAATGCACCGCTGGCTGCTTGCCACACGAAGCCTCATATGGCATCTTCTTGTCAATGCTTCATGTCGATGCACGATTGAGGATGAAGACGGCGTGGAGACTGCTTCGCCCCAAAACCTCCCGAGGAGCCCCTTCGCCTTCATCATGCTGCGCACCATGGCAACCACCATCTAGTTGCGGCGCTCAACGACCCTGTTCTGCTACAAAGAATAAGGGGCTGTGAGCTGTTGCTGCACACTGCACTTGGCGTAGTACTCGCCGAATTCCACCAACGTGAATTCCCTACCGCAGTTGGTTCAGAGCACCTTGAGCTTGCGCCCTGACTTCACCTCCACCATGGCTTGAAAGCGCGTGATCCCCACATGTAGCGACTCAGATCATCCACAAGCAACAAGAAATAGCTATTGTCGCTTGGCGTCGTTGGTGTGATCGGTCCATAGAGATCACCATGGACAAGGTCGAGGACATGTCGCGTGCGATCTTTTCCCTACTCCAAGAAGGGGGCTTGCCGTTGTTTCCTGGTGAGACAACTGTCGTACTCTTGATCCACCTGATCAATCCACGGTAGCCCTCGCACCATGTTGTGTTGTGCGAGCTTGGGCAGAGCCTAGAAATTAAGATGACCATACTTTGCGTGCCACTACCACGCCTCCTTCGAGCTCCTTGCCAATAGGCACACTGGTTGTATGATTTTGAGTCGAAGTGGGTACAGTTGGCCAAGTGACCACTTGACTTTTACCAGCAGACGCTGCTGCTCGTCGTGTATCCTTAGGATCCCACCGTCAATTAGCACTCGGCAGCCCATCTCATCAAATTTCCCAACGCTGATGAGGTTGGTGGTGAGCCGGTGAATATAGTACACCCCCGTAAGGATGCGATGTTCCCTGGATTTGCATACGAAGAGGATTGTCCCACATTCCTCAATATTGATGATAGAGCCACCGCTGAACTTCATGATGCCGACCACCTCAGAGCTCAACTTGGAGAATAACTTGCGAGAGCCAGTCATGTGGTTGGTCGCATCGGTATCGAAGTACAAAAGCCTGTCGTCATGCACCTCCTCTCGATCTAGCTGTGCAAAGACCTTCACCTTGACCAGTTAGAGGTGTCTACATCGCGGCGATGGGGATGAGTGGTCGAAGCCATGGTCGAAGGAGCGGTCGAAACCATGGTTGAAGGAGCAGTTGAGACCATGGTCGAAGGAGCAGTCGAAACCAGGGTGAAAGGACCAGTCGAAGCAATGGTTGAAGCCACGATCGAAGCTACTGTGAATGGTTGTAGGGACGGTGGCTTACCGCGTCGAGGACTCAAGGATGGTGACGGCCCTGGCCATCAGGAGTGTGACCTTGTCGTCATCCCCTTGCATCAAATGAGCCTTGGCCCACTTTTGCCTGCTACGGCAATCCTTGGACCAATGACCCATTTTGCCGCAGTTGTGGCACTTATCCTTCGAGAGGTCACAGTCGCTATCAACCCTTCATCGTGGTGGTTTACATCATCGGTTGCCATTCTTGGAGCCGCCAGAGGATCCCTCCCGCTGCTGCCACTTCCTCATCCGCACAGACTACTCTGTGAGGAGCAGCTTCCCGCTAGCTTCGGCGATGGGCGCCGGGTCTAGCCAATCCTCCACCGCCTTCAATCTCCCGGTCACCTCCTCCACCAAGAGCATCGAGAGATCAAGCAGAGTTTCAATTGCTAGAGCAATTTGGGAGAACTTGGAGGGGACGACACATAGGTACTTCTCGATGACCTTGTGCGGCAGCTTTGGGTCACCGATAGTGCTAAGCTGGTTTACCAGTCTGGTGAGCCACAATGCGAAGTCATCGATAGACTCCCCCTCGCAAAATGCAATGCTCTCGAACTCCTTGCGGAGCTTTTGAGCATTGGCCTTGTGCACTCAATCAATGTCGATGCGCATGGTCTTCAGGGTATCCCACGTCTCCTTGGCAGTTGCCTTGACGGCAAGCGTGCAGATCATCTCCAGCAACACAGCGCAAAGGATGGCCTCCAGTGCCATCCTGTCCTCTTGGAATTCATCGTCGCTGGTGTTGACAGCGTCCCAGAGCTCACGTGCCTGGAGCATGACCTTCATCACTAAGGCCCAATCACCATAGTTTGTCTTCGTGATTGTCGGGTACGCCGCAAACCCCCCGACCTCCTTCACCACCCTTTGTACCATCAGAGCACCGCCGTTTCCATCAACGTGGTCTTTAGGATGTGGCGATGAAGACTGGGAGCACCAAGATGACGAGGAATCAACCAGCTGCATCGTGGATCAGCGATCTCTGGCTCTGATACTAATGTCAGGAACTTTGACTGATCAACACGCCTGAGCACTCACACGAACACACACGAATATGGAAACATAGAGCAAGAACAAAAGAGTTTTTTTGCTACTGGAAAACTAGGCAGCATTTTCTGTTGTATTAGCCTCCTATTTAAAGGAAATCCTAGTCTAACCCTGGTGGTTAAGCCACTCTTATTATGCGCCACCACTACACGATCCTACAGAGCTAGGCCATGATGTACACGATGCTAACAAAATAGAAAATGTGCCCCCATGTGGACTAAGCACTCGTCGAGCATTTTCGACCACTATAGAAAACTCTTCAACCATGACTGTTGCGACTACAACCATGACAACCACGACTACTAAAGTGGTTCTACGACCATGACCGCTACGACTGCTATAGTGGTTTTATGACTATAACCACTACGACTGCTACAGTGGTTTTACGACCATGACAACCTATGATTGCTACAGTGATTCTTCGACCATGATGAATGCATTGGATTATCCAACACCACTGCTGAACTTCCCACCCCCCGCGTCTTGAGCAAACTCCTACTTGTTCCAAACCGTCAGATGCAGAATGGGAAGGAATACAGTATACATATGGACCGTTTGCTATGACTGGCTCAAGTACATAGGAGGTGTTAGTGGAGGAAATAAGGATGGCAATGCAGCAGTTGAAGAAGAATCCATGGTATGAGATGAATCATATGAGTTTGAACTAGAAAAGGGAAACACTGGTTAATCAAAAACAACATCCCTGGATATATAGACATGACCAATGTGGAGGCTACTGTGCCGTAGAAAGACACGCTGCTGAGATCAAAAAGAAAGTTTGTGTGTGTTATAAGGGCGTAAATTGGGCCAGCACGCACAACCAAACACACAAAGGACTAAGTAGTCTAGTGATGTACTAAGGAGACGAGTAAGAGCTGTTTGATTGTCAATGACTCGACTGGAAAGACGATTGATAATATGTGTAGCTGTGAGGAAGGCTTCATCCCAAAAATGTACGGGTATGGATGATTGAGCTAGAAAAGTTAAACCGGTTTCAACAATATGCCGATGCTTTCTCTCGGCAGCCTTGTTTTGTTGATGAGTGTAAGGACAAGACACTCGGTGGGAGATACCAAGTGAGGTGAACAGATTATGCAGCTTTTGATATTCCCCACCCTAGTCGGTCTAAATAGTAAAGATCTTTCGATCAAGAAGATGCTCAACATGTTTTTGGAACTTCATGAATACTTGCTCAACATTGGATTTATAATTTAAGAGATATACCCATGTGAACTTGCTATAGTCATCCAAGAAACTTACACAATACTTGTAGCCTCCTACTGAAGTAAGGGCTGGACCCCAAACATCTGAATGGATAAGTTCTAAAGGAAAAGTAGACACTCGACTAGATGAACTATATGGTTTTTGGTGTATTTTTGCTTTTTGACAAGCATCACACACCGATACATGTTTATTGGACTCAAGAGAAAATATTGTTGGACCGAAGAACACTCGGAACGACTGGAAGGGCAGGATCACCAAGACGTCTATGCCAAAGACTAGGTGATAGCCTTGCAGAAGCAAAGGAGTTCCGAGCATGACCACCGGGAGGTGATAGCCTTGCAGAAGTGAAGGAGCTCCGAGCATGACCACCGGATAGAGGATAAAGACCTCCTTTACATCTGCCGTGCAGGAGGGTTTTCTTCGTGGCTTTGTCCTTAACACAAAAATAATCAAGATGAAACTCAAAGAAGGCATTGTTGTCACTAGCGAACTTATGAACTGAGAGCAAGTTTTTGTTGATGTGAGGAACATGAAGAATATTATTAAGAGCAAGATCACGACTAGAGCCATAAATAGTAGAACGACCAATATGTGAGATTGTCAAACCTGTGCCATTTGCAACTTGGAGTTGATCGGTGCCTTTGTAGCGTTAATGCATGGACAGCCTGTCCAGATCACTAGTAAGATGATCTGTCATGCCACTGTCAGCATACCAATTGCAGTCGACATTGTATCTTGTTGTGGCAGCAGCTATAGCTTTTGTTTCTTCTGCCTGAAACGAATGATCAAACCTGTGATAGCAACAAAGTGCTCCATGGCCAAACTTCCCGCAGACTTGACAGTAAGGACGACCATTGTTGGAGTTGTTGGGAATAAGCCAAGGATCAACACACCCAAGTATTCGCTCAGTTCCTGCGTTTTCAGAAGATGAACAGTAATTTCAGAGGAAAACAAAAACAACGAGAAGAGAGCAAAATGGTGGGGCAATTTTCTGATCTATTCCTCAACAGAATACAGCCAGTTAACAACTTTAACAACTGACTCACTAAAAGACTTAAGCACCTAACTACGATTCGGTTTTGCCAGACGCCACTCACACGACCTTGTGCACAACGCGCTGTATTCTGAACTCAATGAAAAACCGAAAACACACTTCACTCTGAGAAACCGGTTCAGCTGAAGCAGACCTAACCAAGTCAGGATTATTGTCTACACTCCCCCTAATCCTGACTTAAACAGTGAACTCTTTCACTCCCAACAGCTCTCTCATCTCGGCAAACTTAACTCTCGGCACATTGCCTCTCACTGCTAATGTGTTCCACTGAGACCAGATCTTGCTCAACACAATCCTGAATGAAATGAAATCGGGTATCTATATGTTTGCTCCTTTCGTGAAAGATAGGGTTCTTCATGAGTGCTATTGCAGATTTATTGTCTACTCTTAGGACCACTTTCTTCGGCTTTTGCCCTGTCAGCTCACTCAACAGACTCCTTAACCAAACAGCCTGGCAAGCAGCAGTAGTTGTAGCCATGAATGCTGATTCACATGAAGACAATGCCACTGTTTTCTGCTGTTGGGAACACCAGGCTATAGGACCTCCACCGAAGTAAAAGACCATCCCTATGGTACTCTTCCTCTCATCCAAATCACCTGCAAGATCGCTATCACTATAGCCTATTACCTCTCCATCTCCTCTGTAGTAAGCGATCCCAAAGTGAATTGTCCCTTTTATATACCTCAATATCTGCTTCACTGCTTGGAGATGACTTTGTCTTGGTGACTCCATATATCTGCTAACCATTCCCATGGCATAACTGATGTCAGGTCTGGTATGAATTAGGTAACGAAGACTCCCAATGAGACTCCAATACTCTGTTGCATCTACTGACCTTCCCTCTTTATCTTTAGTCATCACAAGCTTCGGCTCCATGGGGTATTTTGTAGGATTACAATCCCACATCCCTACTTGCTGCAGCAATTTCTTTGCATAGCTTTCTTGTTTCAAAATGATGCCTTTACTATCCTGCTGCACTTGAATCCCAAGATAATAAGAGAGAGTCCCAAGGTCACTCATTTCAAACTCCTTCTCCATTTGATCCTTGAACAGTCGAATGTCCTCTTCACTTGTTCCTGTGACTAATAAGTCATCAACATGTACACCCACAATAAGAAGTTTGCTACCTGTGTGACGCTTGTACACAGCCTGCTCCTGGGGACACTTCTGGAAGCCGAACTTCTTCAGTGACTTGTCAAGCCGTGTGTTCCATGCTCTTGGTGCCTGTTTCAGCTCATATAGTGCCTTCGAGAGCTTGTAAATCAACTGCACTTTTCCTTCTGCAATGAAGCCTTCTGGTTGTGACACATAAACATCTTCATTCAGCTCTCCATTGAGGAACGTCGTTTTGACGTCAAGATGATGCACCTTCCATCCTTCACGGGCTGACAATGCAAGCAACATTCTCACGGTTTCTATCCTTGCAACGGGAGCAAAAACTTCATCATAATCTACTCCTTTTTGCTGCACATACCCTTTAGCTACCAACCTGGCCTTGTGCTTCACTACCTTTCCAGTTGCATCTCTTTTTTATTTGAAAACCCATTTGAGTCCAATGGGTTTGTGCCCTGTTGGTGGTTCTGTCAGCCTCCATGTCTGATTCCTTTCGATTGAGTCAATCTCATTCTGCATTGCTTCTTCCCATTCCTTATTGCCTACTGCCTCTTTGTAGTTTGCCGGTTCATCGGCAATTAGCAGTAACTACTTAGTTTCCACCTCTTGCGTCTATGTTTCTTCATAGATATCAGCCAGAGATCTGAGGCCTCTGACCGGAGTAGCATCATATGTAGATGAATCAGGTATGGCATCACTTTCCGAACCGGATTCAGCTGACTACAGTATATCTAGTGGTGTTGAAAGATTTGATGTCACCGGTATCATCTCGGACCAAGCTGTGTCTTCCGGTTGCATCGCCACTGCTCCTTCTGCATTGACATTTCCAAAACCAACCTCTCCTGTAACGCCGGCTGGGAGGTTGCCATCTTGACCATTAACAGGAGCTGTCTGATTATCTTCAATTGCTAGTTCTGCTACAGTGATGACAGACCAGTCTAAATTGTCAGTTCCAACTATTGTCTGAAAATCTTCCCAACTCCACTTCTTCTCATCAAACATCACATCTCGACTCACACACAGCTTGCTGTTTTGGGGATCGAAAAGCCTGTATGCTTTGCTTCCGGGTTCTGTTCCCAAATACACCATTTTCTTGCTTCTGTCAGATAGCTTGCTCAAGTGAACTGACGACACTTTGACATATGCGGTGCAGCCGAAAACTTTGAGATGTGCTAGACTTGGCTTTCTCCCTTTCAACACTTCATAAGGAGTTGCTTCTCTCCCTGCTTTGGTAGGTACTCTGTTCAATATATACACTGAATGGCGTACAACTTCTCCCCACATCTTCCCTGGAACTGACATGGCCTTGAGCAGACTTCTAGTGGTTGCAAGTATAGTGTGATTGCGGCGTTCTACCACGCCATTTTGTTGTGGGGAGTAGGGCGCCGTGAGATGTCTTTGAATTCCATTCATTTCACAGTAATCCATGAAGCTCTGAGAGACGAACTCACCACCTCGATCTGTTCTCAAGCACTTCAATTTGTGTGATAACTCTCCCTCAGCCTGCGCCTGGAACTTCTTGAATGCCACAAAAGCTTCATCCTTGGTTTTGATGACATACACCCACATAAATCTATTGTAATTGTCTACTAACAGGAAGAAGTAGCAATTACCAACCATTGTTTGGGGAGTAATTGGTCCACATAAATCAGCATGGACCAGCTCCAGTGGACTACTAGCTCGATACTCCACTTGCAATGGAAACGGAACTCTGCATTGCTTTGCTACAAGGCACCCTTCACAAATCTGCGTCGGATGCTCAATCTTTGGTACTCCCTGGACTAAATCTTTTGAAACCATTTGTTTTATTGCTTGGAAGTTTCAATGCCCCAATCTTGCGTGCCATAAATAGGCCTCCTCATCCAGGCTGATAGCAAGACACACTGGCGCAACCGTGTGTAGTTCTTTCTTGTACAGCCGGTTGCTCGACTTCTGAACTTTCATAAGCAGCCGATTTTCCCTGTCATACATCCACAGATAGTCACCAAAGATTGCAATCCTGCAGCCATCTTCAGTCAGCTGTCCCAAGCTCAAAATATTGGTGTGAAGACTGGGAATGAAATAGATTCCAGTGATCAATCGCTGCTCACCATTTCTGCATTCTGATTGGCACGGATGAGCCATCACCGAAGCGTACTCTCCCAACAATGCTTTCATCAAGTTCAGCAAAGTGGGATCTCTTGCCTGTCATGTGATTGGTGGCACCATTGTCCAGAAACCAAGTCTCTTCTTCAACCTTGATGCTTGCTGCGCATTGTTCCGATAACAGCTCTCCTTCATTTAACAGCACAACGTCATTTATCTGCTGTGTGCAAACTGACAGTAGTAAGGCAGGTTGATCTTCCTGAGTGCAGGTGAGATTGACTTCTTCCTCCTTACGCTTCCCATTTCGACATTCTAAGGCATAATGCCCAAAATTGTCACAGGTGTAACACTTGATGTGGCTCTTGTCTTTTCCCGTAGGAGCACTTCCAGTTCCTTCTCGACGTGGTGTGTTCGAATTACTTCGGTCGCTTCTGCCTCGGCCCTGACCTCTGCCACGGCCATGCCATTCTTGCCTACCACTCCCGCGCCTCTGTTGGCTGATGAGGAATCTCCACTTTTGCCCTTCTGTCTTGCCTCCCACTCAGCATGAGTTAAGAGTAGATGACCGTCTCCATTTCCTCGCAGACGAAGGCGCTCTTCGTAGGCTTTTAATCGCCCAATTGCTTCCTCAAAAGATATTGTCTCCAAGTCTAAATACTACTCTATCGAGGCAACCAACTGGAAAAACTTATCTGGAATTGAATCAAGAATCTTTTTGACAAGAGCTGATTCTTCCAGAGTAGCACCTAAAGATCTGTACTTACTGGCCATGGCGTTGAGTTTTCCAGCGAATTCATCCACCGTCTCACCTTCCTTCATGTGTAATGCCTGAAACTCACTCTTTAGGGTTTGGAGCCATACCTTCTGCACCTGATCTGCGCCCAAATACCTGATTTTCAGAGCATCCCAGATTTCTTTCGCTGTCTTCTTCTTCGCGACTTGCAGCAGTACATCTTCGGGTAGCGCCTGGAAGATGAACACTCTGGTTGACTTGTCCTTCCTCGGATACGCTGCCACTACGGCCTGCGGTTCAACTGCTTCCTAGATACCCTGGGCGTTCATCAAGGCCTCCATCCGAATTGCCCACGACGTGTAGTTTACCGTCGTCAACATTGGGTACTGAACCGGCACACTGCCGCTCTCCCGGGTCGCCTGCTGCGTGGTGATGGCCATGGACTTGAACTGGAGATACTTGGGCATGCAAGGCTCTGATACTAAGTGTTGGGAATAAGCCAAGGATCAACACACCCGAGTATTTGCTCAGTTCCTGCGATGTCAGAAGATGAACAGTAATTTCAGAGGAAAACGAAAACAGGGAGAAGAGAGCGGGGCAATTTTCTGATCTATTCCTCAACAGAATACAGCCAGGTAACAACTTTAACAACTGACTCACTAAAAGACTTAAGCACCTAACTACGATCCGGTTTTGCCGGGCGCCACTCACACGACCTTGCGCACAACGCGCTGTTTTCTGAACTGAATGAAAAACCGAAAACACACTTCACTCTTAGAAACCCGGTCAGCTGAAGCAGACCTGACCAAGTCAGGATTATTGTCTACAGGAGTTGGAGTTGGAGCCATCGTTCCTGAATCCAGATCCTCACCCTGACGTGTTTTGACCACGGCCTCGCCCCCTCCACTGAGGGTGCATGTGTGCCACGGCTGCTGCTGTTGTTGTAGTGAAATCTCCTCTTGTTGCATTGTTCGCTGAAGCGCCAATCTAAACCTCTTGAGTTGTTGAACTCTTGACGAAGCTCATAACTGATCAAATAAGCATATAGATCATTGAGGGAAATTGGTTCAGGGCGAGTTGTTCCCGACGTGACAAGAGAACCGTAATCGGAACCGAGACCTGCAAGAATATAGGTCACGATTTCCTCTTCGTGAAGGTAGCCGATGGACGCCATAGTATCTGCTAGCCTTTTCATCTTTTGAAGTAGTCGGCAGCAGGAGCGTCTTTCTTCTTCATATTTGAAAGTTGCAACCGGATCTGCATAACCCGTGCCCTTGATTGTGAAGCAAACATTTGCTCCAGATTGGTCCACACTTCTCGTGCGGTGGAGAGGAAGAGAACTTGTGCCAGGATTTCCACGCTAAGAGAAGAAAGTAGTGCACTAAGCATTAATTGTTCCTGCTGGTGCCACAGCAGGTAAGCAGGATTTTGCTTTTGTCGTGCGCCACCTTCAGTTGTTTCGGAGATGGTTGTGGGTGGACAGAGATTTGTTCCATCTACAAACCCCAGCAGCTGTTGGCCTCTCAAATACGGGATCAGCTGCACCTTACACAAGAGATGATTCTCACGATTGAGTTTCACCGTCACAAAGTGACCGAAGGAAGATGAAGGAAGTAGTACGGATGAGGTGGATGAAGACGAGCTCAAACTCGGGTGGAAGAACTCATGTTCGAGGTTTCGGTGGTCATGGTAGATCAAGGCTCTGATACCACGTATACCACGTAAAAGAGAGGAGTTTGCCGCAAGAGAATCCCTAGGATTCTTGTATATTTATACTCACAAACAGAGTTTACAGATTAGATTACAACTTGCAAAGTTTAAAGTGTTCGGGATAACTATAGATAAGCTACAGACTTCCGTTGCCCGATCATGTACAGTACAAAAATTCAGTTAGCAGCCGATAGTTCCAAATATTTAGTGTCCCGTGCGTTGCAGATTCTAACTCTGAATCCCAACAGCGTTGCATATTCTAATTCCGAATCCAACTCCTTTCAACAGTCCTGCGCTTGGTTTATGAGCTAAGGAGAATTTCATGTCTGTCCCTTCTGAGAGACCATGTGGAGATCATTCCGTGTGAATGATGAGTAATTGACATCGGTTTAGGTGAGTCGAGTTTGGTTTGGGCTGTTAGGACCATGTCGTTGCGTGGTGCAATGGACTCGGTCGGACTTGGTCATTCCTGGTCAAAGGGTTTAGGTTGCATATTCTGATATTTTGACAGGTTTGGACTTCATCATGGTAAGTGTGATGTTCTGATGCTATTTACGCTTTCATGTATCGAGCGGTGCTATTTGATGTGTTTCTTGTCTGTGTGACTGCAGGATGTCGAAACGGAGCTGTGGTGAGACACGAGGTGATCGGACTAGACACAGGGAGCTGTCGAGGTCAGAACGGTCGGATGTGTCGAAGACGGTGGAGATTCGACGTGGTTGCGAGTCGTGGACGACAAGGAGCACGGAAGCTTCCCGGAAGGTGCACGAGGGGCGAAACGGGAATTTCGCAAGGCTGCACAAACAGGAGCGGGCTCCGTTGGACTTAGCGGGCGTAACGGGGTAGAAACCCGTTAGCCGTAGGCTATAAATATGAGGTGGTGGCTGCATGCCCACTTGAACACTTCAAGGGATTTTAGGATTTCCTTTAGTCAAAATAGGCTTTAGAGTTTGCTTTGGCTTTAGGCTTTAGTGGTTGAGAGTTGTTGGTGGAGGCAGAGTTGTGTTCCCTCTGTGTCTCCTTCGATAGTTTCCTGAGAGTCTCTCCTTCCTGTGTATTCCTCCCAAGAAACATGTGAGGTTTTTGGTGATCTTGAGGATTGAGAGGGAGAGATTGGAGAGATGAACTTGTAATCCTTCTTGCTCTAATGTCCATGCGTATCGGGACGTATCTGGATTCCTTTTAAATCAATGAATGAAAATCTGGAGTTTGGTTTTCTCTGTTCGTAGCCTCTGTTCTTCGTTTTCTATTTTGAGAGATTTCTTGACTTTTTGTTTTTCGAGTTCTTACTTGCTGGGTTTGTTCAAAATGGGTTGCTATGACATGGGAGATGCTCAAAAGCCATTTGGCTAGTCAATCCCAAAGAGCAAACCCAGTTTAATTTCAATTTTATCTTTTGAACCTCCTCTGTTCATGTTTTTGGCCTTCTAGGGTTTTGATGCCATTCTTGATTCCCTTGGAGAAATGGCATGAAATTTGATCTGGATTATCCCATGGCTATTGCTAACATATCTGCAAAATTTCATAGCCAACGGATCAAAGATTGGGGAGTAATTTGGGTTTTAGTGATGTCTCTGTAAGTGTTTCAGTTCTTGGTTTAATTCTGAAATTCAGGAGTTGTTGTT